>JAWNOF010000023.1:3380000-3972500 GCA_035046165.1 Drosophila rubida
GCCCTTAAAGAAGGATCCGCTGTCCGGCGATGGCCTATTTGTGATTAATTTCCCAGAAAATACCTCGTCGATGTCATCGACTGCCAACTTGACACACTCAAAGAATTGTAAGTAATTGTAATCGACTTACCGCCACCTTTGAGCTTTCAACAATCGATAAGCCTGCCATTTATCGCTCGATCTGTTTTCACAGGGAACGGCGAAGATGAGGAAGAGGATCAAATGCCCGACAGCGTTTTTGCTTATCCGCACAGCGCGTCACGTTTCATGAAATGCTGGTGGGTTTTCGTTTTTCCCATCAGACTGCTGCTGCGTGTGGTGATTCCGCATCCGATGCGTCATCGTCGCCTCTATCCATTGTCCTTTATCATGTGTATTATTTGTATTGGCGCGAACGCTTATTTGATTGTTTGGATGTTGACGGCGTTCGGTGTGGCCATACATGTTCCCACGATTGTGATGGGTCTCACTTTTTTGGCCGCCGGTTCCACGATGCCCGAAGCTGTCTCTAGCTTGATTTCGCTACGCAACGGTAAAAAGCACTAATTGCTTTCAACTTGATTTGTTGATTAACTTTCGTTTTGTATTTGGCTTGCAGGTGAAAATGGCATTGGTGTTTCCAATTCGTTGGGTGCCAACTCGTTGGCCATTTTGCTGTCGCTGGGTGTGCCGTGGTTCGTCAAGAACTGCATGAACTATGGCAGCGGCGAGAAGCAGCAGGTGGGCACCCAGGGTATTGAGTACAATATTATCATATTGATAATATCCACAATTGCGCTCTTCATCATTCTGAGTTGCAGCGGCTATCGGTTAACGAAACGCGTGGGTGTCGCACTATTCGTTGTGTACACAGTGTTTATAGTGTTGCAGATCCTGATCGAGATGAATGTGTTTTTCCCGCTCGTTTGCAGCAGCTAGTTCCGATACCAGCACCAACTTAAAAACTTCAGTTCCAGTTCGTTCATTCGAGTTGGAGTTTCATGCAAACGAGCTTCTGGCTGGCACCAGGGCAACAACACATACTGAATGAAATTCCAATTGCACTGTTATCTGCTCCAACAACTGTTTTGTATATACGGCGTGGTGCTTGTGACTTGAGTTACGTTTGCCAGCTAATTGTAGAGTTGCCACCTAAACAATAAGTAGGCATTACCTAACCTCAAAGTTTTGCAACTTTTGTCATAAGGATATTTTTTTTTGTTATGTTTTGTTAGCTTAGGTACTCCTTAAGACTGTCTATTGTTTAGGTATAAATACACAATTATTTATAAAACGAAAACAAACCCTATTCGTCGTCACAAGAAATTCTAAACTGGTACCAAAGCGCAACATTCTATATAAAAGCTCACAGCGAAATACCACTAAGAAAACCAAAATGCTAGTACTATCTATACTATACTATACTGTACTATATATATATCTTAACTATCTGTAAGTGCCCTGCGATATTTATGGCCCTTGGCTAGACTTTCCTTAAGAATTATGTATAGTAGGTATGAAATGATGTTATCAAAATGTTGATATTCCATAATGTGCTTTAGGCATTATTGTTACCGTTACCTAAATACCTTTTGTTATTAATTTATAAAATACATTTAACGACAAATATTACCACTTGTTATTGTTTTCTTTCTCCGATAACTGCACTAAATTACGTCGTGTTTAGCCGACTTTTAAATACCTGTTCTCCGCTGTTGAGTATTATAATGGGTCGAATAAAATAGCTTTTTGGATGCATTTCAAACTTCGGATTCCATCGTAACCAAATATCCCGTAACATTTGGACATTCTATTTAAAAATTAGTTTCTTTTGATTGGCATTCGAATCAATGAGCCTTCACTGCCCATGGACGGGTATAAAACAAAAGAAAATTAATAAACAGATATTGGAATCGTTAAGTGGTCGCACAATGGATTCTCAAGTGGCCTGTGGATTGGATGGACGTGTGTGATGTTGCTGATTAGTGTGTTCACATTGTGTACAGATACTTATGTGCGACACTGTGTTGAGTAATACCTATAAAAATAGATACTTGGTAAATAACAACGATTTTGGGATTTTTTTTTTTGTTTTAAAAGGGAATTTTCATTTTTATAACCCTTGACGTGAAGAGTTTTCATTTCTTTTCTTTTTCTTTCTTGTACATCACATAAATAACTTGATAAATGAGATCAAACACATATACACAATTGAAATATATATATACCATATACACGGAAAAAAAATTAAAAAGAAAGTAAAATATAACTATACTAGTTGATGTGATTCTTGAGATTTGCATTCGAGTATAATATTCACTTGTAAAATACAGAACAGAAACTCGTTTCATGACAATCACTACATATATATAAGTATATTCTGCATGATCGAACGAGTGTAGTTCTTTATAATTGTTCGAATAGAATGGGGAGGAATGGGATTCTAAGCGATTGTAGTTGTATTAACATGCGTATAAATATGCAATTAGTTACATCATAAATACTTATAAATAGTTTTCGCTAGGCTTTAGCTTGTCTTTACATATTTCGTATAATTTTGGTATACCTTTCTTTTTTTTTGCTTGTTTGCAATACAATATAATAATAAATACAATTATATATATACTTGGTACTAAATCAAGGAAGTTTTTTAAAAACTTTTGCGTCATACTTTTGTTTCATTCTTTTCATGTTTATGTTCTTAATCATTTCCACGTCGTCATGGACTTTCCATGATCAAATCAGTCTGAGCAATTACAATTCAAATGTGCTTGCGAATTTAAATTCGAGACCCAAGTGTTGAGTATCGAGTATCAAGTGTTGAGTATCGAGTATGAAGTGTGTTAATGGTGGGGGAAGAGAGTGTAAGAGTATACTGTTCAAGTTAGCTGCGCTTTTTGAACAACAAATTGGCACAATTATTATGACATTCATAGCACAAACTTAATCAATACAAAAAAAAAACATCCAAATGTTAATTGTTAACGTAAATTGAAACTAGAAAAAGCTGCAACGTGGTGGCAACCTCACCATCTGCCATTAGGTGCAGCAATGATGGCCACTCTTCACGTAATAATTGTGCATGGCCACACTGCCGTTTTTGCTATAGCTACCGCCATTATTATGGGCAGCACTGCCCGTCGTCCCGTTGCCATTTGTATTTGTGTTGTTGTTGGCGGCGTTGCTGTTGTTGCTGCTGCTATTGTTGTTGCCTGTTGCCTTGTCATTGCTGCTGCCGCTGCTATTACTGCTTGTAACGGTAGCTGCATCAAATGCCTTTATATGGTTGGGAATGATCTTGCACGTGAATTGACGATGTTGGCCGGGCTCCTGTATGTGTGTGTGTGAAATGCAATTTATTAGCAAAATGCACCGTTGTCATACAATACCACTGTACGTACATTTGTGTTTGTGTGTATGTGTGTGTTTGCGTGGAAGTCTACCTACCTTTGGCTGTATGGGAAAACAGCACCACAGGATAAAAGCTATGAATGCCACCAATGTGCCCACAAGCAGTATGAAATCCTCAATGGTCTGGTCAGGCAATGGAATGTTCAAAAAGTTCATGTTAGTTTGCATATCCATTGGTATGTGTGTGCATGTGCATTATTATTGCAATTACGGTACCATTGCAAGCAATGCGTGCATGTGTGAGCTTATTTTCTGTGCGTGTGTGTGGAGATGCTTTAGCAGATTTATTGCAGTCATATTGTTGCTTACCGGTTCTTCGCCAAGCAGCACGTGATTTATTAAATAGATGAAATCATCTAATGGTGTCATTGTGAAAGTCCACATCGTGGTTTTTATGCAGTTTCCAGAAAGTTGCGTTTATTTTTATTTATTTATTTGTTTTTGATTTGCTGCTTTAGTTACTTAATTTTTGTTTTTAATTGATTCTTTACACATTCGCAACAACAACACACACTCTGCTTTAAATTATTACACTAATGTTGAAAACTTAAAATTAAAAATTAGTGTTTTTGCACAATTCATATGAGTTGAGTGTGTGTTGTAGTGTTGTTGGGTTGCTTGTTCAACGGCAGATGCAGTTTTGGAGCTGGCAGCGAATCGATTATAAAGCGATTTTAATCGATTTTTTGATTACGATATTAATTCGCTTAGTAAGAATCGGTTTTTTATAATAGGTGTGCAAGATTAAGTAAAAATATTTGGTCACTTCATCAAACGACCAATACATAATGAGTTTAGCACAAAAAAAAACAAACAAATGTTTTTTACTAATTGTGCCAATTTCAAACGGCTAGTTAGTGCAACTTTGAAAATATACTGCAAATACATTAATTGCGGTATTTTATTGCTGCAATTATGGTCACACAACGTATATTGTATATATTTGACAGCACTGCACCCTGTCAGCTGTTAAGTGCAAAGCCGGCCCATTTATCATCACTAACATAATTTCAAAGACAAATTATTGTGTGTGTTGTTGAGTTTTAGCTAATTGTGTTACAATAATTGTTTTGTGAGCTAAGCTATGGTGAAAATGAGCAAAGCGCGCAGTAAAGAGCGTGGCAACAACGACGACGACGATGATTTAAAGCAAGCCAAATCAACAAAGCTGGATAAGAAGAAGAAGGAGCCGCGTGCTGAAGATCGGCAACGAAGTGAGACGCGCCAACGTAAAACACAGACAACAACATCACGCGATAGTTCCACATCCAGCTCAGCTTCCACTAGCAGCAGCAGCAGTAGCAGTAGTAGCAGCGGCAGCAATAGCAGTAGTAATGAGAGCAGCAGCAGCGCCAGCAGTGATGCGGCAGCTAAGAAGCTGAAAACAAACAAAGCAGAGATGCAACAACAGAACAAAGTGCAAGAGCAGCGCTCCAAGTGGGACAGCCCAGAACGCGGCGGTGCCGGTCTTGGCAAAGCTGCCAAACAGACGCGCAAACGCAGTCGCAGTCGTGACAGGGAGAGGGACAGAGACAGGGAGAGGGACAGGGAGAGGGAGCGAGATAGGGAAAGGGACCGAGACAGGGAAAGGGAGCGCGACAGAGACAGAGACAGGGAGCGGGAACGAGATCGAGATCAAATGCGTCGTGGTAGAGATCGCGAGCGGCCACGGGAAAGGGAACGCAGCCGGGATCGACGTCAGCTGCAGCGGCAGCGCAGTCCAGAGCGACGCGAGCGTCGGTAAGTTGTTCAATGCCAAAACATAACAGATCTATTAACTTCATTTGATCTTTAACTAGACGCAGTCGAAGTCGCAGTCGCAGCCCGCGAGAACGCTCCTACAGAGGTGGCGGCGGTGGCGGAGGAGGAGGAGGAGCGCGACGCCAGCAACGCGACAGACGCGACGACGACGAGCACTTTGAGTGGGGCAAACCCGGCAACAACGACAAGCACAGCAAAAAGGAGGACGAAATCGAACCCCAGGACAAGGAGAAACCAAACTTTGGACTGAGCGGCGCCCTCACCGAGGACACCAACAAAGTCAACGGCATTGTGGTTAAGTACTCAGAGCCCCCGGAGGCACGCAAACCAAAACGTCGCTGGCGTCTGTATCCGTTCAAGGGCGAGACAGCGTTGCCCACGCTGCACATCCATCGGCAGAGCTGCTTTTTGGTTGGACGCGATCGCAAAGTGGTCGATCTCGCTGTCGATCATCCCAGCTGCTCCAAGCAGCATGCGGCGCTGCAGTATCGTCTGGTGCCGTTCGAGCGAGACGACGGCAGTCAGGGGAAACGTGTGCGCTTGTATCTCATCGATTTGGAGTCGGCGAACGGCACGTTTCTGAACAACAAGAAGATCGATGGTCGAAAGTACTATGAACTGATGGAGAAGGACGTCATCAAGTTTGGCTTCAGTTCGCGGGAGTATGTGCTGTTGCACGAGAACAGCAAGGAGGACCAGGAAGACGATGATGTGCATATCAAAGAGGAGCCCCTGGATGAGCCAACACAAGCCGCCAGCGAGCAAGCACAGCAATGAAAGAGATGGAGAGAGAGTGAAATGAGGCGCTTTCACTCATTCTTGAACTTGACCAACATAAGCAAATTTAGTTTGTTAACAGTTTTACATTTAAAACCCTATACAACAATAAGCATAAAACGCATACATATAGTTGTAGCTTTTTGTGCGCCAACTGCCAGCATTAAAAACAACGAATTCGATATTCTACCATTACTATCTTTAACTGTTTAAGATACGTGTGTGTATCTTTATCAAGCTTAAGCTAAACATTTTGTAATTGTGAAGCTGTGCTCAGATCATTTTCAATTTAGTTTTTTACTTGTCTGCTGGAAACATGAATTTCTAATTATTACTATTTAAAATTCAAATTATAATTCTAGCGTAGGATTTATTTATGCCTATTTGTATAGAAAACGGTTAAGTCTTTTTAAATTTGCTTTGAAAATACTTACTTTTTACAATTTAACTATGCGTCATCGCAAAGATTCTTAGTTTTTTTAAAGTTTGCTGAAGAACTACTAAATGCTCCCTTAACTATAAAACGTATGTGTAGTGTACGATTTATTTGTGTGTAGAGAATTCTACAAATTCTGAAATGAGAACACTTCCAAGAATAATTCAAGCTGGTTTGCACACACTATTGTTAAAATGTTGCAGCAAATTCTAACAGACTTTAATACTTGTAGGGAAATTCTGTTCTTAAAGCAATCAGTATCAATAACTTCAATTACTCTTAAGCCCTTTGCAATTCTTTTCAATATATTTGAAATATTATTAAGCCCTTAACTCTTTGGTTGGATTTTTGCAAACTATGCTGCAGACGAATTGCGATTATTATTAATGTAGTCTGTGAGTAGAAACCAGATTGAATAAATGTTGCTGCTAAATTTAGCAAAAGTGTAAAGTAGACAAATAAGTATAATCAAAATAAATTGAGTAAGAGCAAATGAAATCAAAGCAGCTACATTTCATACTGTTGAATTCAGGGACCCAAAACAAATGATTACTATTAATTTGTTTCTAAGAGATATCACACATTTTTACCATAAAAGCCTATAATTTCAAAGATTCTAATTTTATATTGCTGAAAACATTAAAGATCAAACTATAAAAAAACTTAATGTCTCGCGCATTTAATAGATTTGATTTGTTGCTGACTCGAGCAACGCTGCCTTCAACTTTCTTCAACTTTGTCATTGAACTAGACTTGAGTAACGTGCTGCACGCCACTTTTGCTGACCAAGCACTCGTCTCAAATACCAATTTAACCGAGTTTTGGCTAAGACTTCAAGCGCAGTCGACATGCATTGCAGTCAGCTCATCATCATCATCGTTTGCATCTGCTGCGGCAATTGGTTGTCGCTCTGTGGCGCGTTGCAGCGTCGTCAGGTGGTGCAACCGACCTGGCTATTGCATCCCTCCAAGCTGGCTAGCGGCCAGGCAGCCCAAGTGCGTGTCACGGCCAAGAATCTCAAGGAGACGGCTGCGCTGCGCGGCTCCATTCAGAAGGCAGTCAAGGACAACACCTACGTGGTGCCCACTGATCCAAAGCAGGTGAGTCGAGGTCTCATCGATAGCTACACAAATTATTAGTCACATACCTGATGTGCTGGCTGAACTGTTGTTAAAATAACTCTTAAATTCCATGAACTTTAAGTTGAATTATTCACTAGATCTTTCAATAAATCTATACATTGTTGTCGAACATAATGAAATATTCTATTCACTATTCGCTATGTGTTCAGTAACTATTTGCTACACATTTTCAAAAGCATGCTGAATTCCTTGATTACCTATTCCTTAGACTTTTCAGTAGTGAAGCTCGATTGAAGTTTGCATAGACTTCAGCTGGGCCACGTAATTCATGCCAACTCCTTTCTGCTTTCAGTATCAAATCGCGCTCTCCCAGCTGGGCTACAACAGTGCATTGCTTGGAGCAAGTGCACCGATGACAATCCCCATGCCCATGATGCCCTCAATGGCGCTTCCAACGATGCCCTTGATGCCGGCGTTTGGAATGCCAACTGTCGCTTGGTGGCAACCACGTTTGTTTTCCACCTGATCATGCGGTTTATTATGCTTCAGATATTACACACATTTATATATAATCATGTATATAAGGATTTATTGTAATAGAAGTCGCCACGATCTGCAGATCAGCGGTCGAATAGATGTGGGAACTTGAGTAATTTTCGCATTTTGAGAAACTGCAATAAAAGTTTGTATTTTAATTTTTTTTTAAATTAACTGGATTTGGTTTTTATTAAAAAAAAAAGATATTTTTATATATCTATATATATATAATAATAATCAATAATCAATATGTATGTAGTAATAATGAAGTATATACTATGTAGCATATGAAATTAACTATCAAAAACAATGCCAACAATGCTCATTATTTGTTTTTTTTTTCTCTTCTTTTCTTTTCGGGGTTTGTCATGAAATTTGTTATACTCTTTAAGCGATACAAGTCGACATATAATTCGATTTGATCGCTGTACAAAAATCTTTAAACATTAGTTATCTAGCTCTAAACAAAAATGCTCTAAAATACATATACATATCATATCATATACATATATATCTTGTGTGTGTGTGTGTGTGTGTGTGTCGTGTGTACGCGCATCAAAGGGTATACTATAGTCGTGTTTAAACTAGAACTAGGCATTTGGTATACATATATCTATATCTATATATAGTTTATTACATTTAGGATGCGCAAAAAACATTTCTTCGTGTGCGGCTTTATAAGTTTTTGTTCCCGTTGCAATGAAAACCGACAAATAGCAAATATCATTTACAAAAAAAAAAATGTCAACATATGTATGTAGAAATGAAATTAAATCGTTAAGAGGCTATCAACGGCAAGCCGTAGATTTGGTTTGTTTTTAAATATCCTTGCAGATAGTGTGTGCTAACTTTGTGGTCCAATCATTGAATCAAAAGATTTTTGGTCAACAATTTCTAAGGCATGAGAAAATTTGCAATATTACTAAGACATTTGTAAAAAAAAAAAACATTCTTTCAGTGTGAAATTGTATGCATGTTATTCCAAAGATGGCTGAGTTCAGTTGGCTTGAGTTTGCATTAACTTCTAACTTGATTCAGTTTTTTTTTTTATTTAAAGAAATCAGCTAAACTGACGACTTTGTGAAGTTTGATGAAGATAAGTCTACAAAGAACAGAGTTCAGTGGGGTTAGTTGACTAGATAAATGGTCAACTATTGCGAATAATGTTTTGTATACGCATAATGAAGAACTGAGTTCACATATTTTCAACAAATTTGAACAAGATATGTTTGGAAAGGAAAGTACAGTAGCTAGTTACGATATGGTAAATCGAAAAGGAGCTAGCAGATATGTACCAGCTTATAAACTAGACGAGTCATACCAAAAAGTGTTATAAGGTGTTCTAACTGTTATACAGAGAGTAAACGATTAAACTACCTGCAAGGCTATCAGACTGGTGACAGAGTATTGGGCATAATAAACGAACAAGTTTAGCGCGTTTACACACAGTTACAGTTTCAGTTACAGTATGACAGTTTTGACAGTATTACATACATATATAGTACAATAGATTTTCATGGTTCACAATTAGCTTAAATGTATATAAATATTATATGTTGTATATATAAGAAAAAGGCTTTAAATTCTATATTTTTTTTGTTATTTGTTTACATTCTCAGTTGGTTTTTTTTCTTGGTTTTTTGTTTTGTTATAGATAAGGCGTCTTTCAGATTCGTTTAGCTTGCTTGATCGGGGAGATAGAAAGGCAGAAAAGCAGGAGGGCGGGGAAGGAGGAAAGCTTGTCTTGGAATGCATAAGTTTCATAGGCAATGGTGATGCAACAACGATTAAAATAGCCAGCATTTTGATACGTTGATCAATATCATGGAAATCAGGGCACAGACTATATGTAGTATTTGTATAAACATGCATGTTTTTTTTTTTGGATTTCGATTTGGTATCATTCTTGTCACTAAATGCTAAACACAACATTGTGGCTAGTCTTATGGTTGCTTTGTTTTTTTTTTTGTTTTTATTCTTGGGCTATTTTGTTTTGCTCGAGATGAAGCGCGATTATTTAAATACACAAAGTACGTACACGTTTTTGGTTTGCTTGGGTTAGCCTATCGTAGAAACTATCGTCTATACTATCGTATGCTTAACAAAAAACAAGCACAACAAGCACAACGCACACGGCCAGCATTCAATAATAGCAGATCATGATCATTGTTATCATCATCATCGTCAAACATCGTCATTAAATCGTCATTAAATCGTCATTCATCCATCAGTCTGTCCCCAATCGATTTCATTCTTTTCTGTTTTGTTTTTTTTGTTTTTCTTTTTGTTATAATCCCCAGATTGTCGTCGTTGTTGTTATTGTTGTTGTTGTTGTTGTTGTTGCGGCTGCTGGTGACTTGAATGACTTGGAACTACACACTTTAACTACAAATACATACAAAACTAGTAGACGCTGGCATACAAAGTACCTACAATACTAAATATGCGTGTAGATGTATTCTTATCTAACCTCATCGATATCCTCACCCTCCGATGAGCTGCGTATGGTATTGTATTGGGAGTTGCGACTCCTCAGCATACGCAGAAAACTGCCCACGGCGAAGATGGTGCGGCGATGTCGATGGAATATACCCTGATATAAGGCCTCTCGTAATGTTTTCCGATCCTCAACGTCCACGGATGACGTCAATGATGTTTGATGCGGCAAGCGTGCTGCGAATAAAACAACAATTAATTAACGTTTTCATAATCATGCGCAACAACGAAACATTAAATAAATAAACTTGCGATAAGGCGATCACAAGCACGAAAAAAGAAAAAATATAACGATCTATGCAGTCTGCCGGCTACCATATAAAGCCACCGATCTTGCCACGAATGAAACCCTACCCTAAGCAAACATTTATTACTTCCTTCTGGGAAATTGTCATGTAGCCGCTTTGTGCGATCGATATTTATAGCAAAAAGCAATTCGATGCTTTGGCACTTGAGACCCTAACAAGATCAGCACTGTTTAACAAAGCAAACAAACTGATATTTTAATTAAAATGTTGCATGTTTATACTGTTTTGATTGAAAAGTAGTTTATTTATCTCACATTTGATTACTCTGTAAAACGTATCGAAAGTTCTTTCTTTTCTATAAACTTTGTAGACTGTTTATGAAAAGAAATCCATATCTTCCTTTGCTATATTTTAATAAAATTCATTCTTTTGTTTCTAAGCGAGACTTTTTTTAGATATAAGTTCTAGCAATATTATTTAGGGGTTTGAGCAATTACATTTGTACTCAAGTTTGTAAACTGATTTAATCGTTGTTAATGAGTTTGTGTAGCATTTAAATTACTCATTTCGAGTTAGGCAAAGATAATTTGAAAGTTCTTGAGTTGAAAAAGTCTTGCAATGAATCATTTTAAATGCTGCGTGCTCTACAATTGCTCAAATTTTATGGAATTTCCGGCAATTATTGCATTGGATAGTTTAAGCAATTAAAACCGCCAAAACAACGGAAATTCTAAATTTAAACCAATTTAATTTGCGTCTATATGTAGAGTATATTATTTTAGTGTTAAGAGATAGAAAAAAGCCGACAATTTTATCTTTGATCCTAACTGCGCTTGATTTTACTTCAAATTGAGATCTTAACTGCTCTATGATTGGCATACACTCTAAGCACTCTGAACTTAACATCACTGTTAAGGTATTTTAGGGACTTTAGTCCCTTATTAAGCTTTGCACTGCTCTAAACAGCCACTAACATGCGCTGTTAATGTGAGCACTGTTAACGCCTTTAGTAATGTTATGACATTTTGCATACACTGTTAGCACTCGGAGTTTTAACATAGCACTAAGCCATTCTAATTATTTGTGCTTGCTCACCTGCAATTGGAGACTTCGGTGACTTTAGCGAGTACTCATCCAAATTCTTGCCGCCCAGATCGAGTTTGAGCACCTTCTTGGTCAGCTGCTGGGTGGCCGCCTCCATGTTGCTTGTCTTCTCGATTTTGATGTCCACATTGCGTTGGCTAACGGCGCTTTTTGAGGTTGCTGTTGCTCCTGCTGCAACAGTGGCGGTTGGGGCGGCTGCTGCTGCTGCTGCTGCTGTTGTTGTGGTGGTGGTTTTGGCGGCATCGCTTGCATCGGACATGTTGTTAATGTTGATGTTGTAGTTGTTGTTGTTGCTGTTATCAATATGATTGGTGCTGTCGTCGTCGTGATTGTTGTTATTAATATTATTATTATTATTGTTGTTATTATTATTGAGATTAGAGGTCGCTGCTTGTGAACCGCTGGCACTTGCGGCCGTTAATGCGACAATTTCAACGTTGCTGCTGCTCGTCGTCGTCGCTCTTGTCGGCGACGTCTCTGCTGGCGTCGACGTCGCTGCTGTTGTGGCTGCGTCGTCGCTGCTTCTTGCTGCTGCTACTACTGTTGTTGTAATTGGGACGTCGGCAGCAGCCGCAACCATTGTTCGAGCGCAACGCCAAATACGCAATACGTTGGCTCAAAAGCCGTTTTATATTTTGTTCTAGCTGTTATTAGCTGTTGCCGCTGCTGCTTAAGTTGTTGTTGCGCTTGTTGTTTGGCTGCCGTTTGCATATAAAACCGATTTCCGATGACGCGCGCAAATCGCTTTGTGTGTGTGTGTTTTTTTTCTTTTTGTTTGTTTTCTGTTTGTTTGCGTTGCTCGGCTTTTCTTTTATTTCTCGCTTCCCTTTTCCTTTCGTTTCAGCTTTTGTGGCGAGAGTGAATGTGTGGCTGTGTGTGTATGGCAATTAATTGCACTTGTTGTCGAGTATTTTTTTTGTAGTAGACTATAATTATTATTATGTTGGTGGTCTGACTTCGTCGTTGGGTGTTTGCAATTGACAGCTGGCAATCAGTTCAAAATTGCCGCCATACAGCGCTACCTGTTGCGTGTAATCGGTGAGCGTAATCTGCGGCAATCGTTTACCACCGCTATGCTTGTTATCGCACAAACTCAGCTGGCTCAAGTTATCGATTATTTCGTATAGCTTACGCTGCTGTTGCTGGTCTTCGAATGGTTCGACTACTGGTCGATTGCTATGACTGCTGCTGCTGTTGCTGCTCGTGCTGTTGTTGCTGCTGCTGCTGTTGTTGTTGTTGTTTTTGTTATTAATATTGTTGTGATTATTGTGAGTGATTTCGGCATAATCACACATGCTACGTTGCTGCTGCACTGGCGCTATATGCACGCGTATGGCAATGTTGTTCTGCGCAACAGTCTGGCAACGCTTGCGATGGCGCAAATTTTTCAAAAGTGCACTCAATCTGCCCGGCAATCGTTGCGTCGCCGGCTTCTCAACAACAACTGCTTGCTGTTGCTGCTGCTGTTGCTGCTGTTGTTGTGGCCAGGCATCCAACGAATAGCGTCGCTGCTGCTGCTGCTTAAGTCGCTGGCGTTGCGGTTGCTGCTGCTGCTGCTGCTGCTTTATCGCATTACGCTGGCCAATCGATTGCAGATACTTGATGTTGGCCTGCAGTCCACGCTCATAGTAGCCGTTGGCCAATTGCAAACACGTATAAAAGTCGATGCGTTGCTGCTGATTTTGTTGGGTTTCCGCCGCATTTACCGCATTAATATCTAGCACACGCTGCTCATAATTGCTGTCAGTGTCACGTTGTTGCGTTGACCTGGCGCTCTTGTTGCGGCCATTGTGGCTGCCACAACGTCCCCACTGCCGTCAGTCGAGTTGACGCTGCACGAGCGCCTTCAGTTCGTCGCAGCTGTGGGCGCTTTTGATGCGACGCAACGTATCGTTGTAGGTGTCGTCCGGTGGCGCCGTCGAGCAAATCGTCTGCCGGCCACGTTGCGTATACGTATCGCCGAATCTGTTGTAATTAGCAGCGAGAAATAGAAGAAAGTGGTAAAAGGCAAACATTAATTACACCAACAACAGCAACAACAGCACTACTGCAAACGTAATGCAAACAAGCAAACAAACAGGCAAACAACAAAATGAAATACTAATAAACAAAACGAGGCAACTTGTTCTTTTGCATTCGCGGACACAGCGACGAGCTAATGCTCTTTCCTAGAACAGAATTCAAAGAGCTAGCATAATTTTCTTGATATTAATAAACTTGGATTTAAATCGAATCATTTACTTATACGTTCTTCTTGTATTCTACAAATTCTTCTTAATTGCAGTTGCACTTTTGTGGCAAGGAAAATGAAACTCAAACGTTTCGCTTTAAAAAGTCTAAACTCCTATATCGCAATATTTATTTACCAGTGAAATATGGAAAAGCAAGTGGCCATTTCTTCTTGAGTATTTTAATGATTAATTTTCGAGAGAACTTTTCTCATTTGCAGCTGTTGACGCATTGACTCGTTTAAGCCATTTTGTACATAAATAAAAGTGGTCATAAAGTGTTAGTCACGCCAAGTTCAGCTCAACAATTGCAGCCTTAAGAGTTCGGTCAGGTAAACTAGAGTAGTATATGAACTCTGTTGCGTCTCGTTTAATGCGTTGCACATTCCGTGATCAAATTGTTGTAGACTCAACGAGGGTATAAAAACTGTGGCAAATGGGCTAATAATAATCAAACAGCGATTTCGACAGCTCAACAAAAAGCATACGCCAAGCACCCAAACCCTTAACCACGCGGTTACTGTTTACTTATCGTTATCGTTATCGTTTATGGGCAATGTCAACAAGTGAGGTTAAGTGCGACGCGGAAATAGCTCTTTTCGGTGAAACAACACTCGAAATAGATTCCCTATGGAATTACCCAAAAACGAATAAACGTAAAAGGTTAGCCAAGGCTAACCCCCCCGCCGAAGCTCAAATGGAAAACAACATAAAAATGTGTAGCATAAAAATAGAGACAGTTACAAAGATAACCGAACACTATTGATAAAATGAATAGACGTGTTGTGCACATATCCGCAATTACTTTAAAGAGGTTAAACAAACTAGAGCTTGCACTGTCTTACTTTTCTTCGAATTTCGGGCTCTCACAGATGCTGCGATATAGAGTTGAAAGGAAGTTGGATGTGCAACGGCGTTCGTTGTGTGTCAAGCACTTGAAATGCAAACGTTGAATAATTAAAATGTTTGTCAATTGCACATGGAAACAAAATGGCAAGCTGAACATAATTTGCTCAGCTGACAGTTTGACATTTTGCTAGCGAGGTTCCCGTTCCCGTTCCCGTGTAGTATCTGGTTTTGCGAAGACCGCGACCCGTGCCCGATTACATGTCACAACAAGATGAAACATGCAAACTAGCTGGTGTGTGGTGTGGCAAAGTGATACCACACACACAAACACACACACAGCAACGGATATATATAAATATATATTTAGTAAAATTGTAGGTAACCCCAACGGTACCCACCCACTGGAGCCGCACAACAACAACAAGAACAACAGCAATAATAAGAACCGCACAAACTATATAGAGCTTATCATAGCCATGGCAGTGACGTTAGCCCGAGCTGCGGCAAAGGCCATGAAACTCGAGCTGAAGATGTGGCGGAAATTTCACGTCAACCGCATTCGCCGTATGCCAAGCAAGTTTCATATAGTTTCACATAGCGTTCGCTTCCCGTGGGCTGGGGCAGGGTTTTGCCCAGCCAGTGTATATATATATATATATATTTATGACACCCCCACTGTCACACACCCACCCATTTTGCTGGCCGCAAAGCCAAGTACACACATGTTTGCTTAGAGTGAGAGTGACAGAGAGACCGTCATTATACCCGTCATTATAATGCACAGGGTAGATGGGTATTATAATTTGGAGGCGAGCCAAGTTGATTGTCCGTCTCTCCGTCTGACCGTCTCCTCACACACCTCTATCTCATCAAATTTGTTGACGACTTCCCAAAAATCGAAGAAAAAGACAAATTGATCAAAGTTGCAGCTAGTTCGTGTCTTCGCTAACGTTGCGCACTCTCTGACTAATTTCAATTTATAATTTTAGACACTTAGAGTTGGAATTGAGCGCAAGACCTGCTCTTGTTGAACTCTTGCCATTAAGTCACAACACAAAGAATGATATTGTGAATATGAGAGACACATGGTCGAATACATTTGCAAGCTGCAGCTGGTTCATGTCTTCGCTAAGCACTGGTTGAAAAATGCGCTAACGTTGTGCATTAATTTCAATTTACAATTTTAGATAGATAGAGTTGGAATTGAGGGCAAGACCTGCCTTCAACGCGATGTCGAACTCTTATCATTTAGGCAGTGCTTTTTTAGTTAAGTCACAACACAAAGAATTATGTTGTAAGTATGAGAGATCATCTTATCATAGGCATGTGGATAAAGCAAGTTTGATTATCAGTTATTTACTACGGTATCTGGCAGTCGAGCACGCTTAATTCCAGCTTTCTTACTTGTGTAAATTAGCAGTGCTGTGTACCTTGGAAAGTAGTGCACGGGGGTGGGCAGCTGACCACGGAATTGGGCATAGGACGACGCTAATGATGGCGCCCCCAATGGCGCCAATGGCCGCAACAAGCGTACGCAACGCAGGCGCCGTCGACGACCCACCGTCGTCGTCGTCGTCGTTGTCTTCCTGCTGCGCTGCAGTTGCACCAGCGATGACTGTTGCATCTTAAAGTCGCGATAATGATTGGCCACCTCGTGGCGGTAGCGTTCATCTCGAAAGTGGCGCTTATTGTAGATCTGTCGCATGCTAAACTTGGGCACATAATTGGCGCCCACGCGCAGTGGCACGCCCACAACGGACAGCGGACAATCGTGGGACATGGAAATCCTTTTTGAAAATGTTCGAGGGCAAAAAACTGGTGCGCGCGCCAGCGAACCGTTTAAGCGAAGGCAACAAAGCAAACTACAGTCCACAGACTTTGACATTGATGGGTCTCTCCATTGTCGCTAGACACAAGCAATCCAAAGCTCAGCTCTGGCTCCTGCAGCGCCTTTGTGGGCATGGGGGGAGGCGGGCAGCTCAAATTATGTACAAACATTTGTGTACATTGATTGGGAACAGGGAATGAAATTTTTTGCGGTTATTTGTTATCACGTCAGTCAGCGATTTATTTGTCTGACATCGAAATGAAATGAACTGAAATGAAGTGAAGCAGCCCTCAGACCAGTCCACCCTTGGTGGTGGCGCCTCGCAATCGAGCCCTAGTTGTTTAGGCGTTCATAACCTGCCTTTAGCAATAGTCAAATTAGTCGTTTTCATGTCGTTAACTATTGTAACTGGTACATCCTCCATGCACACACCCCAGCTCACAGCCCCCAGCCAAGCCGAACCCTACCTCAATAGAGTTTGCTATCTGGGCCCATTTGCATGTTGCTGTCGCGTCAGCAACAATAACCCAAACATTGTTATTCAAATACAAAACAAATATTGTCAACAAATACTAATAAAAAATACATTTGTTTGCTTCACTCGCCGTCGTCGGTCTTTGGGCACTTCAGATGCTCTTTTTGTGGCACATTGCGGAACTCGCTGTCAAGATCTATTCAGTGCGATGCTGTGTGTGTGATCTCAATGCGCGTTGCCGAGTTCAGTGAATTGGCCTCGACTTAATTGAACAACGTGCGCGGCTGATAAGCGAAGCCAGCGTACAGTTCAATTCAATACAGCTCTCTAATTACATTTTGAAGGAGACTCTTTCTAGAAGTCTACGGATACGACGCGTCGTCGCATGAGCTGAGCAACGATTAAATACACGCCAGGGACTTGCAGCGACGAAACCGCAAACTTTGTGAAATTTGCTTGGGGAAATGTTTAGCAAAAGGATAAAAATAAAATTCACATTAATTGCGGCACATTAACAACTGTTGTGCAACCGAGTTCAGGGTTTGCTGTGCCAACTTGCTGTTGGGCATAAGATTCACATAAGAATTCACTAATATAAAAACTTTTTCATTAGCTCCACCCTCGATTAGCTGCTATGCTTTAAATCAAATGGAAATAAATGTGGTTTCTAAATGCATCTTAAATTAACATTAACAGTGCTGCTTTAACAGCTGAGCGTTAACAGCGTTAATTTAACAGTAACAGTTAAGCTAAATTTAGCGTAAATGTTAAGTTGAATGTTATTGACGGCCAGCATTTAACATTAAGAGCATTAACAGTGCACTGATAATTCGCCCCAAATGTAAACAGCGTTGTTTTGAAGTATGCACGATGTTTCATAAGCCAATTGAACTTTTTGTTGTGTTATTGATAAAGTATTTTTTATTGAGATTGATATGTAAGCACTTGATGAGCAACTCACACACTTACTACACATGCACTTGATGAGCACACACACACACACACACACACTCACACACGCTGAAGAGGAAACACACATGAGGTCTATTTTGTAGGGGAACTGTGGCGCACTAATGCGATTGAATGATTAATTTAGATATAGTATTTGATTGTACGTGAACACGCAATGCTCGTCTTCCCGCCAAGGGATTTAAGTCCACCCGCTTCCCTTCCCACCGACTTCACTTACCCGCTTCGCCCGCTTGCAAAAACGAAGCAAAGAAGCAGCGAGTGTACAAATACATACAAACAGACGTCAGTCAGGCAGTTATTATTATTAATATTATACACTGTTCCCATTGCAAATGGCAATTGAGGGTAGATTGTGCTACTGCAAAGCTAATATTTATGTAACAGGTTCAACAGATCAGAGCTTTTGTTTAAGTTTTATTTTGAATAATTTGCAGTTTGTGTCTTTACTTAATTTAAAGAATACACACTGCAAAGTTCTTCGTATCATTTTTATATTTGTAACTTTGAAAAGCCTTGTCGGCAACTTGAGAAACTCGTGTTTATCAGCTATGTGCAGAATTTTAATCAATTGTGTCACTTAAGCGGTGGTTTTGTAAAAATGTGTTTGTCGAGAGTGCTCGTATTCAAGTGTCTATAATGGTTGATTTCCTTGGGTTTCTTCAAATATTTGATATCAACAACGCATTCAGTTTTCTTTTTAAGTGGAACCTCTATATTTGTGAAAATAGCGGGATATCATGTAGTCCAGCACTCTCGACTGAAGTGTTGTCATTACTATTGGTGGAACGGGCGCGGGGCGAGTTTTGTTGGCAATTTGATAATCAATCAACAGACAAACCCACTTGCTCGCTACCCGCCTTTTGATGCTCTACTTCGTACAAAATTAAGAGCGGGTAGAGGCAGGTATGGCGGGGAGTGTGTCGTGTAGATTTAACAATAGTATTTCATAAGAAATTCAAACGATTCGCACAAATCCTCCTCACGCTGACAGCTATCTATACACACAATACATATGCACCTGTTTGTGTGTGTGTGTGTAGCAGTTCTCATTTCAAGTAATTGCTGTGTTTATTTGCTTAGCAAAGACTTAACACAGAAGACACTGTGTGCAAGCGGGAGGGCAATACTGAAGGGGCTGGCGTGCGTGCTAGTCTGTGTGTGTGTGTGTGCGCCTGTGTTTATACTTGTTTGCGCCTGAATGTAGGCAAGCCATCGTCACCGCCATCGCCACCGCATGCCTGCCAGCCAAAGGCCACTTAAATGCCTTTGAAAAAAACTATGCACAATTAAAAACAAGCGTTCAAAGTTGACACATGATGTTGATGATGGTGTTGATGTGCAAGGAGCGCAACAGCGCAAAAACTCAACGAGAGCGAGAGAGCCTGAAAGTTTCGTCAAATGACACTGACAGCAGTTTGTAAGCTTACGTGTGTGTGGCTGTGTGTGTGTCGCTATTTGACATGCATACGTGAGTTTTTCCCTTTCGCACAAATACAATCGCAATGTGAGCAAAAAGTTTTTGCTCCACTTTGGACATAAAAGCCGCCGTGTAATTCTTGTTGTCGCCGCCTTGTATCTACGTGTGTGTGTGTGTGTGTGTGTGTGATAAGGCATAATAAGTGTGTCACATAGCCACACACACTTGCACACAGAAAGGCGCTTACATTGCGCACTTATTTTTTTTTACGGTCAATAAACCTCTGCCGCGACGCAGGAAACAGCGCAGCAGCAGCAACAACAACAAATATATACAAACTACACGACAACAGGAAACAGGCATTGCACTTGGCCCACTAATTGTCATTGAATAATTAATTGAAAATTAAATGCAGGAAATAATATGTATGTGTGGACAACAATGGACAAAACAAAAATAAGCGCAAATAAATCGTATTGATTGCTTACCCAGCACAATGTTAACGTTAACCTCTTTCTTTCTTTCTCTCTTTCGTTTTTTTGCCGTTGTTCAACACAACAGCTGGTCCTGTCGGTGTGCCAGTATGCGTGTGTTTGTGTGTGTCTATGTGTATGGGTGCTTACTTTTTCACTCTCTCTCGCTTTCCTGTTGGCAGTTAAAACTGTTACTTCCAATTAGCACAGAACTTTTTTTCGCTTTATCACGTTGCGCTCATCTTATTATGCACATTTTATTATTTTTATATTTTTATGTGAGTTTTACTATTTTTAATGCAAATATGTCTGTCGTCGATTTAAATGCGTTACGTTTCGTTTGATTGCCACGCTTGATTGTTTCTCGTTCATTTCGTTTTTGTTTTTTGATATTTTTTGTCGCTCTCGATGTATCGCTGTAAATCGATATGCACTTGCACTTTTCTATATATGTAAATCGATAGACAACTTGAACTACAGCAAGGTGGCAGCACGACAAGTATGTTGAGTTACTGCTAAGCGCAGCGCGAAAGCAACAAGCTGTTGCCCAGAACAAATCGCAAACTCACACCACAAACTTGGTATTGCTTTTTTATCGCAAAACAAAAATTCTAAAAAAAAAAATGTTGCAAAATCTATGCGAAAATAATTTTGTTTTTATGCATTTGTGTATTCAACTAATTTAATATGTTATTATTTTGAAACATTGCACCAACGAGGCATACGAAGTTAACTGTTCAACGTCTCGCGACAATTTGATTATGAGCAGTAGAGGTGCAACGGATTTGATTTTAAATCGATGCTTTTGTTCATCGTGAAAATCGATTATACACAAAATCGATATTTTTCAAACGGGTTGAAAAATATTCATAAATCGATTCCTTTACCAAAAACTGTTTTAGACTTTATTAATTGTTAAAAAAGGACGAGAAATTGAATATTAAAATCAGTAATCAGTAATCAGCAATTTTAAATTATTTTAAACTGACCTTATACAGTATTGAAGCTTAATGTACTTTAAATTTTAAATAGAAATATAACATTTAAAGCAATTAATATTTGCTTGATAAAGTATCGAAAGTATCGAATTGAGCTATCGAATAAGGAAAGTGGTATTTTTGCTTAGTATATTTATTGTATGCCTGCCATATTTGTAGATTAAGTGTGCGGTAACACTGCATGATTGTTTCGGAAGCCGCATTTTATTTTATTTGCATCGACAGTTCGCACTTTTTGTTTAATATTTCCAGTAAACGAAATATAAACTAGTGCACTACTGCGGGCGAGTGATTAAATCAAGTGTTACCAGCTATAAGATAAGCAGCCGTTGCTGCAGCCAAACATTATCGAACCCACCAATTCCAACGTTGCCGGCAAAACAATAAACAACGCGATGACTTCTGCACGGGATCTAATTAAAATCGACATAGTAAGTACAAATTGTAATGTATATATTGTGTTTATTCTTGCTCACTTGTGGCGCACTTGCCAATGCCAATGCAGGAATGGGGCATGGAACGCTTGGTGCGCGCCCAACAAGTTGTCGAGCTGCGTCCCTACGACATTGAGTCGTGGTCGGTGATGCTGCGCGAGGCACAGACACGTCCCATACACGAGGTGCGCAGCTTGTACGAGTCGCTGGTGAATGTGTTTCCCACAACGGCGCGCTACTGGAAGCTCTACATTGAGATGGAGATGCGCAGTCGCTACTATGAGCGTGTGGAGAAGCTCTTCCAACGCTGTCTGGTCAAGATCCTGAACATAGATCTCTGGAAACTGTATTTAACCTATGTGAAGGAGACTAAAGCGGGTCTCAGCACACACAAGTAAGCAAATAGCACTGAACTTAATGATTATCGCTAACAATCAACTTACTGCTCGTAGAGAAAAAATGGCTCAAGCATACGACTTTGCGCTGGAGAAGATTGGCATGGATTTGCATTCGTTTAGCATTTGGCAAGATTACATTTATTTTCTGCGCGGCGTCGAGGCCGTCGGCAACTATGCGGAGAATCAGAAGATCACCGCTGTGCGCCGTGTCTATCAGAAGGCGGTTATCACTCCCATTGTGGGCATCGAGCAGCTGTGGAAGGATTATATTGCTTTCGAACACAACATCAATCCGATTATCTCGGAGAAAATGAGTCTGGAGCGCTCCAAGTACGTAACAACAACACTTTTGTGTACCACAACTGTCCACTAATGTATTGTATTCCCCTCGCAGAGATTATATGAATGCGCGTCGTGTGGCCAAGGAGCTGGAATATCATACGAAGGGACTGAATCGCAATTTGCCCGCTGTGCCACCGACACTGACCAAGGAGGAGATGAAGCAAGTGGAGCTGTGGAAGCGTTTCATAACCTACGAGAAATCAAATCCATTGCGCACCGAGGACACGGCGCTGGTGACGCGTCGCGTCATGTTTGCCACCGAACAGTGTCTGCTCGTATTGACACATCATCCGGCCGTGTGGCATCAGGCTTCCCAGTTCCTGGACACCAGTGCGCGCGTTCTCACGGAGAAAGGCGTGCGTAGTCGAAGCGTTGAGGCGAATGAAAGCGAATCGAAAATAGAGAAAACAATAATATGGCAGCGCGCATCTTCAATGCGCGCGCAAAGAAATCTAAATCCTTGGGTAACGTGGCACATGACTGATGCCAGCCATTTGCTGCGTTGCCTTCGCCTCTGGCCGCACGCGTTTTACTTGAAACTCTACACCTAAATCCCCTAGTTTTAAGCCGCCTCCCCAAGCTGTTTGACTTGTGTTTCTAATACGTTTCCCATTTGCATTTGCAGGACGTGCAGGCGGCCAAAATCTTTGCGGACGAGTGCGCCAACATTTTGGAGCGTTCCATCAACGGTGTGCTGAATCGCAATGCTCTGCTCTATTTCGCCTACGCCGACTTTGAGGAGGGACGCCTCAAGTACGAGAAGGTGCACAGCATGTACAACAAGCTGCTCACGCTGCCCGACATAGATCCCACGCTGGTGAGTTGACTAGAGTTGGCATTTTTGAGAATTCCATAACTGACAACGTTTGCTGTTCAGGTCTATGTGCAGTACATGAAGTTTGCAAGACGCGCCGAGGGCATCAAGTCGGCACGTGGCATCTTCAAGAAGGCGCGCGAGGATGTGCGTTCGCGTTATCACATCTTTGTGGCGGCCGCGCTGATGGAATACTATTGCTCGAAGGACAAGGAGATTGCGTTCCGCATCTTCGAGCTGGGCTTGAAGCGTTTCGGCGGCAGTCCCGAGTACGTTATGTGCTACATCGACTATCTGTCGCATCTCAACGAGGACAACAACACGCGCGTCCTTTTCGAGCGTGTGCTCAGCTCGGGCGGCCTCTCGCCCCACAAGAGCGTGGAGGTGTGGAATCGTTTCCTCGAGTTCGAGTCCAATATCGGTGATTTGTCCAGCATTGTCAAAGTGGAGCGACGTCGCAGTGCCATCTTCGAAAACGTGAGTAGCCAACTTCTAGTTGCGCAATTGAATCACTCTTTAATTTTATTTCAAATGTATTTCATACAATATATTTCTCATTTACTTTGGGTAGTTAATTTCAATTGTTGTTGGCTAATATGTATGCTATTCAATTAACACTTGTGCTTTTCTGTTGGCAGCTGAAAGAGTACGAGGGCAAGGAGACCGCACAGCTGGTGGATCGCTACAAGTTTCTGGATCTGTATCCCTGCACGAGCACCGAGCTCAAGTCCATTGGCTATGCCGAGGTATGCTTTTGCAATTGCAAACTATATGTGTAGCTAAATTCAACTGTGTTTGCAGAATGTGGGCATCATACTGAATAAGGTGGGCGGTGGCGGCGTCGGCGGTGGGTCGAACAGTCACAACAATGACGCGGAGGCAGACAATGAGGCAACGCAACCGCTGCCGCGTCCCGACTTCACACAGATGATTCCATTCAAGCCGCGCTCGTGTGCACACCCAGGAGCACATCCGCTTGCAGGCGGCGTCTTCCCGCAGCCGCCAGCGTTGGCGGCGCTTTGTGCCGCGCTGCCGCCACCCAACAGCTTCCGGGGTCCGTTCGTGAGCGTCGAGCTGCTCTTCGACATCTTCATGCGCCTCAATCTGCCGGAGTGTAAGTGTCGCATAATTGCAGCTGCCTTAAGCTCGTCTATAGAAAGTTGGCTTTGTGCCATGGCCAACAATTTATCAGTTAGCAGTCGAGTGAGACTTTAATGCAGCTCGAGTAATGTTTAAGCTGCAGTAACTGACTGCTAACTAGATTGCTTTCCTTAGAGCATCATTATGTAAAGTTTATCCCTGTTGAGACAAGACTGTTAACTGCACTTGAAAGTGACCTTAGTAATGAAATTATCCTTGTTGAGCAGCTGAAAGTTGAAGCAACTAGAATGATTACTGTCCTGAATGAGTAATGAGTTCCTTTGATAAACTTTGAATAATATGCAACTGGTGTAATAATAGTTGAATATTTATGTAGTTAATCGTTAAGTGCAAGTTGAGCTAATGTGTTTTCCCCGTTTCCCGTCACCTTTATAGCTGCGCCGCAACCGAATGGCGACAACGATCTGACGCCAAAGATCTTCGACCTGGCCAAATCGGTGCACTGGATTGTCGACACCAGCACGTACACCGGCGTGCAGCACAGTGTGACTGCGATGCCGCCGCGACGTCGTCGCCTGCTGCCCGGTGGCGATGATAGCGATGACGAGCTGCAGAATTCGGCGCCGCCCACCAACGACATTTATCGCCTGCGGCAGCTGAAGCGCTTCGCCAAGTCCAATTGAGCAGTTTAGTCGGCCACTGAATTTTTTAGCAATTTTTTTTTCTCCTCCCAAAAAACAAACTACCATTTTTAAAAATGTCTACCATTGTAAGTACCAATAGTAGTAAACAATAGTCGGTATTTAGCAGACAGCGCTAACAACAAGAAATGCAACTAAAATATATACTTTAAAGGATATCAAAAAACACAACGTTGTGTTGCTTTATTTGCTTATCAAAACGTTCAAAATCACTTGGAATTAGCCTCGCCGTACATTTGTTGATCTACAACTAAAAACCGCATTTATTTTTTGCTAGTAGAGTATTATCTAAAATATTAAACAGTTTACCAAAAAAAAAAAAACAAATAAAAATTTTAGTCTCAATTGAAGAGTATTGGACAAGTCTTAAGTCTATAATTAGTTAAAGCTGTGGGTAAGTCAGCCAGTGGAACGTTTGCGAAAGACAGTAGAACAAACAAATAATTCATAAATTACAGACAAAATTTATGAGCAAACAATAAGAGAGAAATGCAATGAGCTTAGATGTTGACTACGACTAAAATTGCAGCAAGTAGAGTAGCCTGTAAAACGTTTACGAATTAGACAAACAAATGCAACTTTTCAATGGGTAGAATGAGCTAAACTTTGGACTAGAACTAAAGTTAAGATTGAGCAGTGGGTGGGTAGCCAGTAAAACGTTTACGAATGCGATAGGAAACTACTGTTTGCCTGCTGAAGCAGTAAATAAAACACAAAACAGATGGCGCTAAATAACAATTGGCGAAGTAGAAGAAATGAGCTAATTTTGGGACTACGACTAAAATGGCAATCATAGGAGCAGAACGTTCACGAATGCAACACAAAAGGGAATTGACGAAAACAAATATAAATACAAATAACATAAAACACAGTTGAAAAGGAGAATATCAAACAAGGGGAGATACAGGAAGAATGAGTTGACCACTCATACATTGAAAAGTTGCATTGGTAAACGCAATGATACGAGCTGAACGTTCACGAATGCGATACAAAAGACAAATACCGCTAGCCAGCTAATGAAATGAAATGAAAGAAAGAAGTGGGAGCAGTTGAAAGGGAGAATAGCAAAGAGAAGATTTAGGAAGAAGATGAAACTATTCTAATAGCATCGGCCACTTCTCGCTACGATCGATAAAATAGCAAGCTTAAGAGCAGAACGTTCACGAATGCGACACAAAAGGCGATTGACGAAAACAAATAAAATGAATGAAGTGGGAGCAGTTGCAAAGGAAAATAACAAAAGGAAGATATAGGAAGATGAAACTATTCTAATAGCATCGGCTACTTGTCGCTACGATCGATAAAATAGCAAGCTTAAGAGCAGAACGTTCACGAATGCGACACAAAAGGCGATTGACGAAAAGAAATGCAAATGAAAGAAGTTGGGGCAGTTGATAAGGAGAATAACAAAGGGAAGACTTAGGAAGAAGATGAAACTATTCTAATAGCATTGGCTACTTGTCGCTGCGATTGCCGTTCTCGCTGCTGCCGCTGGGAGTGCTGAGGTTGGCGGGAGGGCAGCGCTTGCGGTGCTTGTAGAGGCCGGCGTACTGGGCGAAACGCTGCGAGCAGTTCGCGCAGCCGTAGCGCTTCTCGCCGCGGTGCAGATTGAGGTGGGCATAGTAGGCGCTGCCGACGACGAAGGCGCGACTGCAGTAGGGACAGACCTTGTCCCGGATGTTGAGGTGGGCGCGCGTGTGCCGGTCGCGCTCGTGGGCCGTGTAGAAGGCCTTGTCGCAGCGACTGCAGGGATAGTCGCGCTGCTCGGCGTGCCGCTTGAGGTGCTGGTTGAGCTTGCTGGCGTTGACGAAGCCGCGCGCACACTGCTCACAGACGTAGGGCAGCTCCTTGGTGTGGCTGCGCTGGTGCACGCGCAGCGCCGTCGAGTTGAAGAACTTCTTGGGGCAGGCGTCGCAGGCGTGCGTGCGCTGCCCCAGATGGCGGCGCAGATGGGCCAGCAGGCTGGTGCGCAGCGAGAACTTCATGCCGCAGATGTGACAGATGTGCTCCAGCGCCGTGGCCGCCACGCTGCGCGGCTGCTGCACGTGCACCTGCCGCTGGTGGCGCACCAGATCGGTGCGCCGCTTGAAGCTCGTCGTGGCGGCACAGTAGGCGCAGTTGAACGGCGCCACGTGCTGCTCGAGAAACTGCAGCGGCGCATAGTACTCGTAGCTGGGCTGCCACACGACGCCCTGCTGCAACGCCGCCAGCCGCGCCTGCTTGCACTGCCGGTACTGGCAGCGGAACTCGATGAGGCGATTGCGCAGTCGCTCCAGGCTGATCTGCAGATTGCACTCCTCCTGCAGGCGCGTGCAGAGCGACTCCAGCTGACGCTGACGCTGCTTGCGCTTGGTGTAGTCGGGGTGCTGGGTGCACCAGAGCTGCTCGTAGCTGCGGTACACCTGGATGATCTTCAGGTTGCTCTCGCGCTGCTGCAGCGTCTTCTGCAGCTCGCTGCTGATGGGCACCACGTCGTCGAGGAAGCCGAACGCCGCGTACAAGCTCCAGCGCGTGTCGCTGCTGCCGCGCTGCCGCTCGCGGCGATAGTACTTGATGTAGTCGGTGAGCTTGCGGTGCAGCATCTGCCAGCTGTAGCTGCTGCCGGCGTGCGCGTTCAGCTCGCTGGCGATCTGCTGCCACGCCTGGCGACGCTGCACGCGCGCCTGGTAGTCCAGATGATTGGGATCCCACAGCTGCGGCTGCGCCTGGTACAGCTCGATCAGCTTGTGTGTCTGCGGCAGACTCAGACGCAAGCGCAGCGCATAGTTGCTGTCGTGCTTCTTGTGGCCGCTCTGCTCCGGCGCTTGCGCCAGGCTGTGCAACGGCTGCAGCGGCTCGGCGTCGTGTGGCGGCCGCTCAACGGCGGCCTCCTCGTCCGTCTTGGGCGGCGTCTGCGGCAAGTTGGCTGCTGGCAGCTGTGTTTCGCCCAGCTGCTGCTGCTCGAGCTGCGTCATCAGTTCGCCCAGCGTGGCGGCCTTGGCTGGCGCCACTTGTTGGGGCAGCGCCACCACCTGCCCCTCGCAGCCGCTCTGCACGTGCGTCTGATGGTTGAGCAGCTGCTCAAAGATCTTGCCACAGACGGCACAGACGTAGGGATCAATGTGCTTGTGCAGGAACTCCATCTCGGCGTAGTGCTCGAAGCTGGCGACGAACTGCAGCTGCTTGCCGGCCACCACGCTGTGCAGGTAGCGTATCTTCTCGAGCCGGTAGCGCTTGCGCAGCGACTGCAGGCGCCGCTGCACGGCCAGGCCGGACAGCTTGATGCCACACATGGCCAGCGCCAGCTGGAGGCCGCGTTGCGCCTCGTGCCGCTGGCGCAGCGTGTCGACGCAGCGCAGACGCTTGTGCGCATTGTGCCAGAGTATCGGGTAGTGCTCGTAGATCTCCAGCAGCTTGCGATTCTCGCGTGCCACATGCTCCTGCCGCTTCAGCAGCGCCTGCTGCTCGCCCAGGAAGCGCAGCTGATCGTAGTGCACAAACTTGGCCGCCTCCTCCAGCTCGCCCTCGGCGTCCAGACGTTCGCGCTGCTTAATGAAGCGCTGGCACAGCGTCGACACCCGTATGCGCACCTCGGTCACGCTGAAGCTGCGCTCGCAGTGTGCGCTCCAGCTGTCGGTGATGCGGCGCCACGAGTCGCGGCCCAGCGCCATGTCGCGGAACTCCGGGTGCGTCTGGTTCCACAGGCGCGGCTCCGCGCGGTACAGCTCGATCAGCTGCCGCACGTGCTCCGTCGACAGCTTCTGCGCGTTGTCCCCGACGCCAGCGGAGCTCTTCAAGTTGGTGGAAGTCTGCAAACAGAAGCGGGTTTCATAAGTGTTTTAGCCAAATCAGCAATGCGTATTGGAGAGAACTCTCTAATCGAAGTAAAGTCAACTAAAATATATTATAATTACGTGCTCCGTCGACAGCTTCTGCGCGTTGTCCCCGACGCCAGCGGAGCTCTTCAAGCTGGTAGAAGTCTGGAAACAGAAGCGGGTTTCATAAGTGTTTTAGCCAAATTCAAGAGCTCTCAAATGAAAATAAACTAAACTAAGCAAACCTCAATATATTATAAGAAATTATTGTTGTTTTGTTAGTTCCATAAATGAATAAAATAAATAGAATTCAATTTGTATAGTTCCATAAAAGAATAAACTAAATAGAATACAATTTGTATAGTTCTAAAAATGAATAAAATAAATAGAATACAATTTGTATAGTTCCGTAAAAGAATAAAATAAATAGAATGCAATTTTTATAGCTTTATATTATATTAGTTATATATTTTGCATTAAGAAAGTTCTCCAGAAATATTGCTACTTATGTATAACTTGTATTTCTATAGCTTTGCCTAAGTATGCATTAAAAGAAGTATTGTAAGTATTGCTACTTATAACTTGTATCAACTCGTGGTAGCTTGGAAAATAAAAAAAAAACACTCAAATTTATACTATTTCACGTTTCTAAATACGCATTGAAAGAGATATTTGTAGGCACCTTATAATTTATAACTCTTTTGTGGCAGTTTTATTACGCTAGTAATTATGCATTAAAAGAAGTAAAGAAGTCAGTAGAGAAAAAAAGTATTGTAGATTAAGTAGTAAGTAGTAAGTAGAATAAGTAGTAGATTAGAAATTATAGCTTGTACCACTTTTGTGGTAGCTTAGAAACTTTCAGAAAAACAAATTATACTTATACAAAAGAAATATTTGAAAGCAACTCAAAACTTAATATATAATACTATTGAGATAGCTTGAAAAGTTTTTAAAATCAGTTAATAATCAAAAAGTCATCATATATTGAAATAGCGCTGTTTTTAAAAAGAAACTTAAATAAGGAAAGAAATCAGTATGGAAATAAGTAATGTAGAAGAATAAGTAGTAGATAAGAAATTGTTACTTGTACCACTTTTGTGGTAGCTTGGACAGTTAAAAAAAGCTCAAGTTTATGCAGTATTCTTACGTTTGTAATAGTGCATTAAAAGAACTAAATAAGTCAGTAAAGAAGCAACTCCTAACTGATTATATTATTATGATTATATTTTGATACTTTTGTGATAGCTTGGCAACTTTTTAAAAAGCCTTCAATAACCAAAAAAGTTATCATATATTGAAATAAAGCTTCGATAGGAATTTTAAAAAATAAACTCAAATTTATACAGTTTTGTTACGTTTATAATTATCTATTAAAAGAAGCAAGCAATTTAAAACTTAATATATAATGATTAATAATATTAATAATAATATTATAATATGTAAACAAAATGTAAACATAAATAAACATTACTAATTATTTATTAAATAGAGATTTCACTATTAGTAGATTGGTCGCTTAAAAGTGACGGCTTGCAATTAAATGTCACTCTCAATAAGAATACAGGTCTTTAAGCACTGCATTGTCAAATAAACAAGATATTATAAGCAGAGTCGCATAAATAACGAAGTTTCGTGGCAGGTGCTATAATAAATGAGTTTTTGCTTTAAAATAAAGTCGAGCTACATTATTTGTTATTAAGCCAGTTTGGGATAGGTCAAGAAATTCATATTTCCAATTATTTTTGGCGTAGGTCAAGAACTGCTTGAAAAATGCAAGCCATGAACTCAATTAAAATTATTCAATGCATTGAAAAATTGAGCTAAATTGTTTAATATTATGAAATTATTCGACTTTTATTATAGTTTATGCAAGTGTTGGCTTGAGAGTTTTTGCTGCATCAAATTTTCGCATGCAATTTTGTAATGCAAACTAGATTTTAACTGAGATTTTTAATCTATATGGCAAATAATTATTCGCCAAGTTTATAGAAAAATATATGAAATAGTTCATCTTTGACATTGAAAGTTAGTTAATTTAAGATGTATTAAAACAATGTTTTGATTTTGTTAGTTGTTAGAATGGTAGTTTGGGTAAATATTTATAAATTTGCACTTACAGCGTCATCGTTGCGAAGCAACAGCTGTTGTTCTTGTGGTTGTTGTCCTTGCTCTTGTTGTTCTTCTTGCTGCTGTTCTTCGGGTTGCGGCTGCGGCAGCGGCAGCGACGTCAACGTTGGCAGCGGCTGCTGCGTGTCAAGGGCATTCAGTTCTTGGACGAGCTGCTGCTTGAGGTCGTTGACCTCGCCGCCGTCGTCGCCTGGACAGCTGGATTGCTGCTGTTCGGCTAGCACTTCGTGCATTAGCTCATCCTCGAAGGGGGGCAACGGTGATGGCGACAGCGACAGCGAGGACGACGGCGACGCTGGCGCCGACGGCAGTTGCTGCCAGTCGGAATGCCAGAGTTCCATATGCTCGGCGAACTCGTCGAGGGCGCAGAGGGGACGCTCCTCGCACAGCTCGCACTCGATGCCATAGAGTTGGCCAGCACAGTTCCAGGTGTAGACGCTGCCACATTTCTGTCGCACTTCCTCCTCCCCCATTTATATGAGCTACTTATTTTTTACTGTCACTTTTTAAGCGGCTTTTATTTTTTGTTAACTGCGACGTACTTATTAAATATTTTTTCTATTTATTTTTATTTTTTTTTTGTTTTTGCTTGCGCGACAATTGCGACTGCGCAGCTTCTTGGCTTCTGACGTTGTGAAAATGCCAAAGAGCTCAAACAGCGGGCCAACAAACCCGTTGCGGGCCATCTCACATACACACACAATACGCACACTTCCAGCGCACACACACACATGCTCATTCTCATGCCTGCTCAGCAGTGTTGCGCATATGACTTTTTAACCGTCAGATCTGGCTTCTTTTCAAGCAAAAATTCTCGCTATACAATTTGTTTGTTGTTGCCCATTAGTTGCACTGCTTCACTTATTGTGAGAATATAAGTACTATGGATGGTACTTACCGCCCTTGCGGTTTTTATTAGCCATTTTCGGAAAGTAGCTTTTTTCTTGCAATTGCTGGCAACACTGCTGCTCACTCTTGTCCATTTCCACATATGCGGTATTCTTTGTCGCTGGGCAACGGCAACAACAACAATCTTGTTTTGGTTCGTCTCGCTTTGACTTTTGCTTCTTTTTGCTTTACGTTTTCTCTTTTGTGTGCATGCGCGTGTGTGTGTATGTGTAAGCGGGCAACAGGTAAACGTAACAAACATAAACATGACGACGCGCAAATGAGCAGTGTGTGTGTGTGTGTGTGCGTGTTAGTTGGTGCACAACAACAGCTGAGCGCAGAGCGGCGCTGTCCGCTACAACAATTGTATTCACTTTACGTCTGCGCACCAGTTCCCATGTTGTTATAGTTGCCGCAATTGAAATTTACACATTTGTCTGCCTAGCTTTCTTGTCGCTGTAGCCTTGGCGAATTCGCTTTGATCATGCTCTGCTTCTTCTTTGCCTTCTTGCACAACAATCGCCTTTTGTTTGCTTCCAAATGTCATTGGAAGAACTACTGCTGCTGACCAGGGCTGCAGAACTGTATGAAAATTTTGTTCAGCTCAATTTGCATGCAAATGCAATACCCATGTTATTTAAGTATAATTGTGATTTATTTAAATTTATAATTATCATATAAAAATGTTTCATGTTATTAGAATTTCTGCTAGTGCATCCTTTTTACTTAGAGTGTGTATCCCTAGTTCCAATTAGCATAATATGTGTTATCGCCTATCCATCATAAATCGATAAGCGCTGCCTGCCAATTCGTATCGATATGTAGTTACAAGGTGTTTTTGCACGCAGTCGCGCAAACAAAAGTGGCGGTAATTTACGGACAAGATTTGTGTTATTTGCGGTCGTTTTTAAGTGCCGGTTTTTAGCCGCACTACAACAATAGTGATTGCCGACTTATTTTCAATTCAAATAAATAATATGTAATTGCAACAAGTTGGATGCAGCTCCACAAGTGAAACAGGTGCACATCAATATATACACACATACAACTGTCTAAGCTGGAACGCGCGCGATTGCACGCATGCGTATGTGTGTGTGTAATGGAATTAGTGACGCGGAAGACTTGAATTGAATCTGATTTTGTGGTCATTTTAAGTGTTGCCAGTTTTTTTTCCAAATCAACTAAATAATTGCAACAAGTTGGACTCAGCAAAACAAGTGACACGGGTGCTCACCATTAAATACAGATATACTACGTCTAATAAGATTGGAAGGCGCAATTCCACGCATGCGTTTGTGTGTGTGTGCGTGGAAGTGAAGAAGTAAAGTAGGCAGTCTTGAATGGATGATGACTGCGCCATTGAAACAAGTGCATGTGACTGTGTGTGAAAATCGAAACTCTTGACGCGCTGTCTCTGTCTAACCTACCAGTTTATGTCCAGCTGGACAATCGGACGGAGTGAGAAAGTTGATTACTTTTGCGTTTTGCACTCTATGCAAAATGCGCCGTCACGCGAGAAAGTCCATGCACCTACGCAAACATACAAGCACATACGAATGCGCACACAAATACTTGTGCATTTATGCAGATATGATAAACGAGTTATTAATGCTGTTGGGACCAAATAAGGGCTATGATTTCGCGTTGCCGCTGTCACGATATTATTATTATCATTGGGACGTCGGATGGGGAAGGACGCGGGGGGCGCTTCCAGCCGCCTCCCCCTCAGCAGTCCCCTTCGCATGAGACAAATTGCATGAAAATGAAAACTGTGCGCGCGTGCAGTGGCAATAAAATGCTTTGCAGCCAAACTGTGCGGAAAAACTGCAACAGGGCAAAAACAATGACAGTCGCGAAACAAAAACAAAAGCAATAACAACCGTTGAAATGCGTGTGCATCAAGGCGAACTTTGAATGCTCTTCTTAACCTAAAAGTGCAACGGTGAGTTAACATATAAATTGCCTTTTTAGACGTAGAGTTAGACATCTATATGTGGACATATTTACTTTTCACAATTTAATTGGTCAATTATCTTGTCCGCTTGCCATTTAAATTGACAATTTTCATTGCTTTACCAACTTGACTTGTAATTTATGTTTCTCTTGCGTATACTATAAACGCGGGTTAATCAATATGGCATCTCAATAAAGAGTATGCAAAAGTACACTGAAAAAAAAAACGGTATGCAATGCGAGAATTTGCAAACATTATGAAGCGAAAAGGAGTGAAAAACAACAAAACATTTTTCATTATGCTATTTTTGGATTGGATTGGATTTTTCATTGAATAGCTTTATTTGCATTTTGTATCCATTATACTGGGTTTGTATTCCAAATTCACCAAAGCAAAGTTTGATATATTTTCAAAAAAAAAAAATATTAATTTCATTTTTTTGAAAATTCCCGAATCTTTGAAGATCCTATTTTACTTTGCAAGATTTTTCGGAAGAACATACAATTTAAGAAGTATAACTTATTGTTGTGGTTTGTTTTCAATCTGAAAATATAAAATAAGGTAAATAATTAAGAACGAATTTCTTGAAAACTTACTGTTATGAACTTAATGATCCAGATTGCACAATTCAATTACATTTTTTTATTATATTTTGCTGTCGAGAATATGATGATAATTAGAGTGCTATGAGATATTTTTATTAAGAGACTTACTCGTGAGAGACATGTAATGGTTCCAAATAAGCAACTGTAAACTGTAATTGATTTTTTTTTTGGCTAGATTTTAATTTTGTTAACTAAAAAGGAACAGCGCTTTAATAAAGACGGCATATTACTGTATTTGAATCACTTACCAAAGATTGCGATAAGGGCCACGGTTGAATAAAGCTTTCAAGTCGTTCATGGTGAAGTAGAGCATAATGATGACATACTCAATAATCAGTTGACTATATGTTAGGCACACCTTTCTGAACTCCATGTCGCGTTGGGGCAGCCATCCCAGCATCATGGCCGTGACCGGCCTCCAGACAAACACGAGCATTAGTTGCAGAATGCAGAAGACAAGGATTGACTCGACGAATTTGTACCTCCTACCGAAGACTCGTATACCGGATTCTCTTTTCAAGGCGTTTAGCCACAAAATCGTTATCATAATGAACGTGGTGGATGCCAAATTCGGTTCGCCAATTGGCATATCGAACCAGTGAAGAAATATGGAGATTGCCATCGGAACCATGTAAGTTAGGTTTATCATTTTCGGAAAAAATTCGATTTTACAATTTAAGTTTTTTTCCGAGATGAAATAAATTTTTAGATGTTGCTCGCACACGTTTCGAGTTTCGACTGATGCTTTTCCGAGGCTCTCAAGTACAGGCAGCCAGTCAAGGCTTGCTTAAATTGAAAAAATTTATGCCTACTTTTGTTGTACAAAAATCTTAAAATGTTCAAGTCCCACAAAAACAAAAAGATTCCTAGAGAAGCCAAAGTTTCTAGTTACAATTGACACTATTTTTACTTCAATGTGAATGCTTTGTATTATATATGGGGAAATTCGAAAGTTTGTCTGCATATTTATCGAAAATTAGTGCCATTGAGGAATCAAATGAAAATGTATTTTGAGGAAATTAGTTTCAGTGTGGTGTAAAAGCGAAGTTTAAGGGAATATTCAGCGTAAGCGCAAGATAAACACGACCCCAGGGAGCTTTGACTGCAACTTTCGCGTTGCCAGTGTCAACTGCGTGCCATGTGTGTGTGTGTGTGTGACTGTGTGTGTGTGTCAGGCGATGTGTGTGTGTAAATAAACAAACGCATATGGCAAACACAGACAGCCGCTGGTCATGTTTAAAAGCAATGGAGAACTGCAGAAGTCACTATTGCCTTGCCTACAACTGCATTCAGCAGAGAGAGGGAGAGACGAAGAAGAGAGCCAGAGAGAGAAAGAGCGAGAGAGAGAGATAGTCGAATGCAGACACGTTGACTTTCCGCCATATTCACAGTAAAAAGTTGATCCTTTGCAAACGCAACCTTCATGCAACGCAGCCCTCCTTGCCTCCTCGCCTGCTTGCCACTCGGCTCCCTTGGCTGTCGTTTTGGGCTGCCACATTGTCCTGCCGCGCTGTGGGGCTGTCGGCGCAACTCTCGCGGCGTCACATGTCCCATCCGAAACTGTGTAATTCCAGCAAATAAAACGCGAAAAACAGCAATCCAAACAAAAGCCCAGCAACAACAAGCAAATGATGAAAGATGAAGGCGAAAAAATGATACAAAGCAAAAAACAAAAATATTTATGAAATATACACACAAATTGTTTATGAAGTAAAACCGCAAACATTGCGCTACGTTAAACCTCGACCAATCCCAATCCCAATCCCAATTCCAAGCCCAATCCCTAGCCCAATTCCTGGACCAATTCGCGGGCCAATCCCCAGCTCGAGCGAGCAGGATGCGGCCAACAGGAACTTGCAACAGGCGGCAGCGGCAGCGGCAGCGGCGGCGGCGGCGGCGGTAAAAGCGCCAACTGAACATTTTTGTATTCGTATATGAATGCACGAATTTGCCCCAGCGGAAAACAGAGAGATTTCATTTTTTGCTTTGTCTTTTTGTTGTTTAGATTGGCAATATTTTGCAGCAACTGCATTGAATTGGCTCGCAGCGTTTCACATGTGCTTGTTGTTGTATCTCGACCCCTTAAAAACTAAAAAATAAATACTAAATTGCGAGTCTACTGCGTGTCGATTAGAATATAAAATATGTAGTATATATGCACATATATGTATAGTATATATAATATAAAATATGTATTTTTAGAGTTACAATCAAAGAGAATTAATTCATTCAAGGAAAAAGTTGTTTCTCTTGGCATTAAATAACAAACGATAAGTATGCGGACTTAGGCATTCAGTGTTTCTCAGTTCTTAAAAAGAAAATTTTACACATTATTATCGGTCGCTAAATTAAGAATAAATATCAAATATTAAAGAAAGGAATAACAAAATTAATTTTCATTTCAATCTCTACTTTAATTCGTCGGTCTCTCCATTTTGTATTCCCTTTCGGATAATTGAGGAATACTATCCTTTCTAACTCCTTTTTGTTCCCAATGAAGCATAAATAGTAGATGTTATATTTCAGCAGGTATTTCTTTGCACAACAACGTTGATGCCATTTTAAACTCTTTGACTGCTTCTCCGATTAGATGCCCGAGTTTTTAAGATATACGTCAAATATTGAATAGTGTTACTCGTCAGGAAAATTAATATTTATTTTATTCTTTACCTCAATTCGTCGCTCTTTTCATTTTGTATTCCCCTTCGCAAAAAAGAGAAATACCATAATAAATAATGAAATTAATATTTATTTTATTCTGTACCTCAATTCGTCGCTCTTTCAATTTTGTATTCCCTTTCAGATAATAGAGTAGTACTATCTTATCTACCTCCTTTTTTGTTCCCAATGATATACCATAAAACACAAATGTAATACAATATTATATGTTATATTTCTGCAGGCCTTTATTGGATAATATGTTGACGTGATTTTAAAGTTTTTGCGTGCTTCGCCAATTAGTTGTCCCATTTTTTCGCAAGTGTTTCGACAGGGAAACGAAGTTATAATGCGGTCTGACTTTTATTGCAAATTAAGCGCATTGCCTTTTTGTTTATTAAATGCTTGCTTGCCTTTAAAAGGTATTTGCTGAAATTCTTTGTGGTTCTGTGTTCAAAAAAGCGCATGTAGTTTTTATACGCTGCTTTGTCGGTTGCTTGTTATCTTTCTCTGGCTCTCTGATCCGACTACCAGCTCCCCAAACTAACTGTGTAATTAGTCCTTGCCTAATTGATGAGTGTGCTGGCTGTGTGACCAACAAAAAGCGCAAAAAAAGGGGGAAAAGGGAAAGCAGAGGAAGAAGAGGAATTGTGATTGACAAGCGGTTTGATTGTAAGCGACATTGAAACTAAAAAAAAAAAATTGGTTGACCCATGGCCAAAAAGGATTGCTGGCAAATTGCTGGCTGTTGCTTTTGTTGTTGCTGATGACGATGTCGATGTCGATGTTGCTGGCGTTGTGGCGTTGCTATTGTTGCCGTTGTTAATGTGCTTGTTGTTGTTGTCGTCCTTCCTTTTTTTTTCGGGGCAAATTGCCAGAGCCTGAGCGCAAGTATCTTGTGCTCGCCCAACTCCACACGCCGCAATCTATGGCCGCACATTATTCAGAGTGGTTACATTACTGTTGTTGCTGTTGTTGCTGTTGTTGCTGTTGTTGTCGTTGCTGCCGGCGTTGCTTCGCCTGGTAAAACAAGCGCGAAAACATAATGAGCATATAAATAGACAAACAATCACCGGCAAACTGGCAGGCAGAGGCTACAGCGCGACAAAACCCTTCCAGACAACAGACAGCAGCCCGAAGCCCGTCAACCACACACAGCATCAGCCGGCATTGGCCTGCAGCGTCTTTCAGCTCCTTTGCCTCCCCTTCCCTTGCAGCGTCGCCGGCAGCGACCGAAGTCGACTGCCAACTCACCACAATCAACCGAGTCCCGAGTTGAGTTGAGTTCTCGTGCTGCACAGGCAACGAGGCTCCGCTGCCTTTCAGTTCGCAGGCAGCGCTGCTCACATGCACTTCGAGTCCTGCCAGCTAAATTCTTTACGCCATCGTGTTGCTGCTTTGGAAACCCCAACCAAAGTGAAATTTACGCTAATTTCTTCAAGCGAAAATCAGAAAATAGATAATATCTGTATTAAATGGGAAGAAAATTAATTTTGGTAGAATTTTTATTTTAACATATAGAGCTTTTTCGATATTATCTCATTAAAGTTTTATAAAAAGGCAATAAAAGAATTCGCTGCCGCATCTCTGATTTAGAAACCCAAACCTAAACCATAAAGAAATAGATGATATCTGAACGAAATGGAAAGAAAATTCATTCGTTAGTATTTTAATTTCAGCCTATAGAGTTTTTTTTCCATATTATCTCATTAAAGTTATATGAAATGGGAGTAAACGAATTTCGCTGCTTTGGAAAGCCGAACAAAAGTGAAATTTACGATATGTTCTTCAAGCGAAAATTAAGAAATAAACTATATCTGTATGAAATGGGAAGAAAATTCATTGGGGTGGTATTTTAATTTTAGCAAATATACCTTTTTTAGTATTTTGATATTATCTTACAAAAGTCATATAAAATAGGAGCAAAAGTATTTCGGCTTGGAAACTAAAAAAAGAGATGATATCTGAATGAAATGGAAGAAAAATTCATTCTGTTAGCATTTTAATATAGAGCTTTTTTCGACCAAATCTCATTAATGTGTAATTAAAATGAGAATAAAAGATTTTCGCTGATATTATGCCTAACTCATTTTATTTTGAGTATGTCTACCTCAAATATTTATTGTGTGCTGTTAGAATTTTAGGAATTTAGTATTTGCTGGTATTTATTTAACACCACTTAATATCGACCATCAAAACGCACAAAATCTGTTTGCTAAATATAAACTTACAGCGTAAATAAAGCGGAGAATATCTGTCAATAATTGAGTTCAGTTTGCGCTGGCATATTCCAGGTTTCTTCTGTTTGTCGAGCAAATCAACTGCAAAACAGCCATGTCCCCGAATTTAGTCCATGACATTAATAAGGATTGTCTTGTAATAATGTACAATTAGCATGGCAAGTGTCATGGTTATCAATTGTGAATGTGCGATGGGGGGAAACAATGCGAATATTTGCTATAGTTGCGCATAGTTTGGTTAAATAATTCATAAAAAGTATTCGGCAAATAAATCTTTGATGTTTATTTGCAGAGCATTTAAGCAACAAATAAATACAAAAGCGTAGTGTGACAGGTTGCAAAAAAATGGCAGATGAGAGAAAAAAGAGCTCACCTACGAACGGCAGACAATAGCAATTAAAATACACAAAGCCGCAGATAGACGCAGATATTTATACATATATATTTGCTTATATCGAAATGCATTGCGGATACATTTATTGGCAATGTACCCTAACAATTATACATGATCAAGTTCAAAATGATGATAAGATATTTAAATCAATAGCTGTAAGAGCTGACAAACGAAATGAAGTTTGGAAGGAAAGAAAGAAGGTTAGGAAACCGAAAAAAATAGTTTAGAAAATACAAAAATACAGAAAGATTGAGTTAAATGTTAGAAAGATTGGTTGAAACCACACGAAAAGTATATAAATGAAAAATACACATTAAAATTTAGTTAAATGTTAAAAAGATGGCTCGTAAATAAATAACAATGAGCAATAATAACATTTCCTTATGAGATATTTCCGAAATGCACATTTATTCAACTACTTAATAAAAGTAAATAAAAAACGACATTTCATGATTATTATAAAAGTAAAATAAATTCAATCGAATTTGACTTTATTTCCATATTATATAAATATTATCTGGTTTAGTTTCAATAAAATAAATATATTTATTTTAAATGGAAAATATATCTTTATTAAATTTAGTAAAAATGTAAAGTGCTGAATCTTAAAATCTTGAATTTATCGTCCAACTTTCAACATTTGTTTATTTTAAATTGTTGTTAAGTTATCTGAATATAATACTTGTAGAGTAGGGCATTTAATAGTCGTCGTTGTGTGCGATAAAGCAAGCGTGCTTCCATTTTGTGGTGAGCCTCGGATTCTGGTTGTATGGTATATTTTTTTTGTCATAGCTGGCGTTTCAATTGGGTTTCGTCGATTTGTTTTTCCAGCAGCAGACGACGTCGCGTTCATTGCAGCTGTAAATCGAATTTAGACACGCTTAGATAACTTTTAGATTTATTTATTTAACAATTTATATGGCAAGTTGAGCAATTTATTACATATTTTTCTATTCTCGTTATTTGTATTTTTTCTGCGTTTCCCGCAATATTTATTTTAAAGTCCTCACGTATTGTCCGTTTGCGCATTGATTCGTATTCGAGCGCGCATTTAAAAGGCTTTAAAATTGCATTCATTCAACTATGCGAAATACGCTTTCCACAGATTTACGTGTTCAAATCGTTGATTTCGATGCCGAGTTTCCATGCGACTGTCATGCAAATGTTTCAGCTGAATGTTTGGCATATTAAGCTTGGCTTAGGAGCAACTTTAAATGCAGCTCAGATTAGTATTTACATAGAATTGTTTTCGATTTCTAACATATACCCATTTTAAATACAGTGAATAAATCAAAAGAACATTCTTCCCCTCTGAATGCAGTTGGGCTTAAATAATATTTACTTTTTTACTGTGCATATTTTTTTGGTAGTAATTGTAGAATATATTTTGTGTTAGTTTATCAAGTTCTTGCAGTTTGATCGCAGCTATTAAAACTGGTTTAGCAAACTCTTTGGATGAGAGCAACCTTAAATGCAGTTTAGATTAGTATTTACATAGAATTGTTTTCGATTTCAATACCAATTTTAAATACCGTGCTTTGTTTTTCCAAAAGTGCATAATCAAAGAACATTCTTCTCATCTGAATGCAGTTGGGCTTAAATAATATTTACTTTTTTACTATGCATATTTTCGGAACTTTTTGTAGAATATATTTTGTGTTAGTTTATCAAGTTCTTGCAGTTTGATCGCAGCTATTAAAACTGGTTTAGCAAACTCTTTGGATTTAGTTGGTAATTTGTTAATTAAATGGCTTGTATTTTCAGTATGATGGCCATAACTGTTAACGTGGCTTGTGGCAAGCACTTGAGCACTCTGCTTGTTGCCCTGCAGTTGCAGCGCCCTGTTGTTCATACTGTGTGCTGTTGCTGTGTCTTACATTTTCATTAACTTGAAATAACAACGAAAAGTTTCGTTCTACGGGAAAAGCAGCAGCAGCAGCAGCTCGACATCCGCTCTATACATAAACATTAGCTGCTCTTGCTGCAAGGATACATATTTTTTGATATGCCATGTCCAGCTGTGTGGCGTTACCTCCTCGCCACCCCCTTCTGACCAGTCCGCTGCTACCTGCTTCGAAGCGTAACGTGCAATTTTTATTGTTATGGCAGAACTTGGTACATGTCATGCTGCCTAGACACCGTGTTGTTAACTTTTGCTTGCTTTTTGTGGCCGATACGCCCCCCTCCCCGCCACTCGCCGCCCACACACTCCCGCAGTCCAATGCCCAATTGTCCAGCTAAAGTTTTATTCTATTTTGCTACCCTGCACCATGAAATGCCAAAAAGGGTATATGAAGTTTATGCAAATGTGTGTAACAGGGAGAAGGCAACGTCCTAGACCTTAAGTTTTTACAACCAATATGCTTAGATTCCAATTCAAAATCGATTTTGAGATTTCCGTCCGTCTGTCTGTATGAATGCTTACTTCTTGAAGACTATACGAGCTAGAATAAGCAAAGTTGGCATCCAGGTACTTCTAGATTTGTTTTTATACGAGTTTATTTTATTTCTTTTTTATTTCCATCTTGAGCTCGACTATAGATTTTTGCAAATAACTGCTATATTTTTACCCACATGCTTTACAAACTGCTGCGAATAGTTTTTTGTCTAAATATCTACGTTTCTGCCAAATTTGATCACTATTGTTTCATTAGTTTTCAAGTTATTCGATTTTGGTGCGCTTCGCACACAAAAGTTCCAATTAGAGCTGTTTTTCTTACTCTCTATAGTGATTTGTTGTTTAAGTAGTTGTCAGTCATAAGAAATAAGCAAAACAGTGGCTATATAAGAAATAAGTTAACTGGCAACTGTTACAGGGTATTTTATAGTCGATGAATCTCGCGACTGTAGCGTTCACACTTGTTTTTTTTTTGTTGTGCTGCACAATTTTTGTTGTTTCTGGTTCATTGTCCGAGCTATGTCGCACCCACTGCGCTGCAGCTCTGCCACGCCCCTCACCTGATCTTCCCCCCTTCCTCGCTTTGTTTGCTTCGCATATGAGCGTCAAAATGTTTGGCTGCCAATTTTTTTTCCTGTTTTTTTTTGCTGTTGCTGTGCTGGTGTGTTGCTCTGCATTTTGTTAGCCATCTCGTGACTATTGCAAAAGTATTTTGGTCAAATTAAAAAACATTTTACAATTGCATGCGTGTGTGCGTATGTGTGTGTGTGTGTGTGTGTGTGTGTGTGTGTTGTGGCAACTTTCGCTCTGTTGTTGCCGTTGACTTGCCAAAAAGTTTTCATGTCTTTGGGTCTACCCAAAATGGCCAAAACGTTTGCACTTTGTGTTGGCCAACAAAAAAAAAAAAAAAATAAAATATTGTAGAAAAAAAAGAGGAAAACTTGCAAGTTGCAAGTCGCTGGAGCTGCAGCTGCAACTTTCCAGGCACCCAGTTCATTGGCAGTTATTGTTGTCGCCATTCTTGTTGCTGCTTTCTACAAATTTGGCCGCTCTTCTCTTTGTACCCTGCAACGAGGATATATTCCTTTTCTTGAGCAATGTGCATTGCCCTAAAAGAAGGCAATTAATGAGCAGGTCACGAAGTTGCCGCTACTTCTTCTTTTTTTACATGGCAAGTAATTTATGGGGAAAATATTTTACTTGTATTATATTTGATATATCTACTTTTTCCTAACGAAACTACTGTCTTCATTCAAGCTTGCTTCCTTGAAATCTTTCTTCAATTGACTTTAAGTTCGATAGATTTAAAATACTTCTAAGTTTTTCTGAATATTTAACCTGCTGCTGTAACAATTTTGGGCCTGCTAGCAATAATGTTTCCATAATTATTTCTAGTGTATTTAGTTTTGGCCGTTTTGAAATTAGTTTTCTTGCTGTGCTCTTGCTTCGTTTTCTTTTGCCACTTTTCGATAGTTTCAAAGCTGTCGTTGTTGTCGTCGTTGTTGTTGGCGTCTTAAGTGCGCCTCGGGCGGCTTCCCCTCAACCGCCTCGCCCCACCCCCCCTTGGCACCCACAACAAACTCTGAAGGTGCTTGGCGCTTTTCTTGCTGGTTCTTTTTTTGGTAATTAGTTAGCTACTAACTGTTCGGCTTGCAGTTGTTGCTGTTGCCAACTTAATATGCGGCTGCCTTGTGACATTATCGCCATAATATTCCCCAAAAAACTTGCCCGAAAGTCCTACAAAAACTAATGTAAATTGTCGAAACTTTGTCTTAAGCCACGCTCTTAACAGTCGCAATTACCGAGTACCGTTGGCAGCCCAGCCAACTATTCGATATTTATGCAGTTGTGTTCAATGGCTTGGCAAAAGCTGCCGATTCATTTAGCCGCATACTCGTATTTCTCTTTCAAAAATATGGCCGAATTATTCCGATTTATTGGCATGACAATTTTCAGCGACTGTTTTGAGGCGCAGAATGCACAAGTCAAAACTTTCAAATAGTAACTTGAATGAAGTGCGGTTTTTGTTTAATTTCTGATGGATTTATTTGAGTTATTTGTTATCTTAAGGCTGCAGATTGAACTTTGATTGATAAGCAAATTAAAATTAACAAATCAAAACTCGACAATTTTCAGCGACTGTTTTGAGGATGCAAATGAAGTGAATGAAGTGAGTTTTTTCTTTAATTTTTGACGCAGTTATTTGAGTTATTTGTTATTTTAAGGCTGCAGCTTAAACTTGGATTGATATGCCATGGTTTTTTAAAGAGAAGCTCTATAAGAATAAGTAAGCAAATTAAAATGAACAAACTAAAACTAGACAATTTTCAGTGACTGTTTTGACGCTGCAAATGAAGTGTTTTTTGTTTAATATTTTGAATTATTTTAAGGCTAAACTTTGATTGATATGCCATGATTTTTTGAAGGGAAGAATAAGTAAGGCAAATTAAAATGAACAAACTAAAACTAGATGTTTATTTGTTGAAAGTTGTAGCTTGATGGAGTTTTTGTTTTGCTGTTTACATAAAAGTTTCTGGGGTAGACTCGAAAAAGTGAAAACTGAAAATCGAACTGGTGGCAACGACACACCACAAACACACAAACACACACACACACACGCAGACAATCGAATGTAGACACACAGCGTGTCGATTAAGTAATTAACTGTTACGCGCCATGTTAAGGCTAATTCCACGCAATTTCCCCGCAATAACAAGCTGCGAACATATCAACAACAATTGCAATTCGAATGGCGAAGAACAAGAACAACAATAACACGACCATGGCAATGACAATTGGCAATGGCAATTGGCTTATACGCTGAGCTGGCCGAGAGCAGCGCCGGCGGCGGAGGGGGGGAGGGGGAACTGCATTTCCGTTACGCTGCCGCTCAATAATAAGAAATAATTCATTTACTTGCGACAATTTTGTCAACGATAGTCGAGCAGGGTCCAAATTAGATGCTGGCTGTCTGAATGCAGCCAATCAACTGAGGCAGCCAACCGAGAGAGAGAGAGAGAGAGAGAGGGGGGGGGGTGGAGTTGTACAGGTTTAGGGACTTGACAACTGGACGCAATTGCCGAGCACACTTGAAAGTGCAGCTGCAGTGTGCACTTTATTAACGCAATTTCCGTTTCCGCTCAACTCGCAAGCGCAACTTGACGAAGGGGGTGGAGCGGATGGCAGGATCAAAAGGGTCGCAGGGTCGCAATGGTGACGGTGTGGAGGGGAGGTGGTAAATTAGAGCGGGCGCATCGGATGTCTTCAGCATAAGGCGCTGGCCCTGCAAGTAATAATCGTAATAATAAACGTGACAAAATGGCGGCACACAATGGGCAACGATATGTCGACATAATTGTCACGCCTCCCTCCCACCCACCAGCCAGCCAGCCTCCGTCTGCCGTCGTGCCACGCCCCACTCGCCCGCCTGCGCTCCATCACGCGCACTCTTCTTATCTGCCATTCTCTGCCTCCATTCGCGCTGTGCTGCTTGCGTTCGTTCCGAGTATGATGTTAGTGAACGCAATGGCATTAGTGTTGGGCGTTTGTGCCTAGTGATGACACACCTTGCGATGTATATCGATAGCCGATGAAGTGCTCACAAACTACTGATGAGCGCAAGCGACTGGTTTTGTTGTCGAAACTTGGCAAGCGGCTAAATTTGATGAGTTTCACAACTAAATTTTTACTTTTTTTTTATATTTATATAGATTAAGATAGATGGATGGATGGAGAGATAATTTAACTATTAAAAGCACTAAAGTACCATAAAAACATCCAACTGAGCAAACGTCATCTTCATCATTAAATGCAATTGTAAATTTGTATAAGATTCAAGACTTGCTGTTGAGCTGAGGCAGTAAAATAGTTAATTTTGGGTTAAAACAAATGCAGTTAAAACTACTTGCTTCATTTGATTGTCAATATTTAACATAAACATGGAAACATTTGCATTGAATAATGATCGATTTACATTTCGGAGCTTACATTAAGTATCTTTATTTAATATTTTATTAAGGAAATTAGAGAGAACAGGATTCTTGCTGGTATTTTGTGAGCACTTCGTCAATTGCTGACACGTGCGCATCACTAGGCAGAGCGTCTTGCTTTCAACTGCCTGCTAAACTTTATTTCCATTTTCCGGCTAGCATTTGCAGCTGAATCTGCTACTGCTGCTGCTGCTGCTGCTGCTGCTATCTGTGGCAGTCGCTTGTGTTGCTAATTGCACGCGTTGAGCTCGAAATGTGTTGCCTGCTGCTGCTGCTGCTGGTGCTGCTGTGTTTTTGGGGGCAAGGCAACGAAGCACGCTGGAAAATGTTCACATTTGTTTGCATTATTTGAGGCGGCTATCTAAACGACTTGCATTTCAATTTGCGCAGTTAATTAGCTTTAGAGCACAGACATTTCCCATTCACATCAGAGTCGTCTGATCATGAATCAACGTCTTGAGCACACAGCACACAATAGCGACACCCCCGAAGTGAAGTTCAGTTGCTCAGTTCGCTACTCAACAATGTGCCATTTCATTTAGAACTTTAACGCACTGAATTACTGTTTTCTGTAGCACGAACTTCGTCAGCTGATACAGTTGCCTAAGAAATGCCTTTCAATCGCATTTTTCCGTAGCGAACTTTGCTAAAACTTGTTGATATAACATGAACAATTTAAAGAAATCCTCCTGGCAAAACTTTGCTAAAGAAACACGTTGTTATTACTACTTTTTCGAGCAAGAAAACTAATTTTTATAATGTTTTTAATGAAGAAATTCATAAAAACTTTGTTTGCTAAGCTATCTTTTGTCCCATAGAAATTTCATTAACAGTTTTTTATTAGCGATAGATAACTTTTTAGAGCCAACTTTATGTAAGTAACATGCTCTTACTTGCCTAGTTGAAGGTTGGATATCGTAATGAGAGATTCGTGGCGAGATTCTTGAGTGGCAAATGTTATTGTTGTATTATTAATGTTTTAATTAATGCAACTTTGAAATAAACTGTCACTTTCGGTAGGTTTCGCCGCAATGTCTGACAGCAGAAAGCGCCTGAAAATGTTGTGCGGATTTCGTAATTTTCGCATAAAATGCTAAAAAGTTTTGTCATTAAGCCGTTTTAATAATGAATGAAACGATATAGTAGCGAGCACATAATGCAGGCTGTCGCATTAACACACACACACACACAGGAATGTCTATATGTATGGATATATATGAGTGTGTTGACCCGAAGCGCACACACAGAGGGGCAACTTTTTGGGCAACAAAAGTGCGCGCGCTCTGTGGCAACGTTGCTCATACGCCCCGTCGTCGTCTGTTTGCATTATGTGCGCGCTCCCATGGAAATTATATTTATTACATAATTATGCAAAAGGCCATGATAGGAGTTATGTTGAGCTATTTATGATTTTGTGCGCGACACCAGCTCAAGTCACGCATACGCCTAGTGTGCGCCGCTCTGGAGTCGCTGTAGTTTGCCTCGCCCGTCAGTTAATCAATTGTCTGCTGTGTCGTCGAAACAATTGACGCGCACAGTTGCTGCAGTTGTTGCAGTTGCAGCTGCCACACTCTGTATGCACTTCATTTGTATCGCTGTTCGTTGTTGCACGCGGCGTTGTCAGCTGGCAGATTGCAGATCGACTCGAATTGCCTTCGACAGCGACAACGACAACGACAATGACAACGACAACTGTCAATGCTGTTTGTTTTTCTTTCGGGCACGCTGATGACTCTAATTTGTTGGTAGCCAGACAGTCGCAGCTCTTTGCCCATTTCGTACATCATCTTGGGGAATTGCAGTGCGCCACAATAACAAAATTGGTTGCGAATACCCGACTACTCTATGCACACTGACTAGTCAGCACATTGCAGTCGATTGCCGTGGGGAATTAGAAGCAAATATAGCTGCTTAACTTAGGCAAACTGCTAGCGCGTCTAGACATTTTCTCTCCACTTCTAAACGTAATAACTTCACAGTAACTTGCAGTCAGCGAACTCTGTTAAAGTTGCGCAACTTCTGTTAAGTTGATGTAACAACGTAATGTTAAGTCGCGTCTGTACATTAATATTGACATCAACAGTAAATCTATGAATTTAATAGCCAACTGCAAAGCTTAAAGTATTTTTTTGCTAAACTACATGCGAAAATAGTTTTAGGCAGCACATAACAAAGGCAGAGTTATGCAACTCTCTATCTAATATAGGGAAACTATGCCAGTAAAGTTCACGTTAACGTTAACAACGACTTTGCTTGGCTTTAAAGTAATGTGGGTCAGTTTTGAGGCGATGTTAAAGCCGCTGTTAACTTTGGCATGCGGCTGAAAGAAGCTGTCGCTTGATTATATGCATAAATTTGTCGTATCTATTTATGCGACGTCGACGTCCATGTGGGAGCGCTGATATGTGTGTCTAGTTTTTCAATTTCCCACACACACACACACACACACAGACACAGATAGATACTGAAACACAGCCATGCGCTCACACAAACTTTGATTTATAACATTCCAAGCTCGCAAATTTCTATGCAGCCCAAAAGTATGCCACACACACACACACACAGTACACGCAGAGCGAGTATTTTTATTATGCATGCATTACTTATTACATTTACACCACAGCAGCAGCAGCAGCAGCAGCAGCAGGAGGAGCAGGAGGGAAAATAAAAGACAGGGCGACCCAGCGAGCCTTTTTGCCATTTGTCATACACAAAAGGCGATGTCAGCTGTGCAGGGAAATAAAACGTCGAGCGAGACGGTGAGACGGTGAGACGGTGCGAGGGGGAGAGTGAGGGAAAGGCTGTGCATTGAAAATTTGCTGCCATTAGGCTGTGACAGTAACGGATAATGCGATGTACAGTTCTCATTGCCATAATTGGAGACCTGACTGCCGGCGCATCCCGAGCTTAATGTGATTCTGCAGCAGGCTGCAATTACGAACGCGTGTGTCGGGCGGGCGGCATGCTGCTTGCTCGCCTGATTTGCCAGCCTCGACAAAGGCGGTCACAAAGAAATGCAAATGCCAAAAGTGCGCCGCTGCAAAGCTTGCTCGCTGTTCGCCAAAATGTTGCGCATACGTCGCGTGTGACGCCGCCATCGTACTCTCACAATGCGGCTCAGCTGGCTGAGCAAACGTGTAAGCCACTGCAATACGCCAGGCCCCACATCAGTTCTTTTGCCACCTCGGAACATCATCAACATTATTGTTGTCAACGTCATGCGGCGTGACTATGACATTAGTTTTCCATGCACCCGCACACACACACACACACAGAGTTTGCTTTGTCGTGACGTGGGGGGGAGTGTTGTGAGGCAGACAACACTTGTAGACAAACAATAGTTGCACAATAGCCATTGCCAAGTGTTGGTTTCATATGCCAACTCGATGTTTGCCTTGGCCCAAAGCTCGCAAAGGGGCCGCTCAGTCAGTTCACAGTTCACAATTGTCATTGCATATATATCGCCTAAAACTGAGCAATATATTGCGAAGAAGCAATGAGTAGAAGAAGCGTTTGCATAAGCTAATTTAACTCACTTTTATGTGACACTGAGAGATTTGACAACATAAATAAAGACAAATCTGTGGAACAAACGAAATGAAGAAAAGAAAGAATGCAAACTTTTAACAAGCATTTCAGGTCTCAACGCAACTTTTTAGCTAGTAAAATCAAAGTGTTTAACTGTCGATTTTGTGTCTCTGCTGTTGTCAATGCGGAGTGTGCCGAGATGTTGCAGGGTGTGCTGCAATTTGGATGGCAACTTATTGGGCTACCCGCAAACAATTAGAACTATCTATCTGAGCTGGGGTCGTCGCCAGGGCTCTTTGTCTGGCTTTGATATAAGTGCAACCAACAACAGCAATGGCAACAATGGGTTACAAGTAAAAACCACATCACGCAGCGGGAATATGTTACAGAATCAACAAACAAAGCAACAAAGCAGACGGAACAAGCAGAGCTACAATAAGTGCGACAGGTGAGGAGACTCGCTTCACTCTGGGGGTGGGGAAGGGTGGTTATCCCTCTCTCTCTCTGTCTCCCTGGCGACAATCATTGTGTGCTTTGGTTTTGTCTGTTCGGTGTTTTGTATATATATTTTGTTAGCCTTTAAGTTGGCGCCGCTTCACGCTGCCCACTTCATTTGCATTGTGCTGGCTTATTGTTTTGCGGTTGCTGCAATGGCTAAGCAATGACACAAACCCAACCCGGACACGCACCCACACTCACACACACACACGCAGACGTTGTGGCTGGCGTTGACAGTTTGTGCATTTTTGTGCCGTGCCGGTGACAATTGCATTTGTTTTGGTTTTAATTAGCTCACGAAAACCGCAAAAACTGCACAATAATTGAGTGAGTTGGCAAAAGAGACGGCGAGACTGCAAGAGAGGCAGTTAATAGACAAACAGCAGCAGAGAGAGAGAGAGAGAGAGAGGAGAGATGGGTGGGCAATGCTCTTAACGAACGCTCGCAAAGTAAAATCCCAAAGGTGCCAAGAGATGAGCGCAATTCTTTCAACAGCCAACTAAGCACTTTTATGCACACACACACCCACGCGAAGACCACACACACACACTTAAGCACACCCACACAGACAGAAACACGCACTCAGCTTGCGTTGGGTTTTATGGCTTCAACTAAAAGCGCTTCAATTAGCGCTCTGATGAACTCTGATGAGCCCAAAGTAAATTATGTGCTAATTGAAGTATGCGTGTAACTGTCAATGCAGCTGTCTCGCTTGCGCGCACTCGCTCAGCAGCCAGCTGAAATCACGTCAAGCATAATACGAGTATGCAGACAGACACACACACATACATTTTTTATTTTTTTTAAATGTAATGTTGTTATAATGCGCTCCAGATGCCAGAGTTTGCATGTATAATTGTCTACGTGTGAGTGACTGCTTGACTGTCTGTGTGTGTGTGTGTGTGTTGCTTGAGCAGTGGCATGGCCTGCTTGAGGTGCAACTTAATCATTCAGATTTGAGTCAACTTAACCTCATTTATTGTCGTCAAGTCTCGTCTTCAATGAACATCTTCAATATACTATAGAAAACTAGAAGTTAACATATAGACTACATTTCTCTTCGATTGAATTTGAATAATATGAATTAAAGTAGCTCAAAAACTATTAGACACAGACTATTAGACACAGACAGAGGATCCCTGTCTCAGGCGACGCCCTTGTTGTAGTAATAGCTGAATAATATGAATTAAAGTAGCTCCAAAACTATTAGTGACTACTGCCATAATTAAGAGACTTTCGGGCAACGCACTGGGATCAAAAATATATAGCGAAGTCTGTCAGGTAGACGTGTATCTTGGCAGATCCCTGTTTGAGGCGACGCCCTTGTTGTAGTAATAGATGTAGTGGCGTTGCCGTAGCTACCGTTAAAAACACACGTAGAAACCGTAAAAAGCATCGCATATGTAGTTAAGTACAAGTATAATAAAGCATATGAGCATCAAGCGTGCACTAAAACAACTGCAAAAGCCAAGTAACGTTGTTACAGAAACAGCCCACGGAACGACACGGAACGAAACGAAACGCAACGCAACGGAACGAGACTCAAACCAGCCCAAAAAGGCCCCAACAAAGACGTAGCAGGAAAAAAGCTTTGCTTCTTGGCCTTCAGGGCGAAGCGGAAATGCTCTTAAGTGCGTTTCACTTCAGTCGCGTTCGTTTCAAGACATCCGCAAGGCGTTCGAAAAATGCTCGTTTTCAAATTCAATTTAATACAATTTCACTGAATTTTTGTCTCTATTAAATTAGCTAGCAGATTTTAAATTAGCTGGCAAAGACTTTAAATTGTAGTGGCAGACTGAAAACATGGAAAAATTTAAGAACTTTCGATTGGAATGCTGGAATGGAACAGTCGAAATATTGACGACAGACAGCCAAAAGTAATGCTTGCTGATAATAAGTGCTAATAATTGTAGTAGGTAAATAGTAATTGTCAAATAATTGTATGGAACGCTGGAATAGAACGTAAAACTCAGTAGTCGTGGAATAGAACGTAAAACTTAGAAGTCGTGGAATAGAACGTAAAACTCAGTAGTCGTGGAATAGAACGTAAAACTTAGAAGTCGTGGAATAGAACGTAAAACTCAGTAGTCGTGGAATAGAACGTAAAACCCAGAAGTCGTGGAATAGAACGTAAAACTCAGCAGTCGTGGAATAGAACGTGAAAATTAGAAGTCGTGGAATAGAACGTAAAACTTAGAAGCCGTGGAATAGAACGTAAAACTTAGAAGTCGTGGAATAGAACGTAAAACTTAGAAGTTGTGGAATAGAACGTAAAACCCAGAAGTCGTGGAATAGAACGTAAAACATAGAAGTTGTGGAATAGAACGTAAAACTTAGAAGTCGTGGAATAGAACGTAAAACTTAAAAGCCGTGGAATAGAAGCCTTAAGAAGAATATGAAGTGATAGAGTTTCAAATGTTCCAAACTAATGAATGATGTCGCCGAAATTTTGTTCAGACAGTATTATATTTAATTTCCGAGCAGAAACACTGGAATAGCACACGCGAGAAAGCGATGCGCTAATAAATTTACATGGTGTCACTTGACAACACTTGCCGTAAGCGCTGCGAACGGCAGCGGAAGTGTGTGGTGCTCGACTTTTTGTAGCGCATAAGTGAATGAGCTCTTCAAGTCGTCGTCTCATTGCGCTTTGTCTCTCTCTCTCTCTCTCTCTCTGTCTCTCTTGCTCGCTCGCTGGAGAGACACGCTGGGCACGTGCCATGCACACAGCAGTGTTATCCACTCTGCTCTCGGGTCCCTTACATCCGTCCGTCTGTCCGTCTGTCCGTCCGTCCGTCTGTCTGTCAGGCAGTCGAGAGTGTCGAGTCATTCATTTATGCACTTGCTCGCTCATATTGTTGTATATACACTTACTCAAAAACTATAAAGTGTAGTCGCTTTGGTGTCATGTCAACACTCGCACGCATCTCACGTAGCCCCGGCAGCGGAGAAAGTTGAAGTTTTGTTCTTGATTTGATCGGAGTAACGAGTGTGTATCTGCCTGCCAGATTTTGCATTTTGTGCAGCGTGCAAATTCAACTTTAATTTTAATGCAGCCAAACGCGCTCGTTAAGGCAGCACGACATGAGCATCAGCATCCGAATGGGAATGGGAATGGGAATGGAAGCCACACGGAATGCTGCCCGTAGAATGGTCATCCAGTTTTGTGGCCGTTAAATCTCTTAATCGACGCTGACGGTCACAGTTGGGGCCGGTCGAAAAATGCAACTCGAAGTACTTTAACCAGTTGCATTTAGCAAAAATGTCCAGAGGCGGGACGCATAGGAAAGCAAGTACATCTTGACACGATAACCCAGCCCAGGGGGGGACGGGCGTCCAACTGTGCGCCATGGAGCCGGCATAGGGCATGGCATATACTCGTATGCATGCCATAAGGGTGCTAACAAGGCTCAAACACACACGCACTGGCCGAGAGAGTAGAACGTGGCCAAGAGCGACTCAACTTGGCTGGGCCCAAATTTATTACACTTTAAATAACGTTTACGTATACGTAATATTACGTATACGCAACATTGTTCGTACAATCCGACGCCCAATTTCGGAGTCAGTCAGCTGCCAACATGTTTGCTTCTTCTTTTTTTTTGGCTTTCTGTTTAGTCGGCTTGCATCAGTTTCAACAGCAGCTGCTGCTGCCATTTCCATTGCCACATTCGCATTCACGTTCACATCCACTTGCACTTCAACGTCAACTGCAAACTTCTCGACTTCAATTCAAGCTGCTCTCTCTCTCTCTCTCTGTATGTGTGTGTGTGAGCTGTAATTCGGCGTGACATTTGCTCGCATTTCTTAATTGGGATTTGGACATCTCTTTGCGCTTGTCATGCTGCATACCTAATTTGCTGTTCCATATATAATGCAGCCTGCAAGCAGCAGACAATACGTTGCTTTGCTATGCAGCGTAATCATAGTGGTCCCGTAATTAGAGTTTAGCACAGAATTAATCATTGTACCCGGCACTTATGGGGTGCAAAGACGCAGCTGCAAAGCTCTATCTTTGACTCTCTGTTCGATGAGTGTGCTAGTTAAGGGCGAGACTCTTCAACTAGCTGCCCATATTTTGAAAAGAAAGAGCACAAATATAATGTGAATATAGTAATATAAAATGTAAAGTGATAAATAAGAAATACAACACAATAATAGCAGCAGAAAATAATGCTGGAAATAAATGTTTACCGGGTATTAAATAAAATAAATAATATTCGAATTTAGTAATATAAAAAGTAAAGTGATAAACAAGAAGTAAAACACAATAACGGTAGAACAAAATAATGCTAGAATTAAAAGTTTGCTGGGTATAAAATAAAATAAATATTACTTGAATATAGTAATATAAAATGTAAAGTGATAGATAAGAAATACAACACAATAATAGCAGCAGAAAATAATGTTGGAAATAAATGCTTACCGGGTATTAAATAAAATAAACAATATTTGAATTTAGTAACATTAAAAGTAAACTAATAATCAAGAAGTAAAACACAATAATAGTAGTAGAAAATAATGAATGGTAGACATAAATGTTTGCCGGGTATTTGGCAGTTGAGCTCAGTCGTGTGCACTTCACTTTGCTGATGATATTTATGTGTGCTATCAGTGTAAACAGTCTGGGCGTAAATCGCATCAACTTGAAAATAGCTGCGTCAAGTTTTAAGGACTTGAACTGTGCGCTCGATCTTGGCTAAGTTTGCAGATACAACGTGTGCTAGTTGGCAGCTGTCACAAGCTCTGTCCACGGCCCAATGGCTTGGCACTTAAACGGTTTACGCCCTCGGAGCCGTAACCAAAGTGTTTGTTATCGCGGTTGGTTTCACAATACACACACACACACACAGGCACACGCAGACGCGCTGGCATAATCATAAGGGTTAAGGGCAGAGCGAGAGGGAGAGAGCTGGAAGCTTGTTGTCACCCAATGAATGGCTGACAGTTGTGTGTCACTTACTTACGCTAATTAAACGCTTCGCTCCAGCTTCACACGCTTGCCCCCAAACTTGCCATTGACAGTGGTCGTTGTGGCACTTTGACAACTTTGACACAAATATGCGGCATTAGATGAGCGAGCGGGTGGCAAACTTCCCAGTTGCATCCGCATTTTGCATTTCACATTTTCCATTTTGCATTTCGCATTTTGCAACCTGCAGTTGCAGCTCGCACCTGGCGCTGCATTTCATTTGCCTGGCCATATCCTTTACCCTCTAGACCACAACTTTTCATACTATTTGTGCGCTATTTTTATACCCGGCAATTAACAATTCGCAGGGTACTCCAGCCAGCTGCAAATCACAAACTAATCGAGCAGGCAAAAAGAATGAGCTGTTTTAGAATTTGACTGATTGGAAAAACGCAATCACATATAGATCACACATATATAGATAGAGATTTATTTGCTTTAAAATTGAGTTAACTTAGTTGTGTTGCTGGCAGACTGGAAAGTTATTGAACCAACAATTTAATTGCTTGACTCTGACTCCATTTTGTTTGTGTTGTTTCGGGTATCTCGGAGTTGACAACACTTGACTGCAGCTTACTAGTTGGTTCTTTTTTTTGTTTTTTTGGGTTTTTTGGGCAGTATTTTTCGCAATGCAATGCAGGCTCAGTCGACAGCCTGCTAGTTGCAAGCGGTCCCAGTGCTCAGTTACCAGAGTTGCCAGCTCCCAGTTCACAGTTCCCAGTTCCCAGTTCCCAGTTCGCAGTTCCCCAGCTGTGCTGTCGTCAGTTTAGTCCAGTTGAGTGGCGGAGCAGTCGAGCGAAGCTGCAGCTAACTGACGTCCCATGCCCTCCCCCTCCCCCGCGCCGCGTCGCTAAAAAACCCTTTTGCAAAACGGACTATTGGGAGCGTTAACTCGTCCAGATCTCCTCGCTGCTGCTATATCTTTTTTTTTGTTGTTGTTGTTGTTGTTGTTTTTTGTCTGTCCTTCTTCAGTTTTTGTGGCAGCTTGAAAAAGGCGTGGGGACAGTTTTGACTTGGCTTCGCTGCTGCTGCTGCTGCATGGTTAGTTGGTTCGCTGGCCAGGAATCTGGCTACTCGCTTGCAGCGACAATGATTCCCCTCGGTGCTGCCCCCTCGGTGTGCCTTCCACCTGCTGCACACCTGCCTCCAATTTTATGGAATCACACGCTTCGCTGGCCCGTTGGCGACAGCTCGACTGGGGCAGGGAGTGATGGAGTGAGGGAGTGCGGAAGGGGCGTGAGGGATTTGCGTTTACCTTCGCCGGATATGTGCGGTTGCCGGAAAATGAACTTATAACTTGACTTGTTTAACTAACGCATTTAAACGATTTTCATCTTATTGCCACAGCCACCGTGTTCTGGTCAAAGCGCTTCTCCTCCTCCTGCTGCTTTTTTCTATTCCCTTTTAGCTTTTCCATTTTCGTTGTGGTTGCGTCGCTCTTTCGTTGCTTTTCTGCGTTTCCCTTTGCCAAGTCGCTTAATTCCGTTTTCTGATTTAATTTGCAATTTGATTGTAATAGATATCAAAATGCGGGTGCAAAAAGGTTTTGCATTGCCAGATAGATGAGCTCCAGCTACAGCTACAGCCCTCTGCTTTCAGCTTTCAGCTTTCAGCTCGGGCAACTGTCAACTGGGGACAGCTAACTCTTAACTGCAAATCTGGGGGAGCTCAATGACCATGGCCAATGTGATTGTCAACGGGCAGCGGGCAACCAAACAGCCAACAGCCAGTTAACTTGGCCAATCTACTTACGCACGACGACTTGACTATATTGCCAAGTAAATTATAGATTACAATGATTTAGCATCCGCTTAGCCCACTTCAAGTTCATTACGTTAAAACTGACAGAAAAAATAGAAGGAAACGAAAATAATTGAAATGCAGACTTTAAGCAAATTAAAGATTGCGCCATTTGAATGTGCTTGAAATGTGTGCGCTGCGCACGTTGGGCGCCAAAAGCACACATGTTTGCGTTTAAGCGCGTGTAATCTGCAACACTTGCCAGCTAATGTTTATTCATAGAGTCGGCCAAACAACAGCTTCCTATATCATGTAACAACACCAATTCATACACTCTGTCTTGCGTCATCAATTATGTTGTGTCGCATTGAGGAGGAGAGCGAAAAAAAACGACAAATCCCAGCTGGAAAGCTTGTGTGTGTGTGTGTGTGTGTGTGTTTGTGGGCATCAACAAACAATGGTAGAAAATTAAATTTTTGAAAGTGGAATGCAAAAATGAAAAGAAAAACGAAACGAAACGAAACGAAACCGGAGGCGACAACTTAAACCAGGCGGGCAGCTATAAATCATGATGTGATGGGTTGGCATCAGGACGCTGCCTGAACGTGGGGCGAATGGCGCAATAAATTGTTTGACAAGTTGACAGGATGTGCGAGTGGCAAGTGGCAGCGTGGCAGGGTGGCAGCGTGGCAGCGTGGAGCGAGGGAAGCCGTGCATAAAATGCAGAAAGAAAGAGCCGGCTGAAAAGCCGAGCAACATGTTTATTATAACAAATTGCGCATACGCCGTGTGATGTGCCATAAACAATTTGAATTGATGCCAACGCATAGCTGTGCATAAATCTTTAAAGTATAACCCCTCGCCCCTGAAAAACGGACTCGTAAGCCGCCTAACCGCAAATGTTATTTAATAACTGCCAAACGCAATTCCACAACTCAATTCCTGGGCGGAAGTTGTTGTTCTTTCTCACTCTCTATCTGCCAGTCTCTGTGCGAGTGTGTAACAGAATTGAAATCTAAATCTGAGTCAGTTTGGCAATTGGAAAATTCAGCCGCAAATGCCAACCGCAATCAAAAACCCAAGATTCTGGCAAAACTTGCGGTTAACAAGCGAGATGGAGAGCGAGCGTTTTTCACTTGACAAGGCTAACTTGTGTGTCTGTGTGTGTGTGTGTGTGTGTGTCCCTGTCGCCGTTTCTCCGCAATCCCTGGACGTTGTGTGCCTACTACAACTATGGCAGCGTCGCTCACTCGCTCATAACGTGGGCTTAAAGGCTTTTTGGCCTGGCCACGGCTTGTCAGCTTGAATTAGTGTGCCTATGTGTTTTTCCAGCCAGAGACTGAAACTGAAACTGAAACTAAGGTCGAGACTGAGACAGAGACAGAGACTGCTGTTCTGGATAGTGTCCTGGTTAATGTTCCTTTTACTGGTGACTGTGTTTTAGTTTGCCAATCGTAAATTTCCATGTGCGGCGTCGTCTCAGCGCTTACACGTGCCCAAGACGAATGCCTCGGCGTGTTGGCTTTAACACGTGCTTACCTTGCGACAACAAACACACACAGCATGTCGGAAATGGCACCGAAACTGTGCATACTCTATGAATAATTAACTTGATGTTGACAATATTTTAGTTTCGAGCCCACATTTGCTGCACGTCGGCTGAGCGTCTGTCCGTAAACATACAATGTTTAAAGCAGCAGCACACACAAATCGTTGAGCATGGCTCTAAATATGTCGCAAGTTGATTTGACAATCTGCGGCTAAATTTATGCAGCGCACGTTGGGCGCCAAATGTGCAAGTGCTGCTCGACATTGACGTCTTGCTGTGTCGCATTAAGTAGGCCGGCTTTAAGTGGTCAACCATCTAATACTAGACGCACGCTGGCCATCAAATGTGCTCAGTACTTTGACGTACCATATAAAATGCTTTAAGTGGCCAACTATGTAATGTATTATTCACACTTTGGGCGCCAAGTGGCACAGCTTGTATTGAACTATATGCTAGACGTCATTAGTCACATGCCGCCTGATTAGGCGCCAGAGTGTGTTATCAAGAGGCTAATACCAATTTGGCGCCAATTTCACAAAATGCCCCATCGATTGACCTTATGACTTGTCTTCTATTTTTTGTTGTACTTGATGCGTTGAATGTCAACGGAAAGTCATAAAACGTTCAATTCATATGGTTCAATGGCTGCGATTTATTTGAATGCTCTTTAGTGTACGCACGTTGGGCGCCGGGGATAGTGCAAAGCTGCATTGCATTGAGTGCCTGAGCTCGCCAATGTGCTCGAAACGACTACACTATAACTGATCGACCCGGTAACGAGCAGACGATAAATCCTTAAGCCCAATTGCGACTCGCATGGCGCCCAAGTGGGTCGGCAGTGGAATAGATAGCTGGCCAGGTGGCCGTCTCGCCTGGGGAGAGTTGCGTACTTCAAGTGGTCAACCATTCCCAGTTTGGCAGTTGTGTGACTTTCAAGCGATTTACTTGCCAAATTTATTTGCCTTTGCAATTTGGCTTTAATTGCAGCACAAAATGTTGACTTTACACTTTACGACAACCATTTCGGGAGCACAGCACACACACACACACATTCTTTCTTTCCCGTGTCTTGCAACTGCTTCCCATATGCGACGCAGTTGCAACTCGCACGGCTGCACATTAGTGGGCAGCGGGAGAGAGATAGAGCGAGCGAGCGAGAGAGAGAGAGACTGTATGCTGGCCAGGACTCGTTTACCTGCTGCTCCACGGCTCGTCCTTCAATGCTTCATTTGCTTGGCCGAGCACAACCACTTATACTTAAACAGGTGTGTGTTTACCTCTCCTGCCTGCCTGCCTGCCTGCGTGTGTGTGTGTGTGTGTGAGTGAGTGGGCATTAAATAACTGTAACTATGCCTGTGCTGAATGCAAATTGTGCCTCCATTTATTGAGTGTGCGTAAACTGTAAGTCTGTGTGTGCTGTATATGCTTGAGCAGCCATTACACCTCTACGCTCGCTTGCTTGCCACACACACACACACACACACACACACTCACACACACACATAGAGTGCTGTTATCGATTCGCCTGCAAGACAGGCCTACAATTATGAATGAATTGCTTTTGCGTTGTGTTTCATTGATTGAATCCAATTGAGCTCGACAGTCTAAACTCACTGCCATAAAATCGAGCGCAAAGTTTGCAGCAAATCGTCTATATAGTTATAGGGCAAGTCAAACTCTCATGTGTGGCTAAAAGAAGAGCAAAGAACAACGCTTTTTTATTCAGTTATACAACTGACTGTTTAAAAACTTTCTATATATATTGGAATACTGAAATATGAAAACAAATCTAATATTGCTGTTATGAACTTTGAATTAAGCTGAGTTTAAACAATTTGTCATTAAATTGGAGACTTGTGGTAATGCTTAAAGATTGCATTGATTCAAGTCAGTCAGTTTGTTTACAATTACTACAAAACTGAAGCAAATGAAATAAGAACTAAATAAAATAATTGATTCTATTCAAATGGCTGTCGGCTTGCAAATGTTATTCATAAATTAGGTCACGTTCTCATTTCAAAGCTAAATTCCTGCACTGAAACTGTATTGTGTGCTGTTGAAAAAAACGACCTTGGCGCCTTAGTGGCATTTGCATAATACCATATATGCATGTATCTAATGATGCATCCTATTGAGATTGCTAAATGCAGAATATACATAACACTCGCCCACACTGCAGGCTGTCCGGCATGTGGGCCAAATTGCAGCTGGCCCATTGAATGTTGCCAGTTGAATGGCAAACTTTTCGCTGGGCGGCCTCGGCCTATCGTCGTGGGGGGTTAGCGGAAGTGACTGTCGAAAAGTTGGCCGCGTTTCCCAAATCCCAAGCCCCTCCTTTTGCCTGTCACATTTAGGCTATAAATATTTGGCACTTTGGCAGATAGTATTTTTGTCACTTAACTTAATGCCGAGAGCAGGGCAGGCAGGAAGCATGCAACTGCCGCTGCTGCTGCTGCTGCTGTTGCACTTGCTGCTTGTCACTTGCGAGACTTTCACTTGGTTGTCTAACTGTCTGGCTGTCTGACGCTGAGAAATATATGTGTGTGCATGCAACTCACTGCCAGCTAAGCGAGTGCACAACTCGCTTCTCACAAACGCACGTACGTGCTTGCTTTGATACCCTATAAAGCATTATGATATATGACTGCAGACTTGCGACAGAAGCTGCGCTGATCTCTGCTCTCAAATTGGTTGTCTATTTAAACGACATGGAATTCGGGCAATCTCTAAACTTACGAAACCTGCTACTTAAAAGCAAGTTCGTGTTTTTGTTTTTAGTTTGCATTTTCAATATTTTATTTTATTCGAAAACTACTACTGCACTCATCTCTCTTCGCAAATTGGTTGTCTATTTAAATGACTTGGAATAGAATTTGGGCAATCTCTAATCTTACTACATCTGCTACTTAAAAGCAAGTTAGTATTTTAGCATGCGACTCAAATAAGTTTGTATTTTCAAATTTTTTTATTATTTATTATTCGAAAACTACTCAAAAATCTTGCGATAGAAGCAGCGCAGATCTCTATAATAAACTTACTAAGCCTAGCACTTAACTTTTAGTTTGCATTTTCATATTTTTATTATTTTGTTTAGAAATCTATTCAAAAATCTTGCGACAGAAGCTGCGCTGATCTCTGCTCTCAAATTGGTTGTTGAAATTCCAGCAATCTACAAACATTCATCACCTAGCACTTAAAAGCAACTTCGTGTTTTAGAATGTGATACAAACAAGTTTACAATTTCATATTCTTATTATTTTTTCGAAATTTATTCATTTTGTTTGTTATTCGAACAAGAATTTGATATTTTGTACCACTTTCTTATTGCTGGTTATGAGAATCGAACTTTTGTCAACTATATGTAATTTTCGCCCCCCTTTTCTACTTTCTCTCTTTGTAGTAGCTTACAGGGTATCGCTGTGTCTCGCCAAAAATGTAGTGTTGGGTATTTTTAGTCGTTTGGTTTGTTTGTTTGTTTTGTGGCTTGGCATGCATAAAATTTCAGCTGCTAATGTGCATAAGTGTGTGCACACAAGTGTGCAGCACTCTCTGCGTGTGTGTGTGTGTGTGTGTGTGTGTGGGAGACGTGTGTGCATATGCGCATTGCATGTGTTTGTAATTTATAGGTTTCCAGGAACATTTCAATTAAATAAACTGACAGCCGGCTATCGTCCACCCACCAGGCGCCAAGTGAAACATCACCGAAGCCGCCGCGTCTGCGAAAGCAACTATGTGTGCTCTCCGAGTGTGTGTGTGTGTGTGTGTGTGTGTGTGTGTGTGTGTGTGTGTGTGTGCGGAAGGTCCTGACACTGCAGAGCGCCGATTCTCGCTCAGTTTGCCTATTTGACAGGCATATGTATGCGAAATGCATAATGCATAATGCACTCGCACACAGACACACTGCAACTGCGAAGCGGATCAACTTTTTCTGTTGCACGTTCCACAGCACTGATACAGATACCGTTGCTGATGCAGATACAGCTACTCAATCCTCAAGACACATAAACTATCTTGGCAAATTGTGCGCCCCAAATGTTGCACATTATGCCAGGCAATAAGAAACCTCTCCAGTTTCCTGTTTTCTCTGTTAATTAACAGCGCTTCAACACGACAGATTGTCGCACTTAATTTGCGCATTTTTTGCCAGAGAGAAATGCTATAGTTTGATATGCAATGCACTGTATAAAAAACTTGTTGCAAATATTTCACATTGCTATAAAGAAAAGCGCAATATGATGTTGTGCTTTTAATTATTTATTTAGAGTCCCTTTTGAAGATGAGCAGTTTACTGGCTTTTTATAAATAATTTTTGGGTGCATCAACTGCAAAGTTTAGGTATTTAAAGATTTGTAATGTAATTTGCTGAATACTCACTCGTAGTCGGAGTTGATGAAAGATGTCAACGACAAAAGGGAAATATGTACAACGGCACGCAACTCCTCGATCTTAAAGAATATCAACATGAGCAGGTATTCGAATACCAGCAGACAGACGTTACACAAGTCGAGGCGAAAGGTTTCCAATAGCCAGTGACGTGGTCGACGATCGTGGCTATCGATATCCAGCAAAGTGTCGATCACTCGCTGCATGCCCTCGGCTATATAGTGCCAGACGTAGATGAGCATAAACTGTAGAAGCACTATGACAGCGATCCCTTCGAGCAGCTTCCAGATGATGAAGTTTAATCTGATGCCCGCGTTGGTCTTCAGTTTGTAGATGAAAAGCGCTGCGAGCACAACGAATCCGGCGGATGCCAAAGTCGCTTCATCCGTTGGCTTTAGGGTAATGTGATGGCCGTGGAAAAAAATAGTTAAAGCCATTGGCACAAAATATGTGAAGTTGACCGAAATCATCGTTAGGGATCTTCTGTTTTTTTTTCCAGCAGCTTTAGAATTGTGACTGAATTGTGAATGTCGAATGTTGAGTGGAAAGGCTTTGCCTGAGAGCAAAGTTGGATACTTTTGGGGCTACTGATCGAATTGAAAGGTTGTGCTTTGATTTTAAAGTAAGCTGAATTTAACAGCACTTTATAACGATAATTATATGGCATGTCTTTTATGTTTAAAAGTTTAAAGTAAACTTTGTAATATGGCTAAATTGTGCAGTACTTTATAACGATAATTATTTGGGGCTACTGATCTCATTCAAATGGTTAACTTTGATTTTAAAGTAAGCTTCGTAATATGGCTAAATTGTGCAGTACTTTATGATGATATTTATATTGCATCTCTTTTATGTTTGGGGCTTCTAATCTCATTGAAAGGTTGTGCTTTGATTTCAAAGTAAGCTTTGTAATATGGGTTAATTGTGCAGTACTTTATGATGATATTTAAATTGCATGTCTTTTAAATTTAGGGCTACTGATCTCACTTATTTTGATGTCAAAGTAAGCTTTGTAATATGGCTAAATTTTGCAGTACTTAATGATGATAATTATATTGCATCTCTTTTAAATTTGAAGCTACTGATCTCACTTACTTTGCTTCTAAAAGTAAGCTTTGCAATATGGCTAAATTTTGCAGTACTTTATTATCACTTTGATTGACTCAAAGTTTTCTTTCATATTAGTAATTAATCAATTGATAGATAGATATACTATATAGCCTTACTTCAAATTGCAAAAACAGCGTATCTAGTGAGTGAGCGCACCCTCTGCTGGAATGTTTTAGTGCTATATAATTTGTTTTTCGATATGCAATTCATTTGGGATAACTTTTTCAGCTCGTTTGTTATTGCAATCTGCCAGGGCATGTGTGTGTTGGTGTGTGTGAGTGTGTGTGAGTGTTTCATGTGTGCACTGCATCAAATTGTGTATTTTAATTTGCATTTATTTTATTTTTGCTGAACTGCAACGCGATAATAGCAATGCCAGAAATAGCTATCGCACTGGACCGACTCGGACATTTGAGTGGCAGCCAATTAAATGGAAAGTGCAAAGTTCACATGAGCCAAATCAATTATGCAACAGCCTAAAAATGGCAAACGAAACCGAATAAAGCCACAATGCTGCTGCATTGTTATACCCTGTACGAGCGACGTGAGAAAGTCTCTTAACTGCAATGAAAACATTACCTGTGGAGTGCCCTTGAAGACTATATAATTATATTATATATATACATATTTACTAGCAGTTGAGTACTAGATACTTTGCTTGATCTTAAGCTACTTGTATTGCAGTTTAGTCGATTGCATATTTCGCTGCCTACAGGGTATTTAAAAGGCTTACTCTTTTGCATTTGTGTGCGCTTGTGCTCTTCTTATGTCGATGAGCCCAGCCAGCAGAGCTTTAATCCGGCCATCGCATTAGTTATCAAGTCAAGTTTATCGCAGATGCATTCAATGCTCAAGCACCAAACACACACAAACACAATCAACTTCATCCAAATGAGTTGCCTGCCAATCTATGTGTGTGTGTGTGCAATGTTATTTGCGGCTTTTATGGATTTCTTTCTTGCAATCTTCACTCACTTGGGCCGCAGCAAAGTTCATCAGAGTTTATCCCATTTGTGACGGCTCATAAATTTATCGTGCGTGACAAAAACACCATTTCTAATGCCATCCAAACACATCGAATGTGCTTAAATTGACAAGCCGGATATTAACATTGATTGCAGTCGATGTATTATTATTTATGGCAACTTTTAGCAGCATTTTATTAACCTTCACTAATGTCAATCAAGAAAAGTGCTTCAATCTTACAGAAATGTAGCCAAATTGTTTCTTACTAATGAAATTCCACTCTGCTTAAGCAAAGTATAGTGTGCTTTATTAAGGTACTTTTATTAACTTAAAAGCGCAGGCATTAATTTTTATTTAATTGCAACAATATACCCGCTTGCAGCGGCTCACTTTGCGAGGGGTATGCAGAAAGTTTGAGCTCATTTCAATTATATGAATCGTGTAAAGGCTTTTAATATCACGTGCACATCTCTAAGGCAAACGAGTTGGGGCGAGGGCGAAGGGGATGGGGGCAAGCGTTGTGCTTGATGCAAGAAATTTTACATATTTGCCACATGAAATGCACTGGGCACATGGGGCAAGCACCGGGGGCAGCTGCTTTTGCGGAATTGGATAGTTCAGTTATTAGTTTTGCCGAAGCGAAGTTTTAACGACGCTGAAGCCAGAGCGCCACAAGGAGTGGGGGGGGGGGGGTTATGATGCCACAGTCCGGCCCAGGCTGCCACAGACTGGATGCAGTCGGAGGGGCGACGGCATTTATGCTGTGGCACTGTGGCAGGCATTTTCCTAGTTAGTCCGACATGCAGGTGCTTAAGTGCTTTATCGCCATCTACACACGCCAGCTAAAAATGCGGGAAATTATATCATACGGAACAGGAGCAGCGAGCGCTGAGATATATATATGTTATATATTCGTGCGAATAAATCAAAAAAGGAGGCAGCATAAAAGGAATGGCTGGAGTTGGCTGGAAGACTAAGAAGTTCCGTTGACTATTCGTAAAAGTCGCTGTTGCTGTCAGCATTTCATTTTAAATTCATTTCTGGCTTTTCTTTGTGCTTTAATATCCGTTTCCTGGACACATATTGTTAGCAGCGCACACACACACACACACACAGAAAGAGGTGGCCCACGGCAGACAGAGAGGGAGAGCGAGAGGGAGAGGGAGGAAGGAAGCGAGTGTGAGAACAGATAATACATATTTTTGCTCTTATTGTTGTAGATGGCAAATATTTTTGCTTGACTTTTAACACCTCGACTCGGAATTATTTTACTTAAAAACTTGAGCTGCACACCAGTTTTGTGCTGTTTCAGGCTACCCTGTAAATATCCGAATCAAATGAAGGGATATACGCGACCAGGTGCATTTCTCAGCTTGTTTATTTTGAGAAAACTATAAAGTTATGTTAGTGTACTTAGAGAATGTTAAATACGAGCATATGTGTAATGTTAGACATTTTGTTTTTGTGGCATATTATTTTTATTATGTTTATATTCTATGAATTTTAGATGAAATGCTTAATAAATAAATTATTATTTTGTTATGCTTATATTCTAAAAATTTCAGGTCAAATGATTAATAAATAAGTTATTATTTTATTGTGTTTCATTAATAAATTAGTTGTATTTTATTATGTGTGTAATCGTTGAAAAGCTGAAATGATTAATAAATAAGTTCTTATTTTATTATGCCTGTATTCTCAAAAATTCAAATGAAATAGTTAATAAATAAGTTATTTTATTATGCTTCTATTCTCTGAATTTCAGATGAAATGATTAATAAATAAGTTGCTATTTTATTATGCTTGTATTCTATGAATTTCAGATGAAATGATTGATAAATAAGTGAATGAATTTCAGTATGCATTCTATGAATTTCAGATAAAATGTTAAGTAAATAAGTTGTTTTTCATTATGCTTATGTTCCATGAATTTCAGATGAAATGATTATTAAATAATCTATTATAATAGTTATAGTTATAATAGTTATTATTAAAATATTAATAAATAAATTGTTATTTTATTAAGCTTGTATTCTACGAGTTTCAAAACAAATTATTAATAAATAAGCTAGAATTTTGTTTCTGCTATGCAGTATTTTGAAGTAATAACAACTTCCCTTTGAACTAAAATTCTAATTTAGTTATATGCAGTCTTAAGTTTAGAGGGTTCCATTTAGTCTGCCACATTCGTAGGTTGTTGCCCCAAGATGCTGCACTTGCAGGCAGCCTTATCTCGTTCCCACCAACGTGAACGGCGTCGTTCGCTCTCGTTGATTTTCGACTGTGCTCGAAAGCTGCGCAATTTCCCGAAAATGCGCCCTGTGGCAATTTTGATTGAAAATTTATGCACAATTAAATTTAATAGCATCAAAATTTAACGAAAAACTCATCCACACACACACGCACACTGCCATCAAATTGAATGTACGAGTATGTGTATAAATTGTGTGTTTTATGGCTGCAAATTGAATTTGCAGCTTGGCCTTAAGACGCGCTGAGCGCAATGTGATCAGAGTGCAGTCAGCATCAAGTGATCAACATTTTAATTAAGTCGCAAAGTATGTTCGTGGATCTTAATTGCTTGTTGGCAAGGCTCGCGAGCCTTCAAGCAGGCTGACGCTCCTTGCCTTTCAGTTGCCACTGCTGCTGTTGCAGGCTTGGTTGCTTCCGTTGCTGCCACATGCTGGGGCCGAGTGATAAATGTCCGCCCGTCAATTGTGCATTTTTCTTCATAATCGAAAAATCTTTATGCGCGCCACGACGGCACAAACGGCGTCCTGCGCTCCTCACGTCCTCTTGCGACGTCCCCACCCGACGACGTCCTGTGGGGTCGCTGCCAATAAATGGATACCCTGCTGCGACCTCCAGGTCTGCCACTGATTTTCTCAGCTGTCAATCCGAGTTGCTCTTGAAACTACAATATATAAGTCCAAGTTAAGTTATTGCAACTTGTTTTTTTTTTAAGGAAATACAAAAATTTGTGCAAGCAAATGTAAATAGTGTTTGCAATTTTTGTTTATTAATCATTACTATTAAATATCACTCTATTTCTTGTTCTTCAATCTAAAGTCTCGTTATTAATTGTCATATTTTTTGTTTCTTTCTAGCAATAACTTAAACAGTTGGCTGCTAATTTGATGCAGGTGAGTTTTGTATAGAATTGTAGAATATGTAGATTGGCGTCGAGTTTTGCAAATTGAATTGATTTACTCACGCTTGGCAGAGCATTTGCAGTTCGGTCGATTGCAATTGACAGCATTTCTCCTGCAATTCACAGGCAATTTTTTATGTTGTATTCAGGCTTTTGTTGCATTTCGCTGTCGCTCGAAAATCGATTTCATTGTTGCCTTGTCCCATCAACTGCTATTTATTATGTATTGTTATTATGTCCTGCTCCAGGACCAGGCCAGGCGCAGGATCAGCACAGCTCAGCATCAACGACGCTGCCATCAATAGCCCTGACCCATTGACTAATGTGCCATGCATTTTTCGATGCCACAAAGCTCGAGTCTAATGCGCCGCGTATTTGCACTTAATAGTTTTCAATTTAATTCTATTGCGAGCGCATTTCTTTTTTCTGCTTTTTGGCGATTTCAATTTCCATGAGTTTTCAATTAATTTTTTCAATTTCAAGCAGTAAAAACGCTGAGTTTAACCTTGTAGTTTCTTAAAATTCTATATCGGAAGATGAAGTTTTTGCAATTTTATGCAAAAAATATCTTACAAGCTGAAGTCAGGCATTTTGATAACAAAAAATGTGCTGCTACTTAAGAGCGAGCCTGCAAAAAACTGAGCTTGTTTTGTGCGTCTTGAGCTCGAGTGGTAGAAACGCTTTGGATTGCAAGCAAAAACAAGCGGGACTTAGTTAAGCGCAGTGTAGTTGTTTTTGTTGTGGCTGTTTGCTTAGCTTTTGTAAATTTCGCAGGCAAAGAAATGCGGCCATTTTGCAGTGAAGTACGCGTTTGTCGCGCCTCCACAACCGTCTTCGTCTCCGTCTCCGTCTCCGTCGTCGTCGCGTCGCGTCGTCTGGCATTGCATTTCAGCCTGCGCCCGAAAGTATGCAGCGATTTTCGGTGGATGTTTTATTTATTGCCTGCAATTTGCCGGTCGCCTCTTTTATGCGCAACTTGTGCGATTTTCGTAAATTGCACCCAAGGCAAGCCACCCCAAAAAAAAAGGACTCACACACACACACACACAGCGAGTGAGAGACGTACTTAACGGTCGCCTACACACCCCTTCGACGACTTCACTCTGTTGGCGGCAGGGCCAAAAAAAAATTTGTGGAAGGCCTTTTTCTAAAATTACCAAGCATAAAATTTAATTAGCCAAAACCGAAAAAAAGAGCGGCGCCTTTGCTTGTGCAGCTGCTGCGTGCGAGGGGTGCGCGAAGGGAGGGGTGGGGGGGGGTGGCACTGCAATAAAACACACACACACAAAAGTAAATTGCATTTGGCTCGAGGTGGGCAGAAGTCGGCGAGACGCTCAACGCTCAACGCTCGACAAACTGTTTTGAGACGGCTGCAAACAAAACAAAAAAAAAAAACACACACACACACACACACACACACAGTGTAGAAAAAGAGCGAAAATGGGGAGCAAGAAAGTGCAGCGTGTGAATTTTATAAGCTCGCTGAGCCTTCGCACACACAGCGGCAGCGCTGGCAAGCGATGCTCTAGAGCGTGACGAGCATGCCCCATGCAACTTGCCCCCATTCGCAGCTCTCGTGCGCGCCCTGCCCCCATCGCTCTCTCTCTCACGGTATTGGCGGACTGTGCTTTTTGCCAGCAGCGCCTGAAAGTATGCAGCGGCATTTGCACAATTTGTGTGCATTTTGGCATTCAATCGCATTCCCTCGACGCTGGCAAATCCCTTAACGAAAATCGCAAGCGTTAAATTGCCGCGAGCCATAAGTTGCGCTTGACTGCGGTGGCGGCGTCCCCTCCCTTCCCTTGCGGCGCGCTGACCAGAGCCTAACCGCACTGCACTCGCATTAACCTTGGGGTCACCTCATAAATTTCATTCTTCCTTATTATTTTTCTATTTTTTCTTTTTTTTTTTTTTGATTTTTGCACTGGGCATAAAAACAAATTTGCAAAGATTAATGTCGGGTTTCGCGCGAATTGATGCCCTGTAAACGGAGCTGCAATGGACGGAAGCTCAACCACAATAAATCGCCTAATTAATTTCCCTATTTTTTCGTATTTAAATCTCTCTCATTTTAAGTAATTGTCCGAGCTTTACAACAACGCAGACAAAGGAAATTTTTTTTGCTAGCGCTTGTTCAGCATATAATTTAATATTGTATTTTTCATAGTATTCAAAATTTATGAACATTCTTTAAATTATTTTTGTTGCTATTTACTTTTAATGTTGCTGAATATATATTTCTTAAACTGCTTAATACTGCCTCGTTATGGCTGATTTTAGCCATAGTTTTCTATTGTACTCGGTAGATCTTATTTATGTAGAATGGGTAAAAGCTTTAACACCTTAAATAGCTTAATTATTTTTCCTATTTTTGTTAAATCCCTCACGCTTAAAGTAATTCTCCGATAATGCAATATTTTAATACTATATCCTAAATAATTTTATAGATTAATGAGCATTGTCTAAATTACTTTACTTTGTATTTTATTTACTTTTAATTTTAAAGAATATAGAGTTCTTAAACTGCTTAATACTGCCTCGTTATGATGGTTGATTTTAATCATAGTTTTCTATTGTTCTCGGTAGATCTTATTTATGTAGAATGGGTAAAAGCTTCAACATCTTAGATAGCTTAATTATTTTTCCTATTTTTGTTAAATCCCTCACGCTTAAAGTAATTCTCCGATAATGCAATATTTTAATATTATATCCTAAATAATTTTATAGATTAATGAGCATTGTCTAAATTACTTTACTTTGTATTTTATTTACTTTTAATTTTAAAGAATATAGAGTTCTTAAACTGCTTAATACTGCCTCGTTATGATGGTTGATTTTAATCATAGTTTTCTATTGTTCTCGGTAGATCTTATTTTTGTAGAATGGGTAAAAGCTTCAACACCTTAAATAGCTTAATTATTTATCCTATTGTTTCAAATCGTTCGCATTGATAGAAATTATCAGAGGCTAACTATAATAAAGACAAAGAAAATTTATGTTGCTTAGAGTATTCAATTTGCTATTTTCCAGCATATATTTTAATATTGTCTAAATTATTATCGTTAATATTTACTTTTAATGTTGAGGAACATATATTTCTTAAGCTCTTTCATATTGTCTCCTTCTGAATAACTTTAATATTAGTTTTCTATTGTTTTTGGTAGATCCTATTCAGTTAAAACAAGTTATACTTTCTACAAAATGCAAAAGACTGAAACAAAATTAGTTGCGAAACATTTATGTATAGTTTGAAGCAATGCTGGTTCTTAGATATCGGTATTTTTATATCATGCAAGTGCTAATAGCTATTTTTAGTTCCACGCTGTTGGATTTCATGTGAACTTTGCAACTGTTTAAAATGTGTTTTCATAGGGGAAACATGTGTAATTTTAATAACTTTGATGTCTTGTTTTCTTAAACTGGCGCAACTTTTGAGAAGTTTTGCGCCATTATTGTACAATTTAGCATTTGTAACTTGCCGCAGGGTTGCTGCGAGTCGAAACTACGCACTTCTGTTGTTCTATTTTAGCTTGACACACTTTTTTTTTTTGTTGCGCCGTGGGGGAAACTCTGCACTCGACACTTGACACTCGAACGCTGCTTGCGGCCAGCCCGCTGTTGTCGTTGTCGTTGCTGTTGCTGTTGCAGCTCTTTCTTGCCACATTTCCTGGCCACTGTCACTGCTGGCGCTGGCCTTCTTCTACCACCTTCCACTCTGCATGCTAGGCCTGCTGTTAGCTGTCCACACTTGACGTTGCCCAGTTGTTCTGTTCGCCGTTTCACTTCGCTCGTTTTTCTTTTTTGTTTTTTTTTTGTAGCCTTTTAGCTTTTTGTTTCGATTTAACTCGACTCGACGCGCTGCCTCGCTTAGCTAGCAGCTCTGTCTCTCCTCTGCGGCGCAGCGTTTAAATAACGGTTTGACTTTGTCTTTGCCAAACTCGTCGTCGTCGGCGTCGTGGTGTCGCTGTTTGCTTGGCCATCTCTGTTGGCCACACCTGCTGCCGCTGTTGTGTCAGCAGAAAGCTTTTAATGAAATCTAGACAAGATCCAAGGATGCCAAATTGCATTCTCAAATAATTGAAATTGAAAGACTTCACTTAAATTGCATCCGGACCAAAATTCAGCGCCATCTCAGCTGCGATTGAGCATTGCTCCAGCCAATAAGCATGCCTTATATTTATGTATATACTCGCCATAGACATTTGCAATAAATTTACAAAGTATTTGCAGAGTAGTAGACAGAGTATCCAAAGAGAGATAGCCAGAGAATTTACAGAGTCTTTAGAGAGTATAGACAGAGTATTTACAGATTGTAGATTGTGTTGTATTTTACAGAGTATTAACAGAGTATTTGCAGAGTAGGAGACAGAGTATTTAAAGAGTATAGACAGAGTATTTACTGAACATTTACAGAGTATTTACAGAGTATTAACAGAATAGTAGACAGAGTATTTATAGAGTATTTACGAAGTCTTTACATAGTATTTACAGAGTAGAGGTAGAGAATTTACGGAACATGTACAAAGTCTTTAGATAGTATAGACAGAGTATTTAAAGATTGCTTACAGAGTATTTACAGAGTAGTTACAGATTATTTACAGAGTATAGACGGAGTATTTACAGAGTATTAACAGAGTATTTAAAGATTATAGACAGAGTATTTACTGAACATTTACAGAGTATAGACAGAGTATTTAAAGAGTATTTAGAGAGTATTTCGATAGTATTTACAGCGTATTTACATAGTATGTACAGAGTACAGAGAGAGTATTTACAGCGTATTTGTAGAGTATTTACTGAGTATAGACAGAGATTAGATAGAGTATAGACAGAGAATTTAGAAAGCATTTTCTAAGTATTTACTGACTATTTGCAGAGTATTTACATAGTAAAGACAGAGTACTTACAGAGTATAGGCAGAGTATTTACAGAGTATTAACAGAATTTATAAAGAGCAAAGACAGAGTATTGAGAGAGTATTTATTGAGTACTTAGAGATTATTTACAGAGTATAGACAGAGTATTAACAGAGCGTTTACAGAGTATTTACTGATTATTTAGAGAGTATTTACATATTATTTATAAAGTATAGACAGAGAATTTTCAGAATATTTGGTATTATTTATCACAACAAAATTTGAAGTTCTCTTGTTGAGAAGTGCAGAAGTTGAGAAAGCTGCTGACAACCTGGAATAAATATGATAGCTGAGTGAGAGCAGCAAAATTAGAGACGAGTACAAATGCGCAGTGCTTGTTAATCAAGCAGTCATTAATAACTCAGCCAGACAGTTGGAAATATGCTAGCAATTGTGTGTTTGCTAATCAAAGGATGTGTCAATCAACAGCAGACGCAATGCCGCAAATTGATTTTGCATTCAAAAACGGCGCTACTAACAACATCTATGCATAATTTAGCTTGTGGAGGGCGCATCAATCAGTCAATCAAGAGCGCTGTTGGTTTGCCAAATATTTAACGAGTGCCAGCGCAACGCGCATCAATCAGTCAATCAAGCATTAGATGACGACAATTTAATCATTCGGACGGCGCAAATAAATGCGCATAACATGCATATTCTGCGAGTGGTTCGATTTAATTAAGCGCTCAATGTTTTTCGGCCAATTCCCATGTCTTAACTTTTGGCACTTAATTGAAAAATGTTGGTACGAAACTTGTTTAACCGACAATAATTCAGTTTGCCGCAGTAACAACAACAGCAACACGAGCAAACAGCGCCCACTTTAAAAATATGCATACTAGTCGTTCTTGTTGCCACATGTATGGCGAGCATGTTCACTTCATGCCACTTCCACTGCCGGTCCCTTTGCCACTCGTGCCCCACGCTCACACACGCGATGCAGCGCCTGCTATGCAGTAGTACATCATCATCGTCATTATTGATATGGTTTTTGCAGTTGTTTGCACTTTTTGGGCCGCTGCACGCCCCGCTCAACGAACATTCATATTTCGCCGGTATTTCATTTGATTTCATTTTGCCACGCCTACAATTTTTCATCGCACTTTTTTATGCCTTTTGTGTTTTGTGCTCGGCTTTGTTTTGCGCCCTGTAAGTGCTGAATGATAAAGGGAAATTCCAAGTTTTGACTCGCTCTGCACCTGCAAATAAATCAGCGAGACAGAGAGTTATATAACACAGCTAATGCTTCCCAAAAGACACTAATATAATCTTTAAATATTGGTTCACAATCGTATACTATTACAGTTCGCTGAGTGTTATATATAGTTGCCATAGGAGACAAAAGTAAACTTTAAAGATTAGTTTTAAATCGTGTGCTATTGCAGTTTGCTGAGTGTTATATATAGCGCGGGCAATACGCGCCATAAGTGAAGAGTATAATCTTTATATATTCGTCAAAAATCATATACTATTACAGTTATATATAGCTAAGGCAATACTCGTCAATAGAAACTATAAGAAATAAGTAAAAAATTGTTTAGTTTGACAATTCGCAGAATTCCTGTGCAGTTCATGCATGAATTCAGCTGCCTATTGGTGCAAGTAGTTAGTTTGTAGTTTTGTGGCGTGCAGTGGGTATCTGGCAGTCGAGCAGCGTTGGCGGCATTGCGAGTTGTTGTTGTTGCATCGGTTGCTTTTTCCGCATGAATTTATTGCGCGCATATTTCGGTTTTTACAATATATCGAAAAAGTGTTGGCTCTGCCCAAGCACGGGAGCTGGCGCCTTCGCTCCTGCCGTGTGCAACCGCACCCCTCCCCCCCATTCCCCACCCCCCTGGGTGGTCCTTGTCACACCCATATGCTAGGGCCCGCAACATTTTGTTTGCCATTCGCAGTTGGCGCGGACACGGAAATGGTTAACAACAGCATCGGATGTTGTGCAAATTTAATAAATATACTTCGTTCCACTTTATTTATTCAATTTTATGCAGCGACGACCCTTTTCGCGTACAACACGTCGGGTATGCTCGACTCGCGAAACAAGCGAGGAAACTCAATTAGCTGCACTGCGCAGAAGTTGTCACTTGTTGAAATAAATTTCATTTGAATTCTGCTTTGTAATTCACACCATCGAGTATCACAAACTAAAGTATTGTTAATACAGGGTAACTCGTCAGCGAGCTTAGCTTTTCGTGTAGTGCGCTATTGATGAACTGTTTGTATTTATTGAGAGTTATGTAATTATATGAGTGCATCTAATTAGCTGTTGATTTGGCATAAAAAGCTTCTCGGCTTCTGTGCTCCACACAAATGTGGAGCGAGGGAGGGGAGGGGGCGAGGGGAGGGCGGCTCATGGCCAATGTATTGTATCGATTTGGCCTTAAGATTAATGCTGCATCATATCGTAAAAACAGCAGTCATAAAACACACACACAAAGATGTACACGTGTTTGTTAAACAAAAGCGAAACTTTAGCTCTGCTAATGCCAGGATCAGACGGGATTATAACAAAAAAAAATATATATACACATATATATTTACGGTAACTGATGATGTGGGGCGACTTTTTGTGTGATTGAAGAGGAACAATTGACAAACACTTGAGCCTGCAATTTATTAATACACAAAAAATTCTACAAAATTTAAGCTCAACAATTGAATACTTTTTAAGCCGATAAATAAATTGTAGTTGGCATTATTTGCGAGCTGCAACCATTGAGGACATTAATGAGCATCAGCGGATTTTAATATGCATAAGCAGATATATGTAGAAAAGCAGCGGATAAATCAATTTCGAAGAGCCGATAAAAAATTAAGTATACGTTAAACACTCTCATGCCAGATAGCTAATTAAGGTTGTTTGCATAATTAACTCAAAATTATTAAAGAACACAAATGCAAACACACAATCCATAAAAAGTTGGATGCGAAAAAAGTAGCAAAATATAAAGCATTTTATTACAAAATTTTACTCTGACTGTTTCTTGAATTTAAGTTAGGAAATTATGCTATTTACGTAAACCTAAATGATTACATTTTATAGTTTTTGCTATCATTAAGGGACTTTGACATATATTTTTGTTGAGGACAGTGAAATATATATTAACTCAAAATTATTAAAGAACAAATGCATATATTGAGAACTTTCAAAACCTTTACGAAATTGTGTTGTTTATAAACTAACTAAAAGGTGTATGTTTTTTTTAGATTAATGCACAATACAGTATGTATTATAAGCTATTTTTCAGCTATACACATTAAGAACTTGCAAAACATTGAAAACATGAAAGTAGACTATATATATTATAAGTCATTGTGCTTGTATTTTCTTTAGCTTCATAAATCCAGAACTTTCAAAACCTTTACAAAATCAAGTTAGATTTACAATATGTAATGTATGGATATTTTTGTTGAGGAAATTAGAATATATATTGTAAGTCAATGTGCTTGTAGATAAATATATCGAGAACTTTCAAAACCTTTAACAAATTGTGTTGATTATGAAGTAACTAAAAGTTATAGATATTTGTGTTGAAGAAACTAGAATATATATTATAAACCATATTAGTATTTTTGTAGCTACATATATTGATTACTTTAAAAAGTTTTGCCAAATTGAGTTCACTATAAAATAGAATATATAATAGAATATATATTAAAAGGCATTGTTCTTGTAGTTTGTTTTTTAGCTATATACACTGAGAACTTTCAAAACCTTTACCAAATTGAGTTAATTAAAAAGTAACTAAAAGTTCTAGATAAAATAACAAAAAATTCTAGATATTTTTGTTGAGGAAACTAGAATATATATTGTAAGTCAATGTGCTTGTACTTTCTTTCGCTAAATATATCGAGAACTTTCAAAACTTTTAACAAATTTAGTTGATTATGAAGTAACCGAAAGTTATAGATATTTGTGTTGAAGAAAGGAGAATATATATTAAAAGGCATTGTTCATGTAGTTTGTTTTTTAGCTATATACATTGAGAACTTTTAAAACCTTTACCAAATTGTGTTGATTATGAAGTAACTAAAAGTTATAGATATTTGTGTTGAAGAAACTAGAATATATATTATAAATCATATTCGTATTTTTGTAGCTACATACGAGTATATCGATTACTTTCAAAAGCTTTGCCAAATTGAGTTCACTATAAAATAAGTAAAATGCATAGATATTTTTGCTGCTTCTCCGTTGCCTGAATAGTATTCAGCGAATACCCCTTGCTGGCCTGCTTAGAGGGTATTTGTAGTGGCCTTCAAGTGTCTCTTTCTCTTGTGCTTGTGCTTGTGCTTGTCGCTCAATTTATTTCATTGCCCTGACCCAGCTGTCAAATAGTGTGACTGACCTCCGACAGCTGTGAGATTTGAGTTGTAGCCAGAGTTCGATGCCATTTCATAAGTGAAAAAAAGCAAAAATGCCAACTGAGAACTGGCAACTGGCAACCGAGTGAGAACTGTGAACTACGAACTGGGAATTTGTGGGCAGTACTTCAGGTGCGTGGGGGCGGCAGGCAACACGCCCCCCGATAAACGAAAGTGGAGCGAAAGCAACTAGAAATGTGGGGAGCTGGGTGTGTTTGAATGCTGTCGCACGTCAATAAGCAAATTTCAGCCGTTTGACTGATTGGCAGGCCGCAATTGTTTTTATTTAGCAAAGCAAATTTGTTATTTATGATGGCATCGAAAGTGCGCGAAAACTGCCAACCAAAAGTGGAAATCAATTGAATTCAAATCATCTAAGTATGTTGAATATACTAACAGAAATATCGAAAAATTTGTAAAACTTAGCCAGCTAAATATTTATGAATAACTTGCGCTTAATTGGAATTATTGACATGACCAAAATCAAGCATTAATACTGCAACTTTAAGATAGACGCAGTGGAAGAATGAATTTCAAATCATTTCGAAAATTTGGGGTTTTAATCAATTGCAGTCACATCATCAAATGAGAGTATGTTGAATATATAAGCAGGTATAACACAAAATTTCTCAAATGTAGCCAGCTAAATATTTATTGCAATTTTCTTTAATAAATTTCGATTAATTGATAATGTTTCGATAGTCCAAATTAAGCATTAATATTGCAACTTTGAGACAGCTCAAAAGAAAGTTTGAATTTCAAATCTGTTCGGAATTCGCAGTTTGAATCAATACAGACACATCATCAAATGAGAGTATGTTTAATTTATAAGCAGGAATAACACAAAATTTCTACAATAAAATATTTATTGCAATTTTCTTTAATAACTTTCGTTTAATTGAAAATGTTACGATAGTAAAAATTAAGCATTAATATTAAAGAAAGTTTGAATTTCAAATCTGTTTGGAAATTTGCAGTTTGAATCAATTGCAGTCCCATCATCAAATGAGAGTATGTTTAATTTATAAGCAGGAATATAACAAAATTTCTAAAATGTAGCCCACTAAATATTTATTACAATTTTCCCTAATAACTTTTGTTCAATTGAAAATGTTTAGATAGTCAAAATTAAGCATATATATTGCAACTTTAAGATAGCATTAGAAATATGAATATTATTTCGGAATTTGCATTTTGAATCAATTAAAGTCAAATGAGAGAATATTGAATTTATAAGCAAGAAATATTTACAAATTTCTTAAATTTAGCCAGCTAAATATTTATTAAAATTTTCTATAATAACTTTCGTTTAATTATATTAAAATTTAGCATTGATATTGAGCTTTAAGATAGAATTTGAAATCTGTTTGGGAAATTCGCAGTTTAATTTCCAGCGTTTTCTAATTTATTTGCCAGCAATTGTTGTCGAATGTCGCCCACTGCTTTGGGAAATGGGAAATCGTTGAGAAATGCGACAAATTTCCAAATTGAGTGCAGCACAACAAGAAGAAGAAGAAGAAAATGCAGCGAGTGTGGGAAATAATTGCAGCAAAGCCTTTGGCTTTAGTTGTGTTCCAGCTGCACTAATTGCATATTTCAAGTGTTTGTTGTGTGCTGTGTTTTTTCTCCTTGTTGCGCTGCTGCTTCCCCCGGAGGGGGCAACCAGTTCATCCGCATGCTCGGTTTGATGCGTGCCACAAATGGTTGACCACTTGGCGTGGCAATGAGTCAATTAGAAAACGTTGCAGCAGCAATTCGATAGGCCATTTATAAAGTGTTGGCCAAACCGGCAATTAAATGTGTGGACGCATAGAGACACAAAGAGAGAGAGCAAGAGAGAGAGAGAGGGCACCATGTGCCACGCCCACTTCCCTTAGCGATGTAGGAAGGGCGGCAGACTGCTTGATTGCTCAAGTTTTTTGGCTGCAATTGAATTTTGTTTTCATTTCATTGCGAACAATTCATGTGGCCCCAACAATTGTTTTGGCATTAAAACTGTGCAATAAAACTGCTGACAAAAAGAGTGAACGAGCGGGTGGCGGCAGGGGGGAAAGTCGCAAGGGTAGCCTGTAAATTGATGACCCTATTGTTGTGTGTGTGTGCCGCGTTTGGAGCTGTCGCTGTTGCCATCCATCACACTCAAAGCGAAATAAATTGAAACTAATACCAAAAGGCAATCAATGAATGCTTTTGTTGCCCCCGACTTCAAGTTATTCTTGTTGTTGTTGCAACAACAGCTGTTCACATGAGTAGTGGCAGCAACGGCAGCAGCGTCACTGTTACTTTCCCAAATAACTTGAAAATCCTGTTTGCTTTTGCCATTCATTTGCCAAAGTCAAAGTCAGACTGCCGACTACCGACTGCCGACTGCGGCGAAGGCGTCAATGGAAAGTCAAGTGTTTGCTTTTGCTTTGGTGAAAATGCCCCGGCGCTTTGCCACTTGCTCCACGTTTTGTGGAGCACAATTCGGTGGAAGAGTTGCAACTGGCCGCGATGTGGAGCACTTTCTATGCGCTGCCAGCCAAGTCGCATCTGCTGGCTTCTGCCCCATCTGCCAGCTACCATCTAGCGCCATGTTCATCTTGCAGACAGGCTGCGAAATTAGGTGAGCCGATCGTTGCGTTCAAACTGGCTGCCGATCATCAGCAGGTTTAATCATGACGGAAGCGTACGTCAGCTTATTGCTAATTCGCCATGCATGTCGATCACTGCATAATTACTCTCCCAACTCGTCGCATTAGCAAACAACTCATCTGGCAATTGCTGAGGAATGCAACGCTTTCTTCAAGTCCTGACCAGAAATTCACAGTTTCTGAATCGTTGTCTTCTACACTGCTTTTTGTGACTGCCTAAGATTACTTTATTTATTTAAAGAATTATTACTTGAATTTTGTAAAGAATTCGCCACGCAGCAATTTACCTAAGTTTACTTTATTTTAAGAATTATTATTTGCCTTTATTTTGAATTATTCAGTTTTTAGTTGGAGTTGAGGAATCAACAGTCCTGTGACGATTGTGGCTTGCTTGCTCACTTATTGCTCGAAGCGAACATGAAAACAGATACATATGTAGAACTACAATCTATTAACAGAACAATCTGCTGTTAATTATTTGCTGAATATTTGTACCCTGTACCATGAAATGGTAAAAGTGTATATTCAATTTGTGCAAATGTACGTTACAGGGAGAAGGAAATGTCGTAGACCCCATGTTGTTACAGCCAATATGCTTAGAGTCGAATTCGAAATCGATTAGGACAGGTCCGTCTGTCTGTCCGTCCGTCTGTCCGTTTGCATGACGCCTAGTTTCAATAGGTGTGTGTGAGCTATACCAAAAATTTGCTTTTAGTGTGCGAAATAGATGTTTGACTATACGTTGGACCAAGAAATAAAAGTAGACCACTGTGCGTGGTCAATAGGTAGAGCTTCACAAAGGTCTTCCAGCGGACTTATAAATGCATGTGTTTGTGTATGTTTTCATGATCAAATGCTGCTGTTGTTCAGAAGTAAGAGATCATACAAGCAAATATTTCAAGTTACAAAAGGCCTGAATATTTCAGAGCACTCATTTGATGTTTGATGCACAACTTCAGCCCATTTATTGTAGAGTACTCATTTGGGTTGTGTTGATGTTGAATCAATGTATGAGAGTAGAGCAGTTCATTTTAGTAATTGTTACAAACACAAACTCCTGTTTAACTTTTTAGGTAGAAACAATTCGAAAGTATTTGTGCAGTTGTGTTTTAAAATAATAATTTGTTGTATTTGTTGCAATTTAACAATTTTGTAATAAAATGGGGTAAATATTACCTAACTATTTCACAAATATTCCGCAAATTAAGCGGAAAAGAAACACTGTTGGCAATTTAATAATTATAGCTACTAATTAATTAGTTTTATAATTGCAACAAGAGGTTCTTGCATGAGGCATTCATTACAATTAGTTCGGAAATGAGAGCTCGCTTGATATCAGGGTTGGTCACATCAAAAAAGTTCCTAATAGTTTTTAGCAACTGAAAATGCCCGAAACGACTGCGAACTGCGAACTGTGAACTGGACAACGGCATTAAAATCTTAACGTTGTGTGCTCCATGCTCTTGATTTAGTGCTTCAACTCGAACTTCAGGTGGAGAGCTTCAGGTCCTGCTGTTGTATGCATAAAGCGTAATAATAGTCACAGGCTGTCGCTGCGCTGACAGTGTGTCAACCCTAATGCTGGACTATAATTAACAGCCACGTTTCACATGTGTCCACTTTAACCTCCTGCGCAGCCACGCCCACCTTTCTGTGTCTGTGCCTGTATTGTGGTGTTGGTGTTGCTGTTGTGGGTAAGCCACCAATAACGACCCAAAAACCCTTTGGCGACACGTCGTTTTTAATAGTCAAAGTGACACGCTAAGCTGATTAACTCTAATCTAAAGTAGAAAACCCCCCGATGCCCTCCCCCAGCACCAAAATAAAATAAAACGAAAGAAACACGACGTCAGAACAGAGATGGAAACGTTGCTAGAGCGAAAAAGAAATGTACTGAGCAAAAACGCAGCCCGCATTCTGCCCAGGATAGTGTAGAGCGTAAGCAAAAAGAAGTAGAAAAAGCAGCAGAAGCGTAAAATACGAAAACAACAAAAATAAAAAAAACCACCTGTTTACATTTGTCAAAGATTTGCGGGGAAAATGCTGAAGGAAAAGCGTGCAAAAAAATGCAGAGGAGTCAAATGCAACACGAATTTTTGTAATGCACTTTGCTTAAAGTACTATAAGATTATACCATACTATACTATAATAATAACATATAAAAATACTAAAAATACTACTTGAATAAAGATTTTGATTTAAATAAATACTATAGATATAACAAAAGATGCAACTGAAGAGCTATCTATATTATTCCGTCACTTGAGCCAAAAAAAAACAAAAATATAATGCGAGTGAATAAAAATATAGATTTTAATAAAAATAATTAAATGATAAATAACTTAAATATTTGATGGATAACAAAAGAATTAACTGAAGAGCTATCTATGCATGTTACTCCTTCATCTAAGCCAAAACAATAAAAAAAAATACTATACAAGGGAATAAAAGTAAAGATTTAAATAAAAATAAATAACTTAAATACTAGATGAATAGCAAAAGGTTCAAGTGAAGAGTTTTCTATGCATGCTACTGCTTCATCTAAGCTAAAACAAATGTTGGTTTTTACCCAGTATAAAAGCTGTCTGTTTAAAATTCAAGAATATTTTATGATCTCAATGTATTAGAAATTTGTAATATAACAACTTTTTTACAATGACTCCTAGATTTTTAAACTTTAGTGTTAAGTATGCAAAGTATTTTCTGCTCAAATTCTTGGCCCGACTCAACCGCTTTAAGAACTCTGCTATACAACTAGATAGGGTATCGAAATGTCTGGCAGTGGACGTGGACGATGTCCAGCCAATGACACGACTAGCCAAAGGTCGCTCGCACTTGAGACTGGAGTCAGAGTTGGCGTCAGCGTTGGCGTCGCGGACGGACGTGTGTGTCTGGCCATCCGCTGATGGCTCCTCTTATCATTGCCTTTATTTTATTCCATGTGCTTTGATAGCGCTCTGCACTCGAGTCTCGTGTGTCCGTTGTCCGCGGCGGCTGCGACTATGACAACGACGCCAACTTCAACTCTAACTCCAACTCGAGCTCCAACTGCGACTCCAACTTCACCTGCAACTTCGACTCCAACAGCAGTTGGGGGCTGGCGGAGGAATCCGGCGGAAGACTGTGTAAGCAGCTTTTTCTATTTAAATCGTTTTAGTTTTGCAGTCAACTGAGGGAACGTTCTTATGTAATAAAATTAGACGTTCTTTTTTTTTGTTGAGAGTCAAAACTATTGAGTGCCGCAAATGCACTTATCATGAGTTGGCAGTTCTTATTTGGGAAATACTTTAAGAGCTGTTGTTTGTGGAAGTTTCCCAAGGAAAACTCATTGAATTGTATAATAAAATCAGTGCAGACTGATTAACTGGTTTCATCTCAGAAGTCTTTTAAAAAATCCTGAAATTTATACTGATACTTCTTATATATTCTCTTCTCTTTCTAATTTTATTTTATTTGTTTAAGTTATTGCCTATTATGTTTTTGTCTGAGATACATTTTAAATGATATGCTTTAGTTGATATCCTAAGTACCGGAATTTTAAATTTTTGTTTTACAAATCTTACTAATTGATAGAATATAAAGTATCCGAAACGAAGAAGGAATTTAAGCCTATATCAGAAATTAAATGAATAACGATAAACTACATTTTATGAGTAGAAAATATTTAAGTTCAGGAAAATAAATTGGAACTGATTATCCATAAAATCATACATCATAAAAGCATCATAATTCAGAAAAGCATTAAGTTATTTTGGAGCAGCAAAATCAAATTATTTTTTATGTGCGAAAACGATAGAAATGTTATGCGTTTATGTTTAATAATAATTTAATAATCATTAGGAAGGAGAAGATTTTTATTCTTCTAAACTAAAATCATATTTAATATCAGGTTAATTTTCAAACATTTGCATTAGTTTGATAAAAAACTATTCCTGGAACCCATTTTGCAACTATTTTCAAATCATAATTAAAAACTTAAAAACTTTCCCGGAATCTATTTTTTACATATTTTTAAAACTTATTTAATATCAGTTTATAGCTCAAAAACATTTCAGCAATCTATTTTGTAACTATTTGTAAATCAGAAATCTGCTTTGTAACTATTTGTGAATTCCATAGAATGCTGCTAAGTTGCAAGCCCATTAGAGTTTCCATTGTTCGCACTGCTTAATTCAGGCAACAGCTTGCGGCAGCAGCTGACCAAATGAATGCCAATCAAAATTCTGGAGATCGATGATCTCGGCATTTAGGCACATTAGCGCTAATGCTGTCAGCAACAGCAACAGCAACAGCAACAAGAGCAACTGCCACTGCAACTGCAACTGCAATTGCAAGTGCAAGCGATACTCGTACAAAAGAGCCACACAATGTGGTAATAACTAATCAGGGAAGCCGTCTCCGGCAACCTTTAGGCGCATCAGCTGCAATAGCAGCGTTGCAGGCTTGGACGAGGCGTGCGAGGGGAGGAAATGTTTTAGCTGTGCAGCAACAACAAAAAATTGTCCAAGTGCAAGCAAAGAGTTTTCACCACAGCAACTTCGAGAGTGTGGAGAAAAGTGGTTAAACGAGTCGAAAGTCTGCACACACACACGCACGCACACACACCTACGCTTCGGGTCGGGAGCTTCGGCAAAATGGATGACGTCGGTGTCGGCGTCGGCGTCGGCAGCAGCAGCGTTCGTTTGGCGGCAGCATTATCAGGTGCCTGACGGCGGCGGCGACTTCAGTCGCAATCGAGCGCTCAGCGGGTGAACGTTGAGTCTTGTTGCCATCGCAGTTCCATTCACAGTCACAGCCGTCAACAGAGTCGCAGTCGCAGTCACAGTCGCAGTGAACTCGCCAAAGTCACAGTTAACGTCGTCGCGTGCTCTTCACGTATGTCTTCCTCTTCACAAACGGCTTCTTATTTTCCTTGCATTTTTTTTCAAGTGCTTTTCGCGCGCGTTTTCCCATGTGCCACGTGCTTTCTGTTTGTTTGTTTGTTTGTCTGTTTGTTGGTTGTGCTGTCTAGTGTTGTTGTTGCCATTATTTGCACTTTCTTCTATTTGTTGTGCGTGTATGGCATAATTCTTTGCCCAAACTCAAGCAACTGAATTTGCATTTTTCCCAAACGACTTTATTCAAAACATATTTTCGAACTTTTTTTTTTTAACTTTATTAAAATACTGAAAATTCAGAAAAATAATTGAAATTTCCCAAAGTTTTATCATGCATTTCAAATCAGGAACTATCAAGTGTGTGCATTCAGTGAACTTTTATTAAAATATATGCCTTCAATTCGTCGCTTTGTGTCTTCGATATGTTTTAGCATTATTTGATATTCAAATGCATTTGCCAGTTTGAAAAAAGTTCTGAAGACGTGCCGAATTGTTTTGAATTTAAATTTATCAATAACTACAACAAATTGGATTTAATGAAATATAAGCAAAAAGTGCTGGAAATTTTAAAAATAATTTATATTTTTTTTTGTAATATTTAAAATAAAATGTTATGCAGTGCAATTGAGAATTTTAGATTTATGTAAATAATTCCATTGAAGAAAATACGAAGAAATTAACTTTGCATAATTTTGTTGTTCAGATTAGATAGTTAAACTTAACTTATCTAAACTGACTCTAAGCAAGTTGAATTTATATAAGAAAAGAAAACTAATATTTTACTAACTGCATGAAGGAATTGTAATTTAAATATTGGTTTATTATGTGCTGCAACTAATGTTCAGAAATAATTTTAAAGCAACGAACTTTTGTGCTTTAAATGGTTGCTAGCCAGAGCAGCGATTTGGCCGGAAGCTTAACCCCAACCGAGCTGGCAATTTCAGCGGTTACGCCCCCTTGTCAGCGCTTAAACCATTTGCGAATTATAAACACACGCCGTGTGATTTGTCGAGTTTAGTTTTTGTTGAACGACGGCGTATTTTTAGTATTTGTTATGGCCACTTTTTGCCGTTGTTGCCGCTGCTGCTGCTGCTGTCTTGTTTAGGATAACTCGCTCGACTTTCACTGCTCCAGGCCTTTCCTGTGTCAAGCTTATCAATTATGTATACCCTGTAGTCATTGGCACAGCGGCAGTGGGGTTGTTGTGTCGTCAGCTTGGCACCAAAATGCAAATATTGCTTCAAAGGCTGCAGTAATCAATCGAGCTTTGAACTGTCAAACAACAATTGCAACTGCAGCCAACAAAACTGCGGTATGCGGCTGCTCGCATACCCTGCAAAGAACTATAGAAATTTCACCTTAAGTAACGATCACATCTTGAAGCTAATTTCATTTCCAACTGGTTGCCAAAACAATTGCATTTGAAATTGTAGCATTCATAGCAGTATTTGAGTTTTTAAAATTTAGCTCATTTTTATTTGTATTCTTTTGCTCAAAATTTCACTTCACTATCAAGCTCTGGATTGTATATGCATTTCAGAAGGTTCGCAATACTTTTTTGATATGCAAATGTTGGCTAATCTTATTAATAAATCGCTGATTGTATCTCTACTTAATTGCTGCTCAGGTCGCCAAAAAAAATTTCGCGTTCGCCGCTGTTTGATTCTTTTCAAGTTTCACTGCCTCTGAGTTTTCTCAGAATTTTCATTTACATCGTGCAGGGTATGGGAATGCGCCCCTTCACCGTCCCCTCCCCACCCAGTGCTGTCTGAATATATCGCACATTTCGTTTTCATTGAAAATCTTATTGTCATTTCATTTGATTAAAAATTTCATAATGCGCATCCTGCGAGCATTTGTCAACTAAGAGCAGACAACAGAATTTCTGCTCCGCAGGCAACAGACTGCTGTTTGTGAAAATGTGGTGCGGCATTTGCGATTGGGGGGAATTTCCCATGCTTTTCCTTGCCTTTCTTCTTTTTCTGTGTGTGTGTGTGTGTGTGTGTGTGTTCTTTTTACCGCTTTGTCGCGTTTGCTCATTTGCTTGCATTTGTCGTCCTTCGCGGCGTCCTTTAATACAATTTTCGCGGCGTCTGTTTACCTTTTTTTGGTCGGCCCAGCTATAGAGTAGATATTTTGTTTGCCGTTTTATTTAGCTGTGCAATATTTTGTAATTTTAATTTCAATTTCATTTGCGTTTTTGGCCTACGACAGCAGCAATTTGGAATATTGCTGGCATTCTGCAAATCAGTTGAGCAAATGAACACAGCTCTACGCAAGAAACGGCCATACTGTTGACAGGGAGAGCGAGAGAGAGAGAGAGAGAGAGAGAGAGAGAGAGCGAGGGAGAGAGAGGAGAAATGTGAACAATTTGTGCAAATATTAAGTTGCAATGTGCAATGACTTTATTTGTGTCATCATCAAACTCGCAACTTCAAATCAACGTCGAGCGTTTTGTTGAACTATCCACAACAACAACTGCAACAACAACAACAACAACAACAACGCCAACGAGCAACGGCAACGGCAACAACATTGACATTGAAATTGAAATCGAACGACAGCAAGCAAAACAAGCCATCACGCATACGCAGCGTATGACGGACGCGGAGTCAACACAAAACTCGTGTTAATTGCTCTACTCGCATCGCTTGATGGGTGAGTGAAATTTTCATTTCTTTCTTTCACTTTTTGTTCGCTTTTCCTTTCGCGACAGCATTTTCACTCGCCGAATTCTACAACATTTTACTCTGCATGGGACAATTTACCCAAAAGAATTGCTTCAACTTCAGCTTCAGCTTCAGAATTGTTTGCATTGTTTTCCTTTCGAAATTCCCTCCGGCTGACACAGCTAATCACTGTACTTCATTTCGTATCGTGTGCCACAACAACATCATGTAGTTTTTCCGGCGAATCTCGTTTATTACGTTATCTGCTTTTTTCTGTTGTGAGTTGTGTTTTTAGTGGACATTTTAATTGACGCAAAGTAATTATGTTAAGCAAACACTCGACTCGTTATAATTGTTATTAATTTCATAATTAAAATCTGCACAGATTCGAGCGATTCAAATGAAAAAGTACAAAATGTTGTAAAAACAATTGAATGCGCGGCAACGCACAACAACAAAAAAAGCAACATAACAACAATTATAATAACAATAATCAAATGAAACATAAATTGTCAAACAGCTGACAACAGTGACACTTGACATGAGGTCGACATTCCAATCAGCTCTTCGGCCCATTAGTCGAATCATAGGCCCAAAATGATTGTTATTTCGCATGTCGGTTTCAAAAGCGTATAACAACAGTTTCGTGACTGCATACATAACGACACTAAATGCAACATTTGTCTGGACTAAAGGCAAATCAACCTGCAGCACAACATACGCCTCTAGTTGCTTTAGTATCCCAATTTTGATTTGTTCGCCTTCTCTCAAGTCAAGTTTTTTTTTGTACATTTCGTGCGCGCATTGCAAACATCAATTTCAAATATTTGCATTTTATTGCTGCATATGCTTTTAATTTTGACTACGAGTATTTATTTTTTATGTAAATTTAGCGTGTTCTGCAGTTTCATGCGAGTTTCTATCAAAATTATGTTGCTTTGATTGCATTTCAATATTAACATAAAATAATAGTCATATAGTAGCAATTTGTGAACCTTATAAACACATTTCCTTTCTCTATTTGTGCACTTGCTGCAAGTTCACTTGTTTTTCCACATTTTTCCTTGCTGCAATTATGAGCTTGTTTCACGGGGAGTTTCGCCTTGATTTTTGTTAACAAAATTGGTAGGTAATTGCAAATAACTTTGCCATTTCTTTTGCGCTTTATTCGAGTTCAATTATCTTGGAGCATTTTTCGCCACTTTTCATAATTTCATTGTTGGCGAATTGAAAGCGAAAAGCAACTGCGGAACACAAGAGGCGCAACAGCAGTGTTGCATTTATTGCGTAGCCGCCATGGGCATTTCCTCTTAGGGTATAATATTTGCATCAATCCCTGCTTCCTGTTGCCCCGCACACTACAGAATGCACCCGTGTGTGTGTGTGTGTGTGTGTGTGTGTGTGTGTGTGTCATTCGTAATGAAAATTGAATTAAATGGGGCGAAATGTTTTTGGTTATTCGCACAGAACAAGAGATAGCAATACTGCAAAAGAGTGAGCAAGAGAGAAAGGGAGAGCAAACCATAACGAAATCAAATTGCGAAACCTTCAACAGGCAAATGAGAAATGCTAATTAAAATGCCAAGCTAAATAATTTGTTTAATTGAATAACATTTGGCCAAAACTTTGTACGGAACGCAATCAATGGCACAGCATACCAGCAAATTGCCAGCGAAAATTGAAGAAAATTAAATGAAAATGACATTTGCAGAGCGATTAGACAGCGCAGCCATCCAGCTGGTAAATAACATCAATGAATTATTTGTGTGCTCAATAGCATCAAGTTGTTATCGTTTCGTTCGTCGCCAGTTTCAAAAATCGAAAGCTAAATGCAATAAATGTTTAATGTTTAGCTCCATCGAAAGTCTCTCCCTCTCTCTCTCTCTCTCGCTCTCCCTCTGTCTATCTCTCTCTGCCCTCGAAGCATAAAACATGCCAACAAAATCAGCCAAGCATTCGAAATGCCTTTCAATTATCACGCGTCCGCTGGAAAAAACTGCAGCTGAGAGCATATACACACTATATACATAGCTATATGTTTTATTGTGTGGCCATAAATAAATAAATAAATACATAAATCAGCTGGGCGTGAAAAGTTTTAACTCATAATTAAAACGAAATGCAAACGACGCGCTGCACATGCACAATTCTCAAAAAATTGCAATTGCAATGCCAATTCAAAAATAAGCATTTTCTTTTATGTGCTCTCACAATAAATCGTATTTTTCTAATAACTTCATTTACCTGTCATCTAGCTGCGTTTCAATGCTGCGAAAAATCGTTTTCCATTGATTTAAAACTCAGCAAATTCGCCCTGAGCTGCAAAACACTTTTGGTTCGCTTTCAATTGATGTTGGCAGAAGAAACCTGAAACATTTATTTATTGGCTTTTGTTTGCGAATTCGTGTTTAATAAATCCAACACATTTTTCGACTGCGCCTGCCAATAGATCGATCATTTGCTATTTTGCTATTTAATTGTTTCCTTTATTTGAAGCCATAAATAAATTGTTTAGAGCAATTTTCTATGATTTTTAGCAGACTTTTATTGCTAGCGAAGCCATCAAATGAGTAAAATAAAACGTTGATCAGAAAAGTTATCAATAAATTGCAATAAATATAATTTAAAAGTGAAACATTTTTAAAAAATGCAAGCAATTACTTATTTAGTCTCTGCCAAAATAATAAATAGTTATATAGTTATTTCAAAATTAAAAGTTCATTTCACTTTCTATGTCTACTTTTTTTATTTAATTGTTTTCTTTATTTGAAGAAGATTGTAGAGCATTTTTCTATGATCTTTAGCATACTTATTTACAGGCATTGTTAAAATAAACGTTACTTGTTATTTAAAACAAATTCGCAAAAAGAAATGAATGAATTGTATTTAATATAATTTGAGCAGTGCAACATTATGAAGAAATGCAAGAAATTACTTATTTAGTCTCTGCACAAAATACAAAATAATTATGTAGTTATTTCTGAAGGAGTTTAAGTTTATTTCTAAAGGAAACAATCTGCTTTAGTAGAAGCTATAAATAAATTGTTTAGATCAATGATTTGTAGCAGACTTTTATTGCAAGAAATGTTATCAATTGATATTATAATTGATGGTGATTGTTATTAAAAAAACAAATTCGCAGAAGGAAACTATAAATTGTATTAAAGAAATGACTCATTTAGTCTTTGGCAAAATAATAAATAATAATGAAGTTATTTCTTATTTAATAGATAGATCATCATTTAATAGATAGATCACCATTTCTAGTTTGTTATTTAATCGTTGCTTTTATTTGAAGCTGTGTGTAGAGCAGTCAACAATTGACATTAAAATTGATGTTGATTGTTATTAAAAAACAAATTCGCAAAAGGAATCTATAAGTTGTATATTATTTCAACATGCAAGAAATTACGTACTCTCTGTCAAAATAATAAATTATACTTATTTGTGAATTTATGTTCTAATTCTAATGTGAATTTGCTGTGAACTGCTTTGAAGCCGCTTAGCCGCAACTTTATTGCCAACTTCTCCAGGCGGGTATTCGTCAAAAGCCAAACTACGAAACGGGCTGACAAGTTGTAGCTTGTAATTCGCAATTAGTGTGAGCAGAGAGATTTGCTGAGCTCAACACTTGTGCCACTTCCTTTGCCTTTTTGCCATTTTCTTAGCATTTTCTTTTCGTTTTGTTGTGCTACTTATATTTTGACTGTCGGCACACGAGTCAGGTTAAGCCTGAGGGCGATTGACTTGGACACTTGTTGTAGTTATGTGGAGTGGACTCAACCGAGTTTAGTTGAGTGGCAAAGCCACCTGGCACTTAAAGCCAAACAAAACAGATTGCCACGCCTGTCAGGCGTTTTGATTTGCAACTCCAAGCCGAACTTATGCACTTGGCTTTGCCTAGACATATATGCTCGCATATATATGCCTTTTTTTTTCTTTTGTATTTTCGCACTTCATCAAATTGACTTGGGCTAAAGTCCGGGGCAACTAAATGCGCAAACACATGTTCTCAATAAACTTCTCTGTCTCTCTCTCGCTCGCTCGCTGTGTGTGAGTTGCTAATGTATGTATTTGCATCTATTAGTGTGCGTGTCAAACATGCCAGACGACGACGAGGACGACGAGGCTAAAACTATACAAAAAGTTTTGGCTTCGGTTTTGGCCGAAGGCAGCAGGCAGTAGACAGCCAAAAGTTAAGGTTGGCCAACAGCTGCACTCACACACACACACACACGCACGACTCGCAAATAAATATTTATAAATGTGCGTGTGTAATTTTTGTATTTGTCCCAACAACAACAAAACTAGAGAAATGCTCACCAAACTATCCCGAAATGCGATGCAAAAATATTTTAACAAAACTTGAGTCAAGTCAACCACGGCTAACCGACATTTAAATACACTGAACTCTTCAAAAGAAAGTCTTTAAAGTGAGAGACAAGTGCGGATCAGCCGAGCAACTAATTAGCTATTCATTTCAGCGATTATTTAAGAGCGATTTTAGTTGGAAAAACATTTGCCATGAATTTGTTTTAATTGATTATTTTGATTAACCAAATGGGAGCGACAATTGCCAGTGCAGAGTGTTGTCAAATTTATTTTCAATTTGCCAACGCCAAACAAATATTGTTGTGGATTGAATTGTTAAATTGTCATTTCTAGATTGCTTGCAATATTTTTCATTTGTATAGAATTTGTGTTGTGTGTGTCGCTGTTAATTACAGGGTCATTGGCAGTCGCTTGTACTCGAAAGCCTAGCATGATATATTTTAGTTGTGCTTGCTTCTTTTTGATGCTGTTCTGACATGACAAACGGTACAGACAAAATGGCTTAGTGTGTAACACTTCCGTTTCCTGCCTGGCTGTCGCAAAATGCCACACGGCACTCGGAGTCAGGGCGAGAGCAGTCAGCGGCATGAAGGCTTAGACCAAACAGACACTGAGACAGCCAGACATTTGATTAATGGTTTTTTGTGCAGCGACTCCTCCTCGACTCGCTCTCTCTCTCTCTCTCGCGCTCGTTTCGTTTATGAGACAAGTTTACAACAGCAACGGGGAGGCATTGAAAATGCGTGTTATTGCTTGATGCGCGCAGGGTTGCGTCTGGCGCAGGGCTACGCAAGTGTCAGGGCTGCGTCTGGACTGTAGCTGTAGCTGTAACTGTTACTCTAACCAAACTGACAAGCGGCCTCAACTTGTGTGCCATATCATTTGATATATCTGCACGGCACGAAAAAACGCTTGACTTTAGAAGGTCAAGCAAGAGATTAAAGGATTGCAATCGAAACATCTTATTACATATTTTGTGCAATTGCTTTTTCTTCTGCACAGTTTGTTTAGTGACTTGAAGTATTTGTGCTGAAATTCTTGCAATTTCAATTACTCGATTTTGAAGTAGTCACAATTCCAGAATGAGCCTTTTTCTCGCAGTGTATCGGCTTCAGCCGCCACGCTTGCCGCTGCTGTCCGTTTGATTCATTTAGCACATGTCGTTGGGTGCGCCACGTTTTTCGTGCTGATTAGTTTTGGGAATTTCAGCGCTGCCTCAACTTGGCCTCGATTGTCAGACGCTCGTGTCGACATATTGAAATGGATACGTATTTGTTCTTAACTTGTCAAAAACACACACACAGAAAACAAAAAAAAAAAAACACATACAGAACGCCCAGCCACGCCTCGACGTCGGCACACGCTGGCCAAAAGGTTAATTGCCAACAAATGCTCGGCATGTCCTGCGTGTCCTTCATCAAGTCGAATTGTGTGTGTTTACGGCTGCTTAAACTTAACTTTCATGTTATTGGCCAACAGCTATCGGCGCTACGCTGGAATTCCGTGTGCCTTCTCCGAATGCAAATCAAATTAGATGCAGTTGGCAGTCGTCAGTCACCAGTCGCCAGTCGCCAGTCGCCAGTTTAGTCGTAACTTTGGCTGCCTTGCCGCAGCTGAGCGCCGCTCGTAGTAGCTCGTTGCTGCTCAAAGCGGACGATGCTTTTAATCAAAACAGCAATGCACACGTCCGCCAGGCACAAACAGGACCTGCCAACGAGACCTGCATACCAGCTGTGCCTACCTCGCTTCTTCCTGCCTCCCGCCTCCCGCCTCCCGCCGCACTTCACATAAAAAGCATAGTTTGCTGTTAAGTAAGTGTGCTAGACTGCGAGACACCCAGCAAACTGCTTTCCACAAGCAGCACTCAATTGTCTCAGTTTTCCGTTTGTTCCTGAGTTGCTTAATTTATGGTTTTATGCATACTTTTGTATATATTGTGGGCGGTAATTAAAGCAAGTGTGACCAGCACATTTTGTTGTCGCAAGAAATTCAAAATTAGTGATGGTATTATGCTTTGCAACCGATGGTAAGCTACGATAGTAGTAATCTGACGTCAAATACTCGAATATATCGTAACATATATGCATAGGCAGTGAAGTATTTTCTTTATGTATAGATTTATATTAGTTTCTGTATTATGAAACTGCATATTTATAAATTCCTTGATTTGCTGTTTCTTTTAAGATTTTTTTGACATTATTGTATTCTTGTATTATTACTATTGTATTCTTGTATTTTTGTTCTCTTGTATTCTTGTATTCTTGTATTCTTGTATTCCTGTATTCCTGTATTCTTGTATTCCTGTATTCTTATATTCTTGTATTATTCTGTTATTCTATTATTCTTTCTCCACATCATAAAGCATATTTGTCTGCTGTTGTATGAACGAAGCAGTCTTCGTCATGTCGATACAAATTCAAGCCAACGCTGTGTAAATATTTAAAAAAAACAAGCAAGCTCGCCAAATTTCATAGTCTATAAAAATATACAGGCATTTGAGTAGGCCGTCAGACAGAGAGCAGGATATACAAGGAGTGTGCAAGTTATAAAAGTTGTTGATCAACAAAATGCGTACTTTGTAGCGTCCGAAATGTTGCCACTTTTTAGTCACATTCAATTGAGCCGAGGGTATATAAAGGAAACCCCTGAAGTACCTCTCTCACACACACACACACACACACACACACACACACACACACGCGCGCGCATTGCCTCAAAGTATCGGCATGATTGCATCGCCCACGGTGCTGAAGTGATGAGGCCAATTGCCACCTGCCACTTGCCGCCGTCGCTTCAAACGCTCTTCAGCATACCCTGTAAACAAAGTCACAAAAGCGGTCATGTCTCACTTTAGTTTTTCCCCACTGCTGCCAGTTGATTAACTGATTTGTTAGAGTGTAGCTTTTTGCAGGGTATTCGCTAGTCGTTGCTGTGCTTGCGCCGCTTTCACGTTTTATGGCTGCCTCTCGCCGTGGCTATCAACACTTTTGCCGTGCACTGCAATTTTTGGGTTCTGTATCATCGCCGTAAATCTGCATGCGGCGACGTCGACGTCGACGTCGACGTCGACGTTGGCAGTGGCGACGGCGCCACGAGCGTTGCTCGTTATTAGCCTAACGAGCAACAAGATGCCACGCCCCCTCCACAGTAGTTCGCTGTTGAGTCAAGTTGCCTGACCATGCCGCCGTGCACTTCCTGTCAGCACCCGCCCCCACTTCGCCCACCTGCCCCGCCCACGCGCCGCATCCGCCGCCTTGCAGTTTTTTATGAAGCTCCCGTTTCGGGGGGTGCCTGTGGCCTCGCTTCCGGTTTTTCTTATCAGCGTCGCACGTTTTTATCATAAATTTTACACTCCGCTTGCAATTTTTCGCTCATTTTTGTGGCCAGAGAACAAATATTTATATACATCTATATGTGTGTGTATGTGTATATGGCCTACTGTAAGTTGGTGGCATAAAACGAAAAGTTGTGTTTCGCTGGCCCCAACTCCAATGGGCCATTAAAATGCATTATAAACCGAGCATTTGAAGCGCAATATTGCGCTTATGCGCCACCAGCAGCAATAGCTCCTTATTTCCCTTATTGTTTATCAATTTTATGGCGGCGACCATAAAATGTGCGCGACCAAACTTATGCTCCAAATCAAAGGCGGATCGTAAACCAAAATCGGAAAGTTAAGCAGCCGAAGCAACGCGAAAAGTAGCTGCGAATAATAATGTTGATGATGATGTTGACAACCGATGTGCCAACTATGTGCCCCAAATATTTGTCTGTTTATAATGTTATCGATCTCATAGAAGCCAGGAGACAGTTTAGTTTCGGGCAGCAGCTGAGACGATCAAGATCAAGCTTGTCAGTGTAACAGTAAGATTGTTAAATGGTCATCTGGAAAATGCATTCTTATTGAAATTTTATTTAAATTATTTTTATGCTTAAGTTGTATTTGATTTATTCATCTAAATAATATATTCTTATTGCAATCTAATTAAAATAATTTGTATTCTGAAATTGTACTTAATTTATTCCTTCATCTGAATAATGCATTCTTATTGCAATTTTATTAAAATAATTTGTATTCTTCGATTGTATTTGATTTATTCATTCCTCTAAATGATATATTCTTATTGCAATCTAATTAAAATTATTTGCATTCTTAAATTGTATTTGATTTATTCATCTAAATAATATATTTGTATTGCAATCGAATTAAAATAATTTGTATTCTTAAATTGTACTTAATTTAATCGTTCATCTGAATAATGTATTCTTTTTGCAATTTTAAAATTATTTATATTCCTAAATTGTATTTGATTTATAAAAAAAAAATTCTATTCAGATGTGGGATTTGAGTGGTATTAAAAATATTGCCAATAATTATATTTATTTACCTTTTACAATTATACAAATAAATAATGAATAATCTATTCTTATTGCCATTTCATTAGAATGCTTTTTATTCTTAAATTGTATTTGATTCATACAAAAATTCTATTCAGACGTGTTCTAAAACAGTAAACTGTTTAAAACGATAAGTTCAAAGTTTTAAATAGCTTAAATATTACGCGCAATTCATTTGAGAGAGTCACGGAACTGTGTACTCAATAATTTTGCTCGTGACAGGTGGCAACGCTCGCTCAACGAAAGCTGCCAACAGTTTTAGAAATACTGCATAACATTGTATATATTTTTTTTAATTTCTTGACAGTTGCATTAAAGCCTCGATGTGATTATTGCTTAGGTTTCAATTACATATTTTATCTATATTTCCTCATAATACTTTAAGGCTGAAGTCTGTGCTTTTGTTGAAATTTGTGGCAACTCCTTTAGCATGCAATGCTGCGGCAATGAAATTCTCTTGCGATGCTTATTGCAACGCATTTATATTGTTTCATTGCTTGGGTTGCAATTACATATTTTATCTATATTTTCTCACAATACTTTAAGGCTGAAGTATGTGATTTTGTTGAAATTTGTGGCAACTCCTTTAACATGCAACACTGCGACAATAAAGTTCACGTCCGATGCTTATTGCAACGCATTTATAATATTGTTTCATTGCTTGGGTTGCAATTATTTATTTTATATATATTTTCATATAGTATTTTAAGGCTGAAGTCTGTGACTTTTTGAAATTTGTGGCAACCCTGCGGCAATGAAGTTGACGTGCATTTATAGTCTTGTCATCGAGACTCGACACATGATTTTATTGGCTTTATTGTAAATGTATATATTTTATCTGAGGAGTAGTAGAAATGGCATTTGAATTATAGGCATGCAATGGATAAAAATGTTAAAATATTAAAGTGTGCTTTCAAGCATTCTTGAAGGGATTCTTGAAAGATTGGGCCGATCCCACGGATCGCTCGGCCTCCGCATTTGTGGAGGACTTATTCTTCCTCACTTTGCCAGAGGCAGCGGCCGGGGGTCCTAGTGGACGCTGTGTGGCAGAGCGTCCCGCAGACTGAACTGCTGCTGCTACGGGACGCTGTGTGGCGGAGCGTCCCGCAGATTGAGCTGCTGCTACGGGACGCTGTGTGGCGGAGCGTCCCGCAGACTGAGCTGCTGCTACGGGACGCTGTGTGGCGGAGCGTCCCGCAGATTGAACTGCTGCTGCAAGGGGACGCTGTGTGGCGGAGCGTCCCGCAGACTGAGCTGCTGCTACGGGACGCTGTGTGGCGGAGCGTCCCGCAGACTGAACTGCTGCTGCTAGGGGGCGCTGTGTGGCGGAGCGTCCCGCAGACTGAACTGCTGATGGTGGTTTCCTGGCCTCCTTTACGGCAGAGTTCTGTGCGGGGTCGAGAGTGATAATGCTGATAGAAAGAAATGCATGAGCGACGTGCAACTAACCTTTTGGACAGCCGAGGAGCCGCCGGTCCTCTTGGACTTGGTCGTTGAAGGCGGCGCCGGCATGGCGAAACCAAATTCATTTACAGCAGTTGCCGACTGATCGAGTTTTGACCTCTTGCTGGAGCGGTCCAACTGCAAAAGGAAAAGAGTTTTGCGTTGTCGACTTCAATGCGCGATTTGCACTTACCGAGGTCTCTGATGTCAGACCGCGCTTCTGCCTTTGGGCCATCCAGGCGGCTGTCGCAGCAGCGGCAGCTGCATTTTCGGGTATCACATAGCCGATTGGAGCGTTGACACCATTCTGGGGTGTCTTAAACGAGCTGGACGCGGCCGTCTTAGCCTTGGTTTTAGTCTTGGCCGTAGTCTTAGTCGCAGTCGCAGGCGCAGCTAATACTGGCGCCTGAAAGTTGTGAGTTGCAGAGGGCACAACTTCAAGGTGACTGACAGTTGGCTCTAGTTCATTTTTCAGGTTCATCTGGGCATTCCACTGCGGCGGCGCCACGTACGTCTCCACGAGCGGCGGAGTGGCATACACTGGCGTGGTGAATACCATGTTCATGTCGTTCGGTGGCACAAGGAATCCAGGCACATCGAACACACCTCCAGCCAGCATGGGCTGCGCCGATGGGTCGGGGGGTGGGGTGCGGAAGCGGCGCTTCTTGATCTTCTGGTCGGTGAAGTCGGTGCGCCCAGCATCGGCACTATCCATAGCCGAAAAAGCACGCACTCTGAACTTCTTTTTGCCGGTCGAAGTCGGTGTTGTCTCAGCATTCGCCGCTGTTCGAATGTGACCTTTGTTGGGGTCGGGCGAAGTAGCCTCCGCCTGCTGAACGGCTGAGATTGTGCGCACCTTCATCTTCTTTTTGCAAGTGGAAGTTGGTGTCGCTTCAGCACTGGCTGCGGTTCGTATGTCTTTCTTTATTTTCGGCTTCTTGGCCATGGTTTTTACAGCAGCAGCTGCTGCTGCGTAGATTGGGAGTCTTTGCTTCTCTTGCTTTTCCATGACTTGGCAAATGCTTTGAAACTTGTCCGACCTCGTTTGCTTCTCAATTATGACTGACACAATTTGCAGTTCGACTGCAGGTGGTCGACTCTTAGTGGCGATACCAATATCGATAGCCGATGAGCGTGGACAGCGATACATATCGCCACCTCACTTCACCATGCACATGCGATAAATCCAGCATTAGCTCTGTTCCGAGCTGTAGCAATAACTGCGTGCAACTCTGTTTATGATTTATGATTAAGTAAGCGAAGATCAGTAAATCTTTTCAATGCAATCTCACGATTATTTTGCCCAGCTTCGATATTGCAAATAACGATAGCTGATTGCAACTCTGTCAAGTGTTTAGTGCTGTCAAAAAAACATGTAAAAATCGATCAAGCGCCAATCTGCATTCTTATTTCCAATTGTATATGTTAACTTGCATACTTCACTTTAGCTCTAGATTAAAAACTTGTACAAAGTTGCGTTGCTTTGCGATGTTTGCCAGCTGGCGATAGTTCAACGCAGCCCTGTCAAGTGCAAGTGATGGGCGTTTGATAGATACTGCAACTAAGGCGATACTATCGAGTAAAAATCAAATCGAGTGCTACATCAAAGGCAATTGTAAAGTCTTAAGCTAATTTGTGTATAAATGAGGATTGTGCTTACAATATTTATTTATATTTGTATTTATTTACCAGCCAACTTGATTCGCAATTTTAGGTTTTGATGAGCTTGTTTTGTAACTGCATGTAGTTCATCTATTTCTTTATTTTTTTTCTTATTATGTGCTCAGAAAAACTCAAAATTTCGAACATAAAGAAAATTTGATATATATTCAACTTTTTGTATAAATGTGTCACTTAATTGTGCGCAGCTTGCTACAAAATTTAATGTTTTTTCGTTCTCTTTAAAGTTCGATTAAGAATTGTCTAGTTTTTCCATCCTTTACACAAAAAATTACGTTAAGTATCTACGCAGCTTTTTGCCAAAAATATGTGACAATTTACTGCGCTTAGTTGGCTACAAAAACAAACGTTTTTTCGTTGTTTAAGCATCGCTCAGAGTTCAGCCTTTGCACAATAAAATGATGTTCAAATTAGAGGCAAGTGTGTAGACTTCAGTGGAAACAAGTGACATTATTTTGACAGCTTTTTAACGATATCATAGCAATTTGACTGCGCAAGAAACATTAAATTTCGATTCATTTCCACTTTCGATCGCAAGTTCATTATGTGCTGCTGTTGGCGAATTTAAATTTTAAAGCGCAATTTCATTGAGTGTCTTCAGCGTGCGGCAGTCAATTGATGGCTTTACTCGCATATGATTGCATTACGAGTCCCTTGACGAATGCAGCGTGCAATGCGTCGATATGCCAGGCCATGAATAACGCTCTCAATGCAGCAGCTGTCCTTGCACGATGCGGCGATATTGGTCGATTGCCTGCCGATGCAGATTCTCGCACTTGCCCGGCTCAGCATCAGCTACAGTCTGCTTCCTGCTCTCAGATGCACAGCTTTGTTTTGTGTCTCTTCTGGTGGCTGGCGCTTTTTGCTGACCGCTGAAAGGCCATTCACTGCCCATAAACTTTAAAGTTACCTCAAAAGCATCACACACACACAGACGCAGAGGAATGCACGTGAATGTGTTTGCTACTTATGTGTTTTTTTTTTTCGCTGTGTATTTGTATAGTGCATATTGTGTATACGCAGCGTATGCCGGAAGCTGGCGCCCCACTTATGCAAACGAAGCCAAAAGCGCTCGCTTGCTGCATGTTTTTCGTATTCCCTGTGTGTGTGTGTGTGTGTGTGTGTGCAGAAAGTATCGTTCACGCTATCATTGACACCAAACACGAGCGCAGCCAGCGCCAAGCATCCTTATCAACACGCGCAATAACAACAACAACAACAACAACAGCAACAAGAACGACAACGATAGCGATAAGGACAACACCAACGACTGTTGCAAGCGTTGTTAACAGAGTTCGAGAGTTGCACGCAAATACCCTGCGCCTCTACAGGGTACAAGGCATGTGCTGCATATTTGTTTACGTTCCCGTGTCCATCAATTACATTGATTGTCCTCGCCTACAGGGTATTTATTTGTGCAGCTCTCCACGTTGCAAATAAATCGCATAAAATTCACATGTATTGGCGCTCTTGCATTACCAGTGCACAAATATATATATTTTCCCGAATTAACTACATATTTTTGTTTTCTTCGCGTTTTATATGAAGTTTTTCGCGTAGGTAATTTCCCCTTTTTATTTCATCACGTCAATTTTATTGCGCTCGTTTTAATTGTCAGCTCACTTTTTTATTCAGGAAAAAAACTTAACATATTTGAGTGATATTAAAAATATGGCCAATATTTAATTCTTTTTAAACCCGATCACTTCTGCAAGTTGCGCAGCTCTTTTATTGCACATTTTGCGCTGTTTATTAATGATGTGTTTAAGAGGGAAATACAAATAATTATATTGTATGTTCTAGAGTCGCAAAAATAGATTTTTGTTAAAGCAACTTTTCACAATACTATAATGAATTGTTTGACACGCTTTTTTCTTCTCAAAAAAGCTTTTATTTTAAATATATATAGTAATTTGTTAATTTATCAAACTTGTTTTCATATTACTCATTTCATTGTAATTTCTCTTCAAGGTGCAATTTGATTTATATTGAAATTTCTTTCTGTTCACACATTTTTAACTCGTTTATTGAGTTTTATATTCTTTTATTCATTTAATAAACAAAAATATCTTATATTTTCAAAATAACTTTAAATATATATAGCAATTTGTTATTTTATCAAACTTTATTGCTTGTTTTCATATTATTCATTTCATTGTAGTTTCTCTTCAAGGTGCAATTTGATTTATATTGAAATTTCTTTCTGTTCACACATTTTTAACTCGTTTATTGAGTTTTATATTCTTTTATTCATTTAATAAACAAAAATATCTTATATTTTCAATATAACTTTAAATATATATAGCAATTTGTTAATTTATCAAACTTTATTGCTTGTTTTCATATTATTCAATTCATTTTGGCTACTCATCAAGTTAGAATTGAAATTATATTATAATTTCTTTCTATTCACACATTTTTAGCTGGCTTATTGAGCTTTATATTGATTCATTTAATACAAATATCTCATATTTTGAAAATAACTTTCAATATATATAGCATTAAACTTTATTGCTTGTTTTCATATTATTCATTTTATTGCAGTTTCTCCTCGAGGTACAATTTAAGTTATATTATATTTTCGTTCTTTTCACACATTTCTAACTGGTTTATTGAGCTTTTATATTGTTTTTTTTTTTGCTTATTTTTACTTCCCAGTTGAGTGTTAAAGTTGTCATTGTCAATTGTGTTGTACAGGGTATCTGTTTGGTTAGCAGTCTGCGTTTCATGCCAGCTTAAAGTGTTCATACGCGGGGGAGGGGAACGAGGTTGAGAGTAGACATTATGTGCATTGAAAAAGATCGCAGCAAATTTTTGTTGCACTTCTCGTTGTTGTTGTTTGGCACTTTGGATGCGCAACATTCGCTTGTTGTTGCTGCTGTCTTCGTGATGCTATTATAATTGCAGGTCTTATGTTGCTGTTGCTGTTGTTGTTGTGTTCGTTGTTGCTGGTGCGGCGCCTCCTCGTGTTGCACGTTCCAGTGAGCCGCTATTGAAGTCTGCTCGCCCGCCGCTGGTGCAACATCAAAGCGCAATTTGCCAGACGTTTTTTCATTGCATATTATTTTCATTTCGTTGCCGTGCCACGCCCCCATAAACGTGGCCGCCCCCCGCTTTGGCTGGCAACAGCAGCATTCAACAATAATATGAAATACCATCGCAGCAACATCTCCGCGTCATTCGACAGCAACATTATCATCATTATCATCATTACTGCGCCGCATTATCGTCATTAAACCTTGTGTTTTCTTTTCATTTTCGCTATTTTTTCTCTTGCTCTTTCTTTTTTTTTTTCATTTTTTTGGTTAACTTGAGTTTTGTGCTTGGAACGTTTAATTGAAAAGTGAAATTGATTTTCCAACTGCTTTTGATTGCAAGTGAAAATCGTTGAATTGTTGTTGTGTTCGTCTCCTCTTGTCTTCCATCATCTGCAGCTTTGGCCTCATCTTTAACTGTCTCTCCTCTTTCCACGTGTTTCGCTTCTGTTTCGTTGTCTTTATTTTGCATTAATTATTGAAATTAAAATTGTTTTTTTTTCGATTTTTTTTGTTGCTGAGCTGCAGCGAAAATCTTTACGACTGCCGCTCATTATTTTGTGTTTTCCATTTAGCCGTTGTGAAGTTTTTCCGCTTTTCTTCGCTTAATTGTTGCCATTTGTGTGTTGTGTGTGCGTCTGCTTTTCAATTGCCGCTTTAATTGCGCGATAATTGCACAAATGAAACATTGAAATTAACGAATTGCCCAGCATTTTCCATACGCACTCACACTTCCAATTATAACACACTCATGTGGCATCAACAGGCAGAGTGCAACAAGAGGCTGAGTGCCTTGAAAGTATTCTTAATGCTTCTTAGTGGCGAAGATTGCAGTAGCTAATTAATATAATTGTGTTAAAAGCTCTTAAAAGACGCAAACATTAAGCTCAGATTTGCATTTATTTAAATAAGCAGCTTTTTGTTTTTAAGTGAAGCTTCATTGCAGTCAGTATTTAAATTGAAAACTACATTTTATTAACATAAGCATAGCATTATTAATTACTCGAATTTTCAACATTAACTCTTTTGTTAGAGTAACATTTTTATTGCATGATTTCTTTGGTTGTGAAGTCATTGAATGAAATGTTCAATTATTCACATTGGCATTGATCATTTGCTTTTGCTTAAAACAAACTTTAAGGTGTAATTATTGTCAATTTATTTAATAAGTTGATGCATGTTAGTGAAAGTTGCACATAACACATGCGAGTATTCTGTTTGCTTTGTGGCAACGCAACTTTAGTGGCAAGTTCAACTGACTTGCGATTGTTTCACGAGCTCTTCTTCCACAAACACACACACACACACACACACACACACATCTTCAACTTGTTTCTCGTTCTTCTGCTTGCAGTGTCTGACAATTTGCGAGCAAAGTTGCAACAGAGTGGCAACTGAAGCGCAACCGGCCAAGAATAACAAACCAGACCACGACGACAACAGAGTTTTGCAACAAAATAAGAGACACATTGAGAGACAGAGGACAGCGTCTGATTTTAAAGGCGGCAACATGTCGTTGTTCTGGCTGCTCTTGTCGACAACGAGAAGGCGGCGAAGAAGCAGAGTTGCCAACACATTGCAATTGCTCGCCATCGCCATCTATTGCTGCTGTCAATTCGAGCTGCTCTCCATGGTGCAGGGGCAACAGCAGGCGACCTCTGGCGGGCAGCAGCAATTGAAATACCAGCAACTGCAATATCAAATGCAACAGCAATATGAATATCAACAGCAGCAACACTACCAACAGCAGTTCCAGCAACAACAACAACAACAGCAACAACAACAGCAGCAGCAACAACAACAAGTTGCCTTGCCAACGGCAGCAGCAACAGCAGCAGCTCAGGAGCAACCCAACGATTTGTTTTCGACACAACCAACTCAGGTGAGTGCATTACTCAACATTATTGTTGTTGCGAGCATTTGAATTGATTGAATCTGCTGGCGAATTGATTGATGCAGCCTGATTGAAGTGCCTGATTAGTTTACTTTTCATTCCCATCGCCCGCGGCATTGCTCAAGCTGCCCGCCACTGATTTGCTAAATGGCTTGCTTGCAGCTGATTGATGCGCTGATTGATTTACAAATAGGGGAGGTATCTAAGTATTTTCAAATCAATAAGATAGAAAGTTGGCTTGCTGAAAACAGTCTCGTTAACTAATTGAAGCGTTTTGTAGTCAAGCAACACATCAAAATATTTTTGTGACTTGCAACTGATTGATGCGCTGATTGAGTTGCAATTACTTTTTAATTGGAGAAGCATCTATGAAATTTGAAATGAATATGCAAATTGATTTGATGAAAATAGTCTCGTCAGCTAATTGATGCGTGTTTTACTCAAGTAACCTAACGATGTGCTTGATTGATGTGCTGATTGATTTGCAATTACGTTTTAACGAGTGAAGCATTTAAGAATTTGACATCAATTTGGAAGTTGGCTTGATGAAAATAGTTTTGTTAACTAATTGAAGCATTTTGTAAGCAAGCAATACATCAAAATCTTTTTGTGGCTTGCAACTGATTGATGCGCTGATTGATTTGCGATTACAGTTTAAAACTAGGAAAGCATCTAAGAAATTTGAAGTTAAGTTTGAAGTTGGCATAACAAAAACAGTCTCGTATTTGACTTAAGTAAGCCATCAACATGATTGATGCGCTGATTGACTGCAAATACTGTTATACTATAACTTGTAAAGCAAGTGAATTGTAATCAATTTATGTACATAAGAGTTTAACAAACTTATATGGAGACAACTTATATGAATAAAGCTAATTGATTGAAGGGTTGATTGATGAGTTGGTAAATAAAAAAAGATTTACTATAACTTGTTAGCCAAGTGAATTGTAATCGATTGATGTACATAAGAGTTTAACAAACTTCTATGGGGACAAGTAAACTAACTATTTACAGCACTTCAGCAGCAGGCAGAAGTTACGAAAAGGGTTCAGGGCATGATTGAGGCGCAGAGATTGATTAAACTGATGAAAGTGCACAAACAGTGCCAGAATTTCTGTTAGCTAATTAACAGCGATATTGGGCTGAACTCACAGCTGATTGTTGGCTGATTGGAGGGTCGATTGAAGTGCTAATTGCCGATTGAAGAAGGCAAGCAGCGCTGCCCACGCTGTCGCTCACAGTTGGCCCTCAAGGCAGCCCGAGCACACTTAATTATATGTGGTCTAATTGAGCTGATCGAGCGAGATTGGAAATCGACAGAAGTTGATTGAAGTGCTGATTGATTTACGTGCTCAACGCGAAGACACCTTTGTGGCAACTTTGCCTTGGCAGAGTGGTTTAATAAACTCATTGTGTAATTAATTAATTTGGTGACACAGCTGCAAAACTACCAAAGCTTTCGCCCCGACCCGTATTCCACGCTCTCTTTTGCACTCTGTCTGTAACTTTGGGTTGGTTACCTTGACTTGCTGAGCGCGCGGACAAATTGAATTTGAGATTGCGATTGTGCAGCTGCTGCAACTGCTGCTTAAGCAGCCAAAATCCCCAGTGCCAACTTCACTCGACTTCAACTTCAGCTTCAAGTTCATTTTTCTTTTCGTATTCTTTGGGGTCGAGCTCACCTCGGCCTTAAGTTCAATAAGCTGATTAGCTAAATGAAATCAGCTGGCGAAATAATCTAAGAAAAACGTAATAAAAAAAGAGAACGTGAAAAAAAAAACAAAACTTTGACTTTGCTTGTTTTTTCGACTTTCTTTTTTGAATGGGCGTTGTGCGTTCCTTGGAAACGACGTCCTAATTTGCGGCTCTTCGTGATTAATTTGTTTTTGATAGACTTTAAGTTATATTTAATTAGGGGCCACATTTTCTCATTTTTTTCTTTCGTGCTGAGCCTGCTGTCAAACCAACGTCAAAGTGAGCATTTAATTTGCCAAAAAAAAAAGAAGGAAAATTATGTGTGAATTTACAAGTTGTTTGACTGGCGTGCTACCTTAATGCAGATGACACTTCAATTGGCCTAATGAGATGCCGCAAAGTGGGCTTAAAGTATTTCAAGAATTTGCCATAAACGAAATGTTGACAAAGTAATATTTCAGCATTGTTTTGAATTCAGCAAATTCAATGGCAAAGAATCACAATTTGCTACTTGCAACACACGCAGATATTTTTGCATGGAGTTTCTCTTTTGATTGCGCAGATGTGGCCGCAAATTGAAACAATTGTTGTCCATCAGCTGCGGCAATTAAAGAAATATATATTGCAAATATGTGGCAAATTGCTGCGAGCACAATTTCAGCTATTTCAGCTGCACAACGCGCTCGCTGCGGTAACCCGCTTGCCACTCACTCGCCACTTGCCACTCGCCACTCGCCGCTTGCCGCATGCAACCAATCGACCACTCACCGCATAGCCGACAAAAAAAGCAGTAGAAGCTGACAGCCATATGCGAACCACTTTCACATGGAGCTGCGCCTCATAAACCACTTTTGGCCAGCAAATTGCATGTGTTTTTGATTGTGTCAAGTAGGCGCTGCTAGTCTATCGATTGTGCAGTGTCGATTGCCGATAGCCGATTCTCGATTGGCTGCTCATTCACCGACCAACCCCACAAAAAAACTAAAAAAAAAAAACTTTATTGCCGCTGCAGCATTGTGGACGCCAACTGATATTTGGCCAATGCTTGACAGCCAAACGATAGCTCAACATTTCGTGCTCATTGCCGACTGCTTTCGCTTTGATTGCCCGCTGTCTGGACAGTAAAACACCGCACCACCGCACCACCGCACTGAGCCAGCTGCTGACCAGCTTCAAGTGGCTTTTCTCTTCACTGCTATTTTCGGGGCGAACCTTTCGCATTGCATTGCCCGTGAAGTTAAGTGCAGTTGCCGTTTTCTTCATTCCGTTCTCATTCTCGTTGTCGTTGTCGTTCTCGTTCTCGTTGTCGTTGTCCTTGTGGCTCCTGTTTTATTTCATTTAATATTGTTTTTCTCGCTTTTTACAACTTCACTGCCAAGCCGATACTCTGCAAGCGCCAGCAGACTGCAGAGGGGTAGCTTGTTGCTTATTGAGAAGCAACTTGCACGCATTTCAATTCCTCTGAATGGTTTTGAAGCTAGAGAAATGTTTAAACCAAAGCTAAAGTTAGTCGTTAGAGCTGCTAAGCATAGACTTTGATTGTAGGGTATAGCTTTGTCTGTCTGCTGATTGCTGCAAATTGTTCATACAAACATAAATTATACATTGCAGCGCATTTACAGGGTATAACCAAGTGCCAGTCAATCAGATATTCATTTAAAGTTAATACGCAAATAAATAAAGAAAGTCAACAGACTTGGGCTGCTTTACAGGGCATCTGGCCGTCGGGCTGGCTGGCGCTGGAGCAGCTGACTTGGTTTTACTTTACGTTTGTAATAAAATAAAATCCGCACAGAACCCGGGGCGTCATGTGGCAGCATTGGCTTGGCCTCTGCGCCACACAGCCACTGCCCTCCGGCCACATGCAACGGACATGGACATGGAAACGAATGCGCACACACACACACACACACACACACGGGGAAAATGTATAAAACGTGTGGGGGGGGAGGTGGTGGCAGAGTGAAAAAGCTGGTGCATTTTATTTTACCATTTGGCTGCATGGCAGAATTTATGAATTTCGACTCGTTGCCGCCGCTGGCCGCACATATGCGGTTTTTATATATTGACACTTAAAATTTATGGGACTTCAAATCTACACAACGGGGGCGCCACTAAGCGCTGCCCCATCCACGAAGAATGTAAACTAGAAATTGTTTTGTTGTGCCAAACTATGAAAAGTCAGCGACAGCGAAAGCACACTAAGGACCCGGGGTCCTGGCCAACGGCTCGAACCGGAGCGCTGTTAAGCTGACAAAACTGAGCAGTAAATCGAGCGTGAAATTCCACTGGGTTGCCGCCATGTGGCAGCAACAACTGCGCCACTGCCACACTGCCCCACTGCGTCACTGCTGTGCTAATAGTCCACACATATGGCCAGCATTAACATAATTTGATTGCAGCTTAATAGTCGAGCGAGTCGCAGTAACAGCTGCCTGTTAAATTAGCTAATAGACTCGAGCTCAACCCATGTTAATGTGCTGCTAACAGTGTGCGCCGAAAGTCTTCGATCTTCGCTGCAATGCTTCTTATGGTGTTGCTTAAAAAAGTGTTAAAATTTGCTTTAGAGCAAATAAATTTGATTTCACAAAGCAAGGGCAGTGACTGACTCTTATGCTTAGCAGATAGAACCTAATTAAGGAACTGAAAGTTATTCAAAATATATAAAGTGAAGTTTGCGAAAACTATTTTTGAAATATGTTGCAGAAAACAAAGAGTTATTTGTGTTATTTGGCTGTTTTGCAAATTTTATTTAAGTGGTACAGAAGCTGATTTATTTAATCTTATGCTTCTCAAATAAGCCAATTAAGATACTTAAAATTAATCAAAATATACAAAATGAAGCTTTCGAATTAAGTTGCAGATTTTTAACATGTTGCTGAAAACAATATGTTATTTGACTGTTAAGCGGAAGCCATGAATGTTAATTGAGAACCTAAAAGTTATTCAAAATATATTGAAGACTATTTTTATTTTCTTAACATGTTGCAGAACACAAAGTATTATTTTGCTGCTAAACGAAAGCATGACTGTTAATTGAGAATATCAAAATTATTCAAAATATATAAAGTAAGGTTTTTGTATTGAGTTAAAGATCTTTTAGAAATCTATTTTCTTAACATGTTGCAGAACACAAAGTATTATTTTCCTGTTAGGCAAATACCATTTAAGTGGGCCAGAAGGGCAATGCCTTAATCTTAATGATTAGCAAATGGAATCTAATTAAGAATCTAAAATTTGTTTCAAATGTATTAAGGAAGGTTTTCGAATTGAGTTGCAGTTCTTTAAGAAAACTATTTTCCTAAAATTTATTGAGCATATAAAAGTTATTCAAAATATACAAAATTAAGCTTTCAAATTGAGTTGCAGTTCTTTTAGAAAACTATTTTCTCAATCTTAATCCAATGCTTATCAAAGATAACCGAATTAAGAATTGTTTGAGTTGCAGTTCTTTTAGAAATTTACTTTTGTAACATGTTGCAAAAAACTGTATGTTATTTTGCTGTTAAACTGAAAGCATGAATGTTAATTAAGCACCCAAAAGATATTCAAAATATATAGAATGAAGTTTTCGAATTGAGTTACAGTTTGAAAGTTATTTTCTTAACATATTGCTAAGGACAAAATGTTATTTGGCTGTTAGGCTGAAAGCATGAATGTATGTTAAACTGTTGATATTTATGTGTTATCATTTCAATCAAAATACGGACTTCAAATAATTAAGCATGCTTGTGCAATATTTGTTATGTTAGTCGAATGCGATTGCTGAATACCAAAAAATAGATTAGTATCAAGCTGTACGCAATTGAAACGAATTAACATTAGTGTAAAAACAATCTAAGTGAATTATAAAGCAGGAGTAATATATCAAGTAGAGTGAGCAACTAACAGCAGTGCTTCTTAAGCTTAAACTGTCGATGAACATATTTCCAAGACGATGTTAAATGCAGTCGAAGTGAAGTGGAAGTCAACGCACTGCAGCAAATGTGTGTGCTTGGGGCTATGTTAAAATATGTTAATTTACATAATGTTAAGTCGCGAATGGCATGTAAATGAAATGCGCAAGTCGACAAAGTGAAAGGGAGAGCGAGAGAGAGAGGGAGAGAGAGATGTTCGTGACTATTCGTTATTATTCAAAGAATTCATTAAGATCCGCTGAGTTGATGAAATGATTTTTATGCATAATTTCATCATATTTCATGCTAGTCAAGCTCATATTTCAAGACATTTTAATACGCTGGACTGCATAGTGTAAACTGCAAGACGCCAGAGAGAGCGACAGGGAGAGCGAGAGAGAGAGAGAGAGGGAGCGAGTCTGTCAGCGTCAAAGCTGAAAATCGCTTAAGATTAATGATGCAAAAAATTGAGCATCATCAAAGAAAGTGAAAATGGAATTAGGTGCAAAGATGCCGAGAGGAAACTGCGAGACAGCCCGATAAAGACAGAGCGAGAGGGAGGCAAGTGGCAAGCGGCAAGTGGTACGTGCAGCACGCAAAGCGGAAGAAAATGGCGGCATAAAACTTAACTACAATAAGCGGCAAGTAGTTGGCCAAGCCAAAAACGAGCTCTCAACAACTACACAGCAACAACAGCAGCTATCTAAACTCTGCCCCTCTATCTCTATGTGTGTGTGTATGTGTGAGTGTGCACACAACATGTGGCAAGTAGTTAGGCCAAAGTGCTTCACGTACGTGCTGGCGGAAACGGAAATGGCAGCAGCAATGGCGACGTCAACTTCTACGCCTACGCCGCCATTTGCCTCCATCATTGCCATTGCTTTGCAGCTCGTCTAGTTAAAGCAGTTGCTGCAGCCCAGCGCTCTACGTTCTACGTTCTGCGTTGTGTTTGCCCAGAGAAATTAAAACGAAAGAAAACGCTTAGCGCGCCACGCTAAGCCAAAATGAAATGTTGCAAGTCCTGGCGCTAATACGCGACACTCCGCACCCAATATGGTCCCCGTTTACCCCCTTCCTCGTTCCCTTAAGAACCTCTCCGACCTGCGCTGCGCCCGCAAAAACTTTGCATTTGGTTCACAGCTTGCAACCCGCACACAATTTTATTCACTAAGCCGCCGCACAGTGGCCTCAGTTGCTTGATTCTTGTGCCGCCTTGCATTGAGAGATAGATTTGCTTGGCTCAAATGTTGAAATTTAAGATATTGCTCAATTAAATTACTAGATATATTTGCTTTTTCAACATTTGAGAAATTGCTAAATCAAATTACGAGATTTATTTAGGCTTTAAGATTTGAAGAATTCCTAAATCAAATTACAAATATTCTTTAGCAATGTCTTATTTAACTTTCCAAATTTGGCATACTAAATATCGATAAAGGCATAAATTATAAGGAATTGCTCAATCAAATTACTAGATATATTTGCTTTTTCAACATTTGAGGAATTCTCTAAAGAAGTTTTTCGTTAAAAAGTATTTTGTAGAAAGCAAGAAAGCAGCAAGCAACAGCTTTGTATTGTTTTCTATATATTTTTGTACATTTTTCTCAAATATTTAAGCATTTCTTATACTTACTAATTTTGTTTACCTTATGCAAGCAATTTTTTCAACATTTTTTTGCGCTAATTTCTATATTTTTTAAGAAGTTTAAGAAGTTTTTCGTTAAAAAGTATTTTGTAGAAAACAAGAAAGCAGCAAGCAACAGCTTTGTATTGTTTTCTATATATTTTTGTACATTTTTCTCAAATATTTAAGCATTTCTTATACTTACTAATTTTGTTTACATTATGCAAGCAATTTTTCAACATTTTTTTGCGCTAATTTCTATATTTTTTAATTAGTTTTGCTTTTGTGAATTTGTTTTTAAATTAGTTCTATGCAGCCTCTTCAACTACATTTCAGCTAGAAAATATTCTTTAGCAATTTATTATTATAGTTTCTACATATGGCACACTAAATATCGAGAAAGGTATATGTATATATAAAGCTTTTTTAGCCATTTTTCTATGCTGTCATTGAACGTTAGTTTTGCTTTCATGAAAATATGCTTTACAAGCTAGATTTCAGCTACAAAATATTCTTTAGCAACATATTATTCAAATTTATACATTAGGCCCACTAAATAGAAATAAAAGTATGTATGTATATAATATATATATATATATTTTTTTTGAATAAGCAATTGAACCAGTACAAGCAATAAAGTGCTATAACAACATATTCAGGCCAAGCCCAATACACATATAATTTAAAAACGCTTAGTGCACAAAAAGTGCAGCATACTTTTCGGCTGTCACGTAAAAAAGCAAACTACAGATTTATGGCGCATGCTGAATATTAATAATTGCTGCCACCTGACTAATTGATTATAATCGAACGTGTTAATAAGCTGCTAACAAGTACAATTAATGAGGCCGACACATTAAATCATTTTGTGTGGCCTATGCGACCATTCGACACCACTGTGCGGCTTGAAGCTCAGTTAAATATTGGATGCTGGCAGTTGGCAAAGCTGCCAAGGAAGCTGAAAGCCAAAGCCGCTGCTGACGTCGATGCCAGCGTCGACTGCAGCAGCGACGGCGGCGACGGCGGCGGCAGAGCAACTTGGGCAGGACGAAGGAGAAAAATAATTAGCGCGTTGCGTTTATAAGTTTCCGGTAAAAAGCGTTTTACGCTTGTTTAGCATCGCATGATGGCGGCTGCCAGACGGAGATTAAAGCCTGATATATTAATGAACTATGTAACGGTTAGCGAGCTCGCGAGTGCGGTGATACGTCAGAGGGAGACAGAGAGAGAGAGAGGGTGAGCAAGAGAGAGCGGAAGAGAGCGAGGGATTTCTGGGTAGTCGTAAGTAGAAGTTGCTGCTGGAATTCCCATTGCTGTGTTCATAATTGCCGAAAAGCTTTAGATTTCCCGCTCTCACCTCAGCTCTCGCATTCCCCCCCCCCCCTCCTACCATCGCTCAGCTGCTGCCCACCAAAGGTTTGTGCTCTGCAGCAAGTTTGCCCAACTATTTCAATTTGCATGCGTGCGGGCAAAACTTTCTTCTTTTTTCGCTCTCTCCCTCTCTGTCTCTCTCTGTGTCTTTCTCGCCCGCTGCGCATTTTCCTTTTCGTTTCTTTTTTGGGATTTTTCAGTTCTCGTGTTTTTTAAGTGCTGCATTTTTTGGTTTTGCACTCGGAATCATGTTAAATTGCTTTCAAATTGCCAAATTTCTAAGCAATAAATTTTCAAAAATTCGCCAACAATTTTCGAGCATTTTTAACGAGAATTTAATTTTTTTGTTTTTTTGTTGACATTGCTGTGGCTTTGCTTTCGAAATTTGCGCTCGTAATCAGTGATGAAATTAAAAAAGTTGTCAACTCGAAATTTGTCGTCGAGTGTTTTTTTTTTCATTTCGAACTGTTGCAATATAAATTTGTGCATTTTCAATGCAATTTAAACACTTTTTGCTTTGAATACCACAAAGCAATTTTCAAAATGTTTGCAGTTGTTGACACAGTACTCCCAGCTTTGTGCTTTATACAAACTTAATTAGTGTACAATTAGTTTACTGAAGCGTGCACTAAACTTTATCAAACTTTTTTTTTCCCCACTCTGGCTGCAAGTTTGTAAAGTATCGTTTAATAAAATGGCAACAGTTTGGCTGCTATGAATTTCAGCCAGTATTGTCAGCTGCATATTTGTTGACTGCATTTTAGTACTTTAGATTGCACTAAAATATGATTTCGTTGACAATATTGTGTTTAATGCAAATTGTCATGATTTTACTGCTACTTTTTCTTCGAATTCCCTCTTAATGTTGTCGCGCAGCGTTGACGTTTTTAATTAATTTTTGCTGTCTGGCAACTCTGACAGCAAAGTTGCATAAATCTTGCATATGCGAAACAGTTTTTCCCCAGTTTTGAAGACTTGCAACTTGAGCTATGCTTCTAAGCGAAGCTTAAGCGCAGGTAATTCGTAATGTGCCTCGCAAAGTGGCAGCTGAACTTCAGCTGCTGCAACTTTGATAAGAGTTGCTGCCCCGCTCTCTCTCTCTCTTTCTATGTGCGTGTGTGTGGGGTATCCTTAAAAAGGATTTCAAGCACAACAAGGACTTGCAATCTACAGTTACTGCTGTTGGGCTTTGGCAAACAACCAACATGTTTGTGCATGCCCCCCTCCCAGTTGTTTCCCCACTGTTCCTCGCAATTTATTCGAAAAAATTGCTGCCGACTTTTGAGGGGCGCTGCAACAACAAAGAAGTCCCTAAAAACCTACAAAATATAAAAAAAAAGAAAAGGACACCCCCGAAAAAAGTCAATACAGTGGCGAAAAAACGAAACGAAGCCGAGCTAAACCAAACCAAACCAAACCAATTTGCAGCATTTCGTTATAAACTTGCCACAAAATAGTTGCAAAAATTTTACGCCAACTGCCTTTGGCTGGCCCTCAGTCCTAACACCCCTCCCCTCGCGGGGGCGCAGCCAATTTTTTTTTGTGTGGTTCGCAACGCAAACTTTTGCATTTTTCGCATGTGAAAACAAGCAACGTTGAAGCCGACTGCGACGGCGACGGCGACTGCGACTGCGACGGCGACGTCAAATGCTGTAGCTGAATGATAAGCGTCAGCGAAGCTCTTTAAGCTAGCGGCATTACAGCAACAACAAAGGCTGCCTGGCAGCGGATTAAGTGACACAAATAGTGTAAAGGAAGAAAGTTCTGGAATGTGGAGGGAGGGAGCAGCAAAAAATAACTGAGAAAGCTACAGTCAAATGTGCGCAACTATGAGATACCCGCTATCCAAATTGCCAAAGACAAAGCACACATACCAAAAATAGAATTGAAATATAATAAATATACAAGGAGTCAAAATATTTCGTACACAACTGATCAAGTTCACCACGAATACTTCATGGGGTTGCGACACAAGGTTATAATAACCTTCTGCTCAATGGGTGACGGGTACAAAAAGAGGCTGAGACAGAGCGTATGAGCGAGCTGGCTACTTTACTATGTGTTTGTGTGTGTGTGTGCGGAGTGAGGTGGGCATTGTATGGTGTGGGCTGAGGTGAATATCGTAATATGCAGGCTGAGGTGGCATTGGTGAGGTGGCTGCTTGCATACTAGCTACTGTGCTGTGAGTTGTGGAAGGGGGAGAGGGGATCCGCACACCAATGCAGAAATATGTCATGTGCATGTTGTGCTGTCGCTGTCGCTGTCGCAGTCGCAGTCGTTGTCGTTGTCGCTGCTGCTGTCTCGAGGCTGCTTTTAGCAGGCAAAGCAGCAACAACAATGACAGCGTTGGCAGCGGAAGCGAGATGACAACAACAGCCGCAATTGCATTGCGAGCTTGTCTCATTTTGGGGTCAGCGAACAACGGGACAGCAATTTTGCACTTCTCATTGTCGCCAGCAAGAGGCTTTCACTATCTTAATCTACCTGCCCTCCTTCGCTCACTGTTCACTCCTTTTACATGACTTTCCGTTCGTTTTGCCTTTGCTACTGATTCTTTCGCCGCTTGCTTCGTCATCCTCTGCTTCATTTCATTTTGCTTATTTACCTTTTTCATTTGCTGCGCTCCAAAATCCAAAATCACGGCCGCTGCGCAACAACAATAATATTAACAGCCAGCCTGCAACAACAATGCGGGCACATCATCTTTTCCCTTACGCTACCTTCCTCCGCTTCTTGCTTACACGCCAAAACTATTCAAAGCTCGCGCTCGACATTGTTATAAGCAGCAATGTCGTCGCTGTTGTCGTCGCTGTTGTTGTCGCTATTCTTGTTCATCTTCTTCTTCTGGCTGCTGCCTTTTGCACAACTTAATAAGAATTTGACTGTACAAATACCCTGCAAAACTCGGCACTAGCGCAAGGGGTAGTCACATTTAAAAGTAGCGCTCTTTTCAACTTTTTCACTCCAAGTGCAACAGTTGTATTGACTCTAGTTGCACACCCTGTAAGTGTGAGTGTAAATGTAGTTGAGTTTAGATAGCAATTTAAACATATTTTTAAGACAATTTTAATTATTTCCCAACTTCTGCAATTTTCACTGCGATTTATGATAGTTGGTGTAAGAATTTGGAAAAGCTTATCCTTAGTGCAGTGTAAAACAATTAGGGATTTAGATCTACATTACATACGCAATTTGCGGGGTATGTGCGAGTCGCCTGGGGAGCATTTATCTCAATGCATATTTACGGTTTTTTATCAGGCGTCCCATTGCTGCTGTTGCTGCGAGTGCTTTGCTTTTGTAATGCGCGGCGCATAATTAGCGCATTTCCGTTGCAGGCGACGACGACGACGACGACGACGGTAAAAGAAACGCCGCAGGAGGAGAGGAGGAAGTCAAGCACAGTGTCCGCTACAGTGAGCACTCCAAGTTGTCAACTAGCTTACCCACTCCCGCAGCGCACCAAATGCCCGCTGGAGACAGAGACAGAAAGCGGGAGAGGGAGTCCGTTGCAAGTGGCTTTCAAGTTGACGCCAGCAAACGTTGATGTTGACGTTGATATTGGGACAAAAGCCGAAGCTGGGCAGCAATTGAGCAGCTTTTATTGTGCTTTTGGGTTGCCCATAACGAGACGATTGGATGGCTTTGTTTGCCCATTTTTTTTCGGCATTTTCTACTCTCCATCGCTTCGTCTCTCTGTTGCTGGCTCCCTTCTGCTCCCCACTGCTGCGCTGCCCTGTCGCTTGTCCATTGGCAGCGTAATTCGGCGACATCGACATGAACAAATGCTGTTGCATACTTGTAAAAGGGGCAGACCAAAGTTAAGTTTCTTGCTCAGCTGCAATTTGACTGTATGCATGCACGCTCAAGTGCAGCTTACTTCTACTTAAGCTGCATGCAGAATACCACAAACGTGTAGAACGATAATGATCCACTACAAGATACTCCAAGTACCTCAAACTTGAGACAATCGACATTAGTTGCTCTATTTGCCTTTTACAATTTCAATTCGCTTTGCATATGAGAGTTTAGATAATGTACAGCTTTTAAATATTGACAAGTGAATTTTGAAGCTTTTAAATTTCACAACAACTTTGTAGCCATCTTTGTGTACTTTTGAATCTTTGAATAAAAGTGGAATAAATGTTGATTATGTCAACTTTGGAAACTCACAAAGAAATCTGAAGCCTTTAAATAAAAGTCGACTTAATGTTGAATTCGCTTTTGCAGTTGTTACAACTGATGCTTAATAATAAAGTTCTAAAGCAACAAATGGTTCACAATATTCATAATTAATCGAAAAGAAAAAACTTGACAAATGCTTAGCGATTCAATGTAATGGAAATGTTCTTAATTTGAAGAGAACTCACTTCCCGATTAGAACGTGTTTGAGGCAAAGTGCAGTCAAACAGTCGGGCGGAGCAGAAGATCGCGTAAGAACATTCCCATGACGCAGACTTTCAAGAGGAAGCACTTAAAAATGCACAGCAATGAAGCAGTGACAGATAACGAGAGTTGGGAATGGGGAAGCAAAGGCAGAACGGTGGCCAAACGTTTAAAAAGCTCCATAAGAGTATTATGATGACTCGACATAATGCACATATGAATTTACACACACAGAGCGACTGGGAGACAGGATACACGAGGCAGCAGTCCTGCGAGACGAGCGCACAAAGCATGGAAACATCAGGCGAATGGCAGAAAACTCTTTGGCTCGACAGCCATTGCAGCAGGCATCAAAACACAGGCACCAACAAGCAACAAGGAACTGGCAACTGGCAACAATGGGGCAGATACAAGCAGCTTAATACTAGAGGAGGAAACACGAAGCAACAATCTAATTATTTCACTTCAATGCAAAGTTTTATTCACGCAAATTTAATGCGTAACTTGCACAGCAAAACTTGCAAAAATACAACAACGAAAAATGCCGACAACTTTGCAAAAAGAAAAGCAACGAAAGTCTACGATTTCTGTTATTAAGATTTCTCGAACTTTCTGCTTCTGGCAAAGTAGAAAATCACTTGATTATATTGCAACTTTGCGCCGGACCAAGGATCATTCAAGTTCCCCGCAGTGAAAGCGTAAAGAAGCGAAAATATTGCAAAATTGCGCAAGCATAAATCGGCAATAATTTGAAGTCATCAGTGGCTGTGACAATGAAATAATTTGGCATAATTACTTGTCTACTCGTATTGTTTTTTAATTGCCTGTCAAGCGACTGCAATTTTTAAAGCGAATTTGCATAAATTTGTGTCTCAAGTTGTTGTTGCTGCTGTTGTGGTCGGAATTGTCAACTTGCGGCTAAGCAAAGACTTGCATTAAGTGCAATTTGCGAACCGTAAATGAAAACTCTCCGAGCATGCGACTCAAAAGCAAACAACGCCCCCAAGTCTCTAAAGATTTTTCAAGCATATCTTGAAAATATATATATATATATATATATGTGTATATAAATATTACATATGTATGCGCACATTTTCAACAATTTCAGCAATTTACAATTGTGGCACATGTTCAACACACACACACACACACACAAGCACACGCACTATCCGCAATCTGACAACTCTTTGGCCCCCCTGCCAAACCCATAGAGCTAACCTCAGAGCCCCCAGCTCAGTCCCATCAGGCCTGGGTAAATATGCCATTGAGGAACAGCTTCATTAGCACAAAATGTGTAACACACACCACACACAGAATACAGAGAGAGAGGGCGAGAGAGCGAGAGAGCGAGACGGGGAGAGAAAAAGTCGCCACCCACTTGTGCAAATGTTGCCAACAATTTTTGGGCTGCAAAATAAAATATTTGCTTAACAGATGTAACAGAGAAAAAATCAGCAAAATAATTGCAACTAATTAAAGTGCAAATGCAAATATTTGACTAAATAAAATGAAAACATGTATGCGCCGAAAATTGATTAAATTCGAAAATGGCAAAAGCAAAATTAAGACACAAATAGAGATAGCTATGGACTACTCTTGATTATGAGAGGCAGTTGAAATAAAACTAAACAAATGTGCGCGAAATACATAAAAACATAAAACACAAATATTCAATATAAATACATATATGCCGACAGATTATACGAAGTGATTAAAAATAAATAATATTTTATGAATGCAATATTTTAGTGATATTCAATTTGGAAAAAATATAATGATATTTTCACCATTAGCTTATTGATTTGTCGCTAGTTGAGCATAAAGTAGTTGAACAACTGAATCATCGCTACAATGAACTGCTGTAAAATTGCGCTATCAAATTGCATTCAAACAAGCAGCGCTCTAAGTATCACAACTAGAGATACCTCGCAGTTATGTTAAACAATGAAATTTAAAAAGCTGCACATTAAAAACAAATTAAAAAAAACGAATATTGATGTTAAATTGATAAGCAAAAAGTCGTTAATTGGTGTTTTTTGAAATTAGCAGCAGCGTAAATTGGCTGGAAAGTTGAACAGGGTATAACGTTGGCCTATTTAAATAATTAGTGAAATGAAATTTGAATTTACATTTGATGCTCCCAGCGGGTGACTAATAAATGCCCATTTACCACTTTTGTGTGCTGCGTTTTGTGTGCATGGGGAAAATGTAATGGATCGGGGAAGGGAACGGGTCAGGGGTAGTGCCAGGCGGGGGCGGGGCGCACGTAATGGAGGAGAGGAAATGCGATTCACTCGGCCACTTGCTGAGTTAAGAGCTCAGATAAATGTTTAAAATGTTGCATGCACATTGTAGTTGTTATTGTTTATTGCATGCCCCATGGCATTCAATGTTGACGTCGGCCCCACTGCGTGTGTGTGTGTGTGGGTGTATTGTGTGTGCGTGTGTGTTGATGTATGTGTCAGAATGCGATTGTTCGCTTCGCTGCACGCCGAGCACCAAATGCAAATATTAACAAACATGAAAAGCGAACTGCATTGAGAGCTACACCCTTCGCCCCCTCCGCCATCCCCCCTCATGCCATCCTGTGCACTGCACCTATCGGTCTGCCTATCGAGGCGCCTCCCACTTGTGTCCATTTCAATGAGTTTGTTTTTATCGCCACTTGAACAGCCATTCGGCATGTGGAGTTGAATGCAACTCCCTCTTTAAAGTAAACATGTTTGCAGTGTACAATCAGCAGTGTTATCGATTAATTATGCATTGCTTTAGCTTCACTGATGAATAGCCACATCATTTTAATACGTGTATATCAATTATTTATTGTCGCCAAGAATTAGCCATTAAAGTTGCATTCATTTCTGAATGGAAATTGAAACATTATACACATCGATGGCTTTATCGATTGACTGTACTCTTTCTTATCCACAGTTATCGATTGCATAAAGTATATTACAATACGAGTAAATCATTCATTTATTGTCGCCAAGAATTAGCCATTAAAGTTGCATTAGTTTCTGAATGGAATTTAAAAAATTATACACATCGCTCGATTTCTCGATTTGCCGAGTTAGCTGTGCATGTTTATCGCTTATGCTCAATTGTCTGTACTGTTATCTACAGTTATCGATTGCATAAAATATATTGCAATACGCGTATATCATTCATTTATTGTCGTCAAGAATTAGCCATTAAAGTTCATCTCATTTAGGATAGGAAATTAAAGCAATGTACACACAATATACACATCGATGGCTTTATCGATCAATTTTTCGAGTCAACTGTGCATGTTACTCGCTTAGATGTATTGCGTAGATATCGATTATCATTTATCAGCATTTCATTGTCACCAAGAATTAGCCATTAAAATTGCATCGTTTTATGAATGGGAATTACAACAATATGCTCAGCAATGGCTTTATCGATAAGTTTTCCTCGTTAGCTGTACATGTTTATCGAATGCGTGTATTGTGTATTTATCGATTGACTGCAGTCTTATCTACACTTATCGCTTACATAAAGTATAAAGCAATTTGAAGCTTACTTAAATATTTTATGCTAACTTCACCACTTTTCCAATATACACTTGCCTGCTCTTCTTCCTCCTTCTCCTGCTCCTGCTCTTTCTCCTCCTCCCCCATTCGTCCGCTCTGCTGTCTATCTGCGTCTATTTTCAGCGTGCAATTAACGCAATTACCCATCCCTGGGCTTGGCATTGTGACATGTGGCTGTCGAACAATTTGCGGTGCGTTGTTAAAGCTGCAGTGCTCGACAGTTTCGCATTGAATGCAGCACTAATTGCAATTAACAAACTGCGTGAAACTAGTCGATAACTTCAGCCCCAGGGATGCAAAACAGTAGCACACTTGCTCTAGCTGCCGACAGCGTGATACCCTGTTTTAGGGTCCGTGAATTATGCTGATTGACTTGAAAAGAGATTAGAAATTAAAAGTGAAACTTAAAGTTATGAAGACAACTTTGTTTAGCAACGATCTTTGAGACCATTGAGACTTTTTTTGGGACTACAAATGTGAAGTGAAATAATAATGGTAAATAATCGTTGTACTGAGGGGTATCTGAGAGCTCATCAATTGCACTTTGCGAGGCACGTAAAAATTGACAATATTGTGGCAGAGTTGCTGCCCCCTGGCGTTGCAAGCGGCGCGGCATTTGAATGCGATCTCACAACTGTGTAGCTGTTGTGTGTTATGCGTGTTGCAACGGTTTGTGTTTGCATTTATAACGTGATATGTCGACGTTTTGTCTTGTAATTAAATTTGCAACAACAGAACATAGTTGCTCGCACACACACACACACACACACACACACACACGCACACGCACTTGAACACTCATTCACGCACACTCACAACACTCACTCACAGTCACTTAGGTGCATTGAATCAATCGCTGAAACGTTACGCTGAATTAAGTGCTTCAACTGGCGGTTGGGTGGCAAAAAAGTTGGCTGGGAAAACACAGCGTGGCACAAAATAAAATTGCTGCTCGAAGGAAAGGCAAACTCACACACACAAACACACCTACACGCAGGTGAGAGTGTAGAGGGACGGACAGTCGTAAAAATAAAGCAACGCCTGTGCAAATATCACTCATACGCCTCGTAAACTGTTTAAAACTGCATGACAGTTGATTTCACCTGCAAGGTGTTGGCTCGGAAAACTGTCCACATGCCCCCGACTGTGTGCGAGCGTTGCAAAAGTTCAGGCGAGGTTAAGCAAAGATTTATATAGCAGCAACAGCAGCAAATTTCGAGTGCTCGGCTATTTGAGGTCGAGTCGTCGTCTCACACAGTCTCGTAGTCAAGTGGCACCTGAAGTAACAGCTGAATTATTGAGCGCGTGGCAAGCCGACTCCGCATGTGGGTCATCAATAGAGTGCGCCGCAAACTGTGAGCAAGCTGGCCATAAAACGTTCAATGCAATCACAAAAATAACTCTTGAATATCGCTCACTTTTCCCGCAACTGGGCTGGCTGTTAATGTGTGTCTGTGTGCTGCACGATGTTCTCTAATAATTATGCCAATTATCGCCACTAATTATGAGTGACAAGTAACAACAAACTCACTTTCATTAGTCACATTTGCGTTCGTAATGCGAACTGCCGACTGTAAGGCTGCCAATATCAAGTATACGCAGTGGATTTGCATAATGAGACACACAGAAAATATGAACATAAACACTGATTAGTGCCATCAGTAAATCAATCACACACAATAAACAAGTGAGCACCAAATTTATTACTTTTTGCTAGATTGGGGAAAACCTCACTTAGTGTGATCAATATGTGACTTTTACTTGCTCGATCTATTATCAGCTTGCAAATATTTTGCTTGCAACTGAAAGTGCTGCATAAATTTTAGTTTACTGCAGTTTCGTTGTCGCATTTAAGCCCATAACTGGAGCAGGCTTTGTGTTCCCTTATTGTATTCGCATTCGCATTTTCTGCAGCTCGCTCAGTTAAACAATTGCATTATTAATTTGAAATTAATTGGCAGCAACGAACTGATTTATGCAACTTGTTTGCTTGCCATTTTCTCCCAATTATATTTCACAGTTTTGCATATTTGCACAACAACTTATCTATATTTGTAATAATATAATTATAAGTATTTTGCAATTGTTATTATGAAGCTGTAGTAGAGTTGTTGCAGTCTGCAACTTCGGCTGCAACGCTGCACAGGATGTGGGCCAGCTTGAAAGGCAGTTAACTGCCTGAAAGCAAACACAAATTTTGGCTGTGACTCTCGATCTTTGGCCACAGCAATTTGTGTCTCGCAAAATGCAAAGCATCCACAGCTGTCTCGTGTCTCGTTTGCCTGTTGTTGTTGTTGCTGTTGTTGCTGTTGTTGTGGCAACAGCTTCAGCTGTGCCGGCAACAGACTTCTGATTGCTCGCCTGCCTTGCAGCAGTCTTGAGGGAACATTGTGGAGGTTCGGGAAGCGGAGGGAGGGCAATTGATATCTGCATTTGACATTGTTTTGCACTCAGCTCTCAAATATGCAGGAATTCATTGCCCTTAAACGCAAAGCCCGAGCGAAACGTGACAATTTCTAGCACAGACAGATTTGGCACACACACACACACACATGGCCAATGAATATGCATTGTTTATGCACAAAAAAAGGGAATAAAACACAAAAAAAGAAACGTGGGGAGGAAATGAAAAGAGGAGATTTAATGCCCAGAGAGGGAAACAGGCGGTGCATAGTTCATAGCACACTTTCGAGCGTCAAGCGGAAGCTGCAGCCACAACACACACACACACACACACACACAGTGAGGCATACATGGCTGACTGAGTGATCGATTTTCAATTGAAATTCAGTGGTTTCTTTTATGTAGAACTCAGCTGCAGGTTTCGGTCGCTGCCTTTTCGGGCAACCTGCGCAAGCTGCGCTTTAAAAATGAATTAAGCGCAGCGGGCATGCACGACTACCACTCACGCTGTCAGTGAATTATTGCGCTGTTTCGTCTGCAATAATGCAGCAAATTTATGGCGTAGATGTGCAGTCTATAGACAAGCATAAATACAGCAAGCTGTCAAGTCAGACAAGGCCTAAATGCTTGCCTCGTTTCAAATGCACTGCTAAAGTCTAAGAACAAAGAGAAAGAGAAGTAATTAAAGCAAAGAAAGGGTATGAAGTTTAGTATTGTTTTGTTAGTTTATTGTTGTTAAGTTAAGCCTGCAAACAAACGACAATAGATCAAAAGATGTAAGCAGAAATGTTGGAAATATTTTTACGAAATGTAAACTTACTATTGCAATTCGAATGAACTTAGTTTGAAGTATTTTTCGCTACAACAACACTTGCTCTTGTAACGTTGTTGTCTGAGTCGCGCAAGCCTCGCTGTCAGCACTTGTTAGTTACAGGGTATTGCGAAATTTAAGTCCGCGCTTTCGCATTGAATCGTAGAGCAGCGAGAGCCGCAGACCGAGCCACGTCAGGGCCATTAATTAAAGCAATTAAATGATTTTCGCATTTAAATTCAATTGCTGCAATGCTATGTTCATGCTACAAGGCAACCGCTCTCTCTCCCGCTCTCGCTCTGTGTGTGGCACGTGCAAACAGGTAGAACGAGAGAGAGTGAGTGGAACTTGGCGGAGTCCTTCAGCATTTGATGGCACATCATAAGCATATTACGCGCAATGCCGGCCAACTTTTTAATGGCCGACGATGTCGCAATGCAAACTTTTTCATTGCCTATGCAAACGATCTGCTCAACAACAACTGCGAACAGCCATAACAATAACAATTGGCAAAAATAACAAGTAAAATAAAGTAAAGCATTTCCCCCAGATATTTAAATGACACATTAAATACGATGCGATGCGATGCGATGCGATGCCACCGAGAAGCTTTTGCTCTCGAAGTGTGCCAGCAAACTTTGCCAAGTGCCATAACCAGCGAGCAGCGCTTCAAATCCAAATCCAAATTCGAGTTTCAGCTGGAGTTTCCGACTCTCTCTCCCAGTCTCTCTCTCTCTCTTTCCGTCTGTCTATGCCTCGCTTTTTTACTGCCACTTCTACTTCTACTTCAATTTCTACTCGTTGCAGCTGCCAATGCAAATTGTGCTTGCTCTGCCAAGCTTGACGAGGGCTGCTACAAAAATAGCTCGAAATTTGCATTGCATTGTTGATGAAGGCAGAACTTTTGAAGTCCATATAAATATTGTATTCTGCTTACCATTCCATTCATATAACAATTCATATCATTATAAGTGATTTGTAAAAATGGTGAACACAGTCAATATTAACTAGAGTCACTTTTATTATTTGTACTTTAAATATTTCTTGTCATCTACATTTTACTATTGATAAACTTAATATAATATTAAATTGAATGACAACATTGCTTGCTTGTTTACTCCACTTTAGTCACAAACAGCTTTAAAACTGAATGACAAGTAATTTCCAAATTTAAATGCAATTATTGCGCAATCATAAATTGTTCACAAATTTGTATTAGGTATATAATATATAGAAATATTTCTAAGCAAAAAGGAAACTTTAGCTGTTGACAAGTAATACTTTTGATTAAATTTATGCATTTATGTGGATATATTTCCTCTTGAACGAACAACAATTGGCAAGTGCTTAACACAAGCTATTCAAATTGCTCGTAGTGCAAACTAGTTGAGCAGCCCTCGCAGTCGTTGCAGCAGTGCATTTTTCATTCTTTGGCAATGATTGCGATCAAATTACGTGTGCTTTAAATGCATTAAGGCGTGTGGCATTAAGTACAGTTGCCACATGCAACCTGAAGTGGCCGAAGTGTACAGCCAGCCAACATAATGCATTTTTGGAGGCAAAAATTGTGTAATTCTGCGGCGTGTTCGAATGTGAAACACGCATTAATGTGGCCAATATAATGTGCTGGCATTTTAAATGAACACCCCGACACACACACACACGCACACACAAACACGCAGACTCATTAAACAATTTGCAATTGAAAAAGGGGAAAAATCAAGAGGAAATAAAAGAAAATTATCTCGAACTGACACAAGCAGGCGAAGATGGCAGTGTCCTTGTTGTGTGCGACATCCGGGCACTAACACACACGCACATCGCACATCGCACACACACACACACGCACACACGCACACTCGCACAGCTGTCGTCCACTTTTGACTGTCAGAAATCTGCACTTCCGCTTTTGTCACTGCGCCGCGCATTGTGGCGGAAATGCTGTGGTAAATGCATTTACATGCCACGCCCCCTCCCCGCCTCGTCCGCCCCCGGGCAACTGCTGCTCGCAGTCCCCTTCGTCGATGTGTGCTCGGCCAACTATAATGAATATTCATATGATTAAGGGATTTACATTGTAATTGAATTATTTAAATGCGCTGCTCTTCCCCCACCTCCTTCCCAGCCACGCCTCCCGCGCCCAGCAAATTCAATTATGTGGATCGTATTACAGCTTTACACGTACAGTGAAGCACGTTTTATCTCAATTCAATCTGCCTGCAGTGCCCCCAAAAAGGGAATGCGTAATAAATTAAGCGTAACGCGCAGCAGTCAACTCTACCTTGAGATCTTAACAAGGAATCAAGCATTCCTCAATCAAGCAAAAGGTCAAGCGATAACAACAGACAAAACATGAAGTAAACTTGCAGTAGCAAAAGAAAAGCATTCACGTAGAAGCAGAGAGAGAGAACAATTAGTGCTTAAAAAGAATTGAGAACGAAATGCTGGTAGAAGACAAAATACTGTGTTAATTAGGAACTACTTTCGTTACTTTGACGTCGTTTGACTTCATGACCCATCAGCGAGCAAAGGCTCTGCAAGGTTTGAAACAAATTCCCACTCGAAGTATATTAAATTGCATATTGAAATTAGTAAGCAACAGTTTTATTTTGTTTTAAAGCAGACTCATTACAATTTGCCAAAAAGGTACCAACAAAACTTTAATTTGAGTAGTTAATTTTGTAATTTAGAGATAGAGAAGAATTAGTGCTAAAAATGATTAAGAGCGAAATGCTGGTAGACGACAAAATACTGTTTTAATTAGGATCTACTTTCGCGGTGTTGATAACTCACTTTTATTGCCTAAATAACCCATCAGTGAGCAAAGGCTCTGCAAGGTTTCAAACAAATTCCCACTCGAAGTATATTAAATTGCATATTTAAATTAGTAAGCAACAGTTTTATTGTTGTTTTAAAACAGACTCATTACAATTTGCCAAAAAGGTACAAACAAAACTTTAATTTGAGTAGTTAATTTTGTAATTTATTTTGGAATTAAAACAAACAAAATCAAGTCGAATAAATATTGAGAAAAGCAAACAAACACAAGCATTGCACGCAGTTAAATCGCATAAAATAAATTAATGTAAACGAAAACGAAAAAAAAAAACAGGAGACATTAACGAAGGTAGCAATAAAACAAAATGTTCCCAATTATTTCCAAAAAAAAGAATGTTTACCTTTCGAACAACTTTAGAGGGCGAGATTATGCCGAAAAGCGCCATCAACTAAAATTTAGAGAATTTGTTTAGCAGTCCTCGTCCCTCCGGTTATCTGCATATAGAATGCAGACCCTTGCCGACTTCTGTAACAACTCAATCCCTTTTCAACAAAGGTAAACAACAAAAGCAAAAAAACAAATGAAAACATCTGTCAAAAGCAGTTGCAAACGTTGAGCATTTCACAAAACAACTCAAGTTATTTGGAGTAAAATTGGATGGGATTGGATTAAGATGCCCCGCTCTTTGTCTTTTTTTAGCCTGACCAAGCAATCAGTTGAAGGCTCAAAATAGCAGCAATCCATTGACCAGAGAGAGCGACTAGGGATCAAGGACATTCGCTGGCCGTGTGTAATTCATAATGCACACTTGCATTAGTTGAAACAAACAGCCAAAGAGCCAATGTGCCATGTGCCATGTGCCATCTGCCCGGCCATATATCCCTTGTCCTAGACCACACTATATGCTCCCGCACACTTCCCTTGTTCTTGCCACATTCAGCTCATTTCAATTCCCATCATTTGTGTGTGGGAAGCGCGGCGAGCAGGGGAAAAGTCAGGCACGGGGAAGGGAAACTTTCCGTTCGATTGTCCATTTGTGACCCACTTCTTTTGGTGGGCGGGCGGTCGGTCGGTCGGTCGGTCACAACGGGGAGGTGACAAATGTAAATTTTCGGGTTTTTGACAGAGCAAAAAGAGCCGACCAAGTGTTCCCCGCCCCGTCTCTCTCCCTCCTACGTCAGCTGTGCTTCCTGTGGGCAACTGTGCGCATTGAGTATGCATTGCTTTGATTTGTTTGTAATTGAAAAGCGTTGGCTAATTGACTGGCCGAGTGACAGGGCCTGACAAGCACGTGAAAATACTTTTGCCCTCCGTTTTGCATCCGCAACTCGGGCCCCAGTCAACGAAATTGTCTTGCAATGACACATTTAAAGAGCCACCGAGCGAGCGAGAGTTCCTTTCCCTTCTCCTTGAAGGACGGCGAAGGAGGCGAAAGACAGCGGAATTGGAGAAATGCGGGAAATTGGGAAGTGCGAAAAAGGAAAAACGAAAACGAAAACTGAAACTGAAAACTCAACTGAAAATCGAATGTGTGCCACATTTGGAAAGCAAAAACAAGTAAGAATGTTGCAGTTCAAATTTATCGACTATGCAATACCCTGTAACACAATTGAGTGAGAAGAAAGTGAACTTATGTATTTTATAGCCACTGTTTTGCTCATATCTTTTAACTAACAACTATGCAATACATCATATAGATTAAAAAAAAACAGTTCAAATTAAAAGTTTTGTGGGTCAAGCGAATCAAAATCTAATGGGTTGCCTTAATAACTCTAAAAGTAACTAATCGATCCTGCTGAAATTAGGCAGAAACGTAGATATTTAGACACATAAACATTCCACCAAGTTTGAAAACAATCGCTTGAGTAACATGGGAGATATTTGCAAAAATCTAAAGTAGGGCTCAGGAGGGGAAATTAAAAAAGAAAAACAAATTCATATGAAAGCAGACCTAGAAGAATCTGGATACCAACTTTGGTTATTCTAGCTCTTATAGTCTCCAAGAACTAGGCGTTCTTACAGACGCACAGACGGATGAACATGTCTAAGTCGATATAGAATTCGATTCCAAGAACATACGACACTTCCTTCTCCCTATTACACACATTTGCACAAACTTAGTAAGCCCTTTTCACCATTTCATGCTACAGGGCATAACAAGCGAGTTAAGCGATGAAAACCAAAACGCGTCTCGCAACTGCATCTAACATTCTTTTAATACCCTGTAAGGGGCGCATTTGCTACTCTCCGGAAAGTATATAGACAGTTGGACAATTCTCCTAAGGGTTAACATTTGAAATATGTGGAAATTATAGATAGTATTGCATAACAATAGACTTAACTTTAGCAGATCCCTAGAATCATAAAAACTTGCTAATATTCAATTTATTCTTTAATGGGTGAATTGCATATTACAAAACTAACAGTTTTGTAGATATGTGAACACAAAACCCTTGAATACTGATTTCATGTTTTTACAGGGTATCTTGTGGTGTTGGTCGCTTGCACGTTCTACTCCGTTGTTTTGGGTAGCTGGCATTTTGTTTTGGCTTTTTGGCTGACTGTAAATTTCAGCTGTCGCTCTTCTTCGAGGCTTGGGGGCAAGCGTAGGGTGGCAATGGGTAGGGTGGGAAGGGAAGGGGGAAAACGAGGCAGCATTGAGTGGATTTTCGGGGCCTTTTGCCACTTGCTGTTTGCCACTTGGCACAAGCTGCCAAAGCATTTCAGCGCCACATCAGAGCTGATAGACGATATATACACCATACGTTCCAGTTGCCCCCTACCCCCCCCACTCCCCCCTCTCTCGACCCTCTCTCAGTTATTCGCTCTTCTTTGCTGCAATGTGCTGCAGGCGTTAAGTGTGTGAAATTCAGTTAGTTTCAGATTTTTGCCTCACTCTCTGACTCTCTCTCTCTCTCACTCTCTCTCGCTCTGTGTGTGTGTTTTCGTGTCGATTTCAGCTGCGATTTACTCTAATGGCATTTGCTCTTAACGAGACAGTTATTGACAGGTCATCCATCCACCTCTCTCGCTCTCGCTCTCGCTCTCACTGTGTCTCAAACAGCCAAAGCTTTTCAGCTACAGACAGTCATTTCAACGGCAATTGCAATTGCAATCACCCTACAGCAGCTGCAGGAGCAACTGGAAATGCAACTGGAAATGGCAACTGACTCATGACCCGCAAATCCTCTTAATTAAGCCTAAGCAATTGATTAGCTTGAGCTCAAAGTGCTCCAAGAGCGATCTTTAGCACACAGACTAACACATTAGCAAGGAGCTTGTTGGACTCCTTAGTCTGCTGCTCTATCGAGTGGCTTCAACAGCTTGAAACGCAGTAGAAATACTCTGTAAATAAGCTTAAGATTCGATACATTTATTACAATCGACACATTCAATTGCGAAGTGAACAAAAACGAGTTCAAATTGAAGATGAAGTCGAAGTTCGCTTTGTGCTCAAAATATTACCAACTATAATACTCTTTAGAAAGCATTGAATAAAGATAAACTTATTTATATTTGTTTATAAGTTTAGAGACGACTTGAAGATTGAAAACTTCTATTTCTACATGTTTAGTGTGTTTCTCTATACTTGCCGTTTGGTACTTGAAAACCTTCGTAACCTTGAGGGCACATGGAAAGTGTTGATATATTCTGGAATTGTGTCATTAAGACAAAAAGTTTGTATGAAACAGTAGTCGAAGCTGCGGAGGAAATTCTGTTTATTTGATCTCTACATAACATAAGAATTTTGACCATAGTTTCTTCAGTTATTTCCCAGGTTACAAGTAGACAGAAACACACTCAAATGCATAGCTTAGCAAGTTAGACAATCTTTCCCACTTAGGTCATCTGCTCTCTTTGATTTCCTGATCACACGCGTAAAGAAACACACACACACTTGCATTTCACACACACACAGACATATTTTTGCAAGCATTTAAATACTTACGCACTCGCGAATCGATTGCCAGCTAATTAACATCAGCTTAGTGCGTTGATGCCTTGCAATTCTGCATATCTGTCTCCGCTTGAGCATTAAGCGAACTACTACGACCACAATTTCAAGGGGGAGTAATGCGACGTATTCCGAAATTCCATCGAAATTAAAATTAAGTTATTCACAGACGAAATTCGCTTGAAGAGCGCACGCAAGTGAGTCTCGAGTCTGCTTATAAATAACTTGGCATTACGCTGAAATGCTTAATGCCACTTTAAAAATGTAAACGAAAATTGCAGCAATTTAAGCTCGCATAACAAGCGATTTAATTAAATTTATAGGTCACTGCGTTCCATTCGAGAAGACAACAGACAGACAGCATCATCACACTTTTGTTATTGGAAAAGACATCATTGCGTTGAATATTTAGCAAGATTACTTTGCGACTTGCTGTTGCCATTGTAATTGAAATGTGTTTGGCATTGTAAGTGGCAGAGCATTTCGGCTAAGAATTGCTGCATAAATATTATGCTGTTTATCTTCAGTGATGCACACGGCGTATGCGTGATTATTACAAATATTGTATACCAAATAGTTTCTAATGCGATAAGTAATTGAAATGTGCAAGGCCAACTGCTGGCTGCTTAAGCAGCTTAACATGCAGACAGTCGCCTCAATTATGCAAAATTCAAAGGCTCCCAACGTCTAATCAACATGAAAAAGCCTCAGTTGGATGTTTATAAAGAGCGAGCGAATTAACTGAAGGCTGACGGCCAGCGAGAGATGGGCAGGAAGTTAGTCAATCAGTCAGTCGTTTGTCTTGGCTCAGTTACTAATGTAATTGAAATAATTTCATTTTGACGTGAAGCGCACAAAACGAGCTGCTCGAATTTATGAGACGAGCACAGCACAAACAAGAAATCAACAGCAAAATGTTGCGAATGCAGCCGGCACTCGCTCCCCCAAGGAGCAGTGTTCCCCCGGCGAGAGCGTGCTCAGCGGAAGGTTACCCTGTAAAGCAGACCAACTACTTTCGAGCATTTGCAACTGAAAGTGATGTGAACAGATAAGTGCCTTAAATAGTCATATTTTTACAGGCACTGATCAAGTTCTTTGACCTTAGTTTGCTGCAAATTTCGTTTCGATTCAAACACATTTTTAATATGATTTGGCACTGAGCGCAGTTAATTGAGTTGGCAGCAATTTAAATATGTTTTCGTAGAAGGTAAACGAATCAAAGCTTTGCTCAATTGAAACGAGGATATTTTAATTTAATTTAGAAGCCAATTGCATTGACAGTTGGCAATCAAAGCGACAGCTTTTTGAAAACAAAAGTGTTTTGTACAAGTTCTTCACATTATGCGTAATTTAAGCTCATTTTAATTATAAGAAATTTTAAGTGACGTTCTAAGTAGCATTATAAGTGTCATTTTAATGCCAATGTGATAAAAATATCTACAAGTTGTTATAGAGAATTTTTAGAGCAAGGCGTACAGAAGTGCAAGTGGGCGATAAATACAAAAACTCGCAGTCAAAACGATGTTGCTACTTTGCGACAGTCTTAAATGTTACACATTAATAATTCAAATAATTCTACGAAGAGTTTCGAGATCCAGTTGAAGCGCAACATCGACTTCGACTGGATTTTGCGCATAAATAGACAATTGCACAATTTTAAGCATTTCGATAACTTGCATGCATGTGTATAAAAATAAAAGTGTACACATAAATAAGCAATAGAAACATGAGCTGGCAAATATATTTTTCATAAATTGCAGGCACAAAGTGATGCATTTTTTAGCTTGATTTCTGTAGGGTATAATAGTCGAAGTTGCAAGAGAGTTCGGCTGAACTTTGCCTGACATTTTGCCACAACTTGTGAAAATGTTGCCTACACACTCTGTGTGCGTGTGTGTCTGTGTGTGTGTGTTTGGAAAAACCGTAAACAAGAGCAGCAGCAGCAGCAGCAGCAGGAGCAGCAAGGACAATGAGCAAGGACTGATGTCTAACCATGAAGCCGGCGACCGAGCGGGTAAACCGCATGCCAAAAACGGAAGTGGCATTGTTAAGCGGTTTACATGTGTGTGTGTGTGCGTGTGTGTGTGTGTGTGTTGCATGGTCTCTGCCTACGTTTAGCCTGCTGTCCGTCTGCCCGTCGTCCGTCTATTTGTTGTTGTTTTGTGCGTTTGCATGCTAAGCACGTATTTCCGGCATAGTTTTTGCATTCGTCTGCAGACCTTCCCCCTCCCCCTCCCCTCGACCGCCTGGCCACACCCCCTGCCGCCGCTTGGTTTCAGTTGCAGCTTCGTTTCAAAACATTTGGATTTTAGTTTAGTGGTTTTAAGTTGTGCTATAAATCGCAACTGGCAAAGCATATTTATGATAGATGCGCCGCCCGCTTCACCCCCCCCCCCCCCCACCACCTCTCACGCTCTAAAGCTATCGCTGTCGCATCGGGTAGCTCTATCTCTTAAGTACTTTAGCCTAAAGGCTTCCGGCTCTTTGTTTTTTTCTTTGTTCCCTGCTTTTTTTTGACAGCGATTGGGCCAATTGGATTATTGGCAAACTGGCAGCTTTCCCTTGGGATTCCTCGCGCCCTCGATCAACCCTCGTTGTTGTCAATGTTGACCAACGGCTTACAAATGGACTTCATTACGAACGTCAATCCTTTCTCAGCACTTGCTTTCTGCCCCCAGCAATGCAATACAGTTCTAGAGGAAATAAGCTGTTAAATATTTGACAAAAATGCATAATACTTTAAAATATATATTTATTTGCAGGTAAGCCACAAATACGTCAAGATTGAGACACTTGGACCTGCCTAACTTTATGCTATTGTGACCAAAATAACTTAATCTGAACTCTATAATAACTAAAGAATGTTGGTAAGTGGTGTATCTGGATTATACTTCAAATTGACTCGAAAAACCACAAATCTTTAAAGAAAATTTAAGGTATTCATATTGGCGTCGAAAATGCAAGAAATACTCTCAAAGATTGTTCGAATTGTGTGGCAGTTCTAATGAAATTGTATCAAATTTTAATTGCGTTTGCAGGCAGAGAATCCTATTGAAATTCTGGCATCACAATAAAGCATTTATTGAATGCGTTTGCGAGATAAAACGAATGCTCAAATTGCATAAATATTTGCCAGGGTAGCAAATATTTAAAGCTCAAAACTCAAAACTCTGATTGATTCCACATGCAATCAGTCCATCTACAAATTGTATGCATCCAAAGAGGGAGGTGGTAGATAGATAGTCATTTGGTTAACATTGCATGCAGCATGGGCAATAAATTAAAATGCTTTGATTTGTATACCCCAAAAACTGGAAATAGAAATCCTACTCACACACACGCACAATATGTGACAGTCTGTGGTGTATGTGGTCTAATTGACATTTTCGGTGTTTTCTCCGAAATGTGAAAAGTGAAAACTGAGAACTGAGAACTGAGAACTGAGAAGCCAAGGCGAGGCAACATTTTGTGTTTGGGGGCGTGACATCATCGTCAGATGCCTTGACAGACTGTTTATTTATTCATTTCGAAACAGCAACAAAAACAAACGAAACAAAATACCAAAAAAAAAAAAAAGAAGGAGAAAACGCAGAAGACTCGAAAGAGGGTTGCTGCAAAAGTTTGCGGCAATGGCAAAAGTTTTGCACTTGTGCTTCTCGCTGTTGAGTGATTGAAACTTTGGGGCGGCGGAAGGATGGGGAAATTGTTTGATTTGTATTTTTCTTGTTCGCTTGCTGCGCCTACCAGCAGCCAGCAAGCAGCAGGCAGTGTGGCAACTTTTCCAGGGGTTATAAATCTTAAATGCAATTTGCTTATTTGCCAACACTGGTCGCAAAGTTCACGGCAGTTGCAAATTATGAGGATATGGCCACAACCTTTCAGCCAGATGAGTTGCCCGCCTTCCCCCGCTTCCCCAAGCTGCACAACTTTGTCACCTTTCTGCCGCATTCGCATTATGAGCTATGGCCCAAAATTATGTGTCTAATGACTCTATAATTTTAGCTTTACAACTTTTACGAGCGCACTCAAGTGTCGCCCAGAGAGCGAGAGAGATGAATGGCTAGACAGAGAGAGAGAGAGAGAGAGTGAGGGGGATAGTGAGTGTGAGCTATAATCAAAGGCAAACACACAGAGCGAGCAGCAAGGCAAACAGTTGCTAACCGCAAATGCCACAGACTACACTACACAACTAACACCCCTTAGCATAGCTAAGCTGTTAAGCATCCCCAGCTATGCATCCCCTATTCACCTGATTTATTCCCCGACTTTGCAGTCAGTGTCTTTGACCGACACCGCAAACACAACACACACACACACACACACACACAGACAGACAGATTTTTAGCAATTACGAAAATTCACAAGTGTTTGTAGTGCAAAAAAAGAGAAGTAGAGTGCTAAATAGAGCTGGTGAGAGCAGGCAGGGAAGTCGAAGAGCAGGAAAATATGTCGTTTTAAATGTTGTGAAATATTTTTTGCATCCAGAAATTCAAAGGCAGCACAGTGCTCCACTCGAGTGCTGACCTTGAGTGGTGCGCGTCTCTGCTGCTAGATTTGAGCAGTGGGATTGCATTCAACTTGACTCATAATTGAGTGCGCATTGTGGCCGCCATGTCTCGCTATCTCGCGCTGCCAGCACTCTAATTGCAGCTGCTGCTGTTGCCACATCTTTGTGGCATGCCGCGGCGTAAATTTTAAGTGCTTCGCCCCCTCGCCAGCGCCCCCTTTTTCGCCTGCGCGCAGCCATAAGTCAATGTCAGCCTCAGTTCGCAGTTCGCTGTTCGCTGTTCACAGTCCGCAATTCGCATTGCGGCTGTCGATAATGAGACATGATTTGAATTCCCAGCGGATCTCGGCTGACACTTCAATTCCACTTTCAATTCCCAGCGTTTGTTATGCTCAATACTCAATTAGTTTGCGGTGTCGCGGGGCAGGCAAAGATTGCAGCTTACAAAGGCGCCGAATTGAAGAAGATTTCGATTCCAATTTCAATACAATAGAATGGAAATTTCCGCAGCGAAATAACCTAAGCATTTTGACAACAGCTTACTGTACTATTGTCGAAACTAAAGTTCTATTAGCTTACTAAAGAAATCGAGTGACAATGACATCAAAATATAGGTTAAACATGACTGAAACATTTAATAACAGCGGGCTCGTGCTCAAGCTCTGTTAGTGCGCCGCTCTGTTATTATTTATGTTAAAGTAAATGTTGTTGCTTGTAATAATGTTAACTATTGTTATGTTAGCTGGCAGTTGTGCTCCCATTCGAATAACATTACGTTATGAGAGCTTATGTTATGTCTCATGTATTCATGTGATGAGAGGTCGTGGGTGCTATTGAAAGTAATGTTTGGTTGCCTTTAGTAGGGTTATTGTGTGGCGTAATAAGCTTGATGTTTGCTTAGGTTAATATGGTTTATGTTGCTCTAGATTGGACTCTGCTTAAGTGACATGCATTTATTTTATTACAGCTTAGAGTACGTCTAGCTTCTGCAATATAGAACTAGCTGGAAAGTGATGATGGAAAATGATTCAATTAAATTGCTCCTAAACTCAGGCTTACATTTTAGAGGTTGTCGTAATATTTTCACGTATTTTTACCAGTTTACGACTGTTTGGCTAGCGTAATATGGCATTTGGGTTGAGACGTTACTTAAGAGTTTTCACAGCTAAATCGCCATAGGAATTTATAGCTCTGAAGTTCGAATTTCCTGTGCAACTGAAGCATTATTTCCTCGCCAGTAAATCAATTGAATTAATTGCGTCTCGAGCTAAGCCTGCGCAACGACAACAATATCCAAGGAAAACATCGCAAGCAAATTGGCTCGTCTGGCGCGAGTATATTGGGATTCTACTTGACGAGCGAGCGACGAATACTCGCATTATAATTCATGACTGACTTGAGCGTGCAATTTGCTATTTGCCGGGGATTATGGGGCGATTATTAACAATGGCCCCTCGAATGGGGTATTTGCAACATGGCGCGACCTTTGTCACAGCTGAGACGCAAGTCTTCGTCTGTCTGTCTGTCGGTCTGTCTGTCTGTTTGTCTGTCTGTTTGCTGTTTGTTGAGTTGTTGAGTGTCGACTTATAGCCAGAAGCGTGTGACCTTGTCTGGCAGTGTCTTATTGACCCCAGCCCGAAAGTATGCAATACGAAATTCGACAGGCGATTCGTAAGCCAGCGTCTTATTGGGCACAGCATAAAAGTATGCAACACAAATTTAGCTGACGAAACGTGTGCCGCGGTTCGGTCAATAATACGGTACAGTGAGCTAAGGGACGCAAGGGGCGCCATATAATAACCTCAATTTGTCAGACAGATGTCAATAAACTGCTTAGGCCGCTGGCAACACGCCCACGCTCTGTTGCACGCCTCCTCGCATGCTGGTGGCTGCCACGAGCTGTAATAATTTCATGTGGCACCGTGACACCAAAAAAAACTTTGCAGCACACAAACACACACACAGAGAGAGTGAGAGAGAGAGAGAGAGAGCGGCACAGTTACAGCGACACACACGTGGACACTTAAAACTGAATTCGTGTAGCACGTAAAAGGCCTTAAAATGAAGGTGTGCATAACTAAATAAATTCTATCAACAACAGCAGCAGAGTGGCGGAGACAAGAAGAGAGAAGCGACAGCATTTGGCGACTTCACCGCTGTCGTTGTCCTACATGTGAAGCAGACGATGTCGGACGGCTCCCAACCAGATATCCGTGCCTCGGCTCCCGCTCCGGCTCCGGCTCCTTCAGCCGAGAACCCAAAGAACTAGAACTGTGTGTGTTTGTGTGCCGCAATCTACTTCAACCAACGAAAAACAGACTGCTAAGTATGCTGGCTTAGACAATTGCCCGGCTAACGCGCTAGATACCCTAGAATTCTTAGACACACTTTTCAACTTTATGCTTTATAAGCCACATTTGAATCAAGGAATCTAGGTAAAATATATACAATACAATACATAGTATTAATTTGTATTTAAAGAAAATGTCTTTGCATTTTTGCTTTTTGAATTATTCACAAGCATATTCATTGCAATATATGACTAATCTACTTCAACGAATTCTAAGCCAAATAAAATAAATACAATACAGTACAATAATATTTGTATTTAAAGAAAATGTCGCTGCATTTTTGCTTTTTGAATTATTCACAAGCCCATTAATTGAAATATGTGATTAACTTCTAAATTACATTAGTGGCTGCATTTGCTGTTCAATTTGTGAAATTTCAATGACCAGCAATTAATATTTAACAGGCAATTATTTGGGGAAAAATCACACAATGTCTTGAGGCAGCAAATAAAGTTGTGAAAACAATTGCCTTAAATTAGAGAGAGAGAGCTAGAGAGTTACCTTAAACTTGCCAACTATTTTAAGCAGTTCAATTCAAGCAATAATTGCGCTTATTAGTTGTGCGAGATGAGTCAATTAGTTAGTTTTTCTTAATTGATTACAGACTATGATATTCGTGGGCATGTTGGAGAGGCGATAATAGTTTTGCAGCCTTGCTGACAATCGTGCATACCCATTGAGCATTGAAATCTTTAAGCGGCATCGAAAATTGTGTTAAGCGTTGATTCTTTTGTTCTTGGCATTTGCGCGAGGGGCGACGGGCGACGGGCGAGGGGAGACGCAGGGTTCGCGTTTTGGCGCCTTTTGCTTTACTGCCTGCTGGCATGCACGTCTCCAAGACACACGGCATAGCCAGAGTGGGCCCCATGCGCCATGCTCGTTCCTCGGCCGCTTCAACTGCAGCTGCGAGTCTGGCTGAGAATTTGTGCTACTTTGTCTTTTGTATGTTCACTTTTGGGCTGCTGCTCGCCAACAAAAGCCGTGCTGCAAACCAGATAGAACAAGGAAAACCTGCCTCGGCTAAGATATTTCAACAAAACACAGCGTTTGCATCGCCCCAGCGTCGAGAAGATGTTCAGCTGAAAGAAACGAGAAGCATGCCAAAAAAGCGAAGGCAAAAAAAAATGCTGATAATAATAATAATAAAAATAACAGAAGTACTTAATAAAACAAAGACACGACGTGGGCGGCGGCTTCAACTACAGCAGCAGGAGCAGCTTCAGCTTTAGCTTCTGATTCAGCTGCAGCCTGAACGAGAGCTTTTGCCTTTGCATATGCAAAAGACTTTGTCGTCGTCTGTTTCGACTGGCGCAGCTTCTTCTTGGCCATTCAGTGTTGGCAAACGACAAAGTGGCGGCAGCGAACCGCAGCCGCGTTGCAAATATGCAAATTGCATGAATCTGTTTCTCCTCCTGTTTTCCACCTCGTTCTCATTTCCCAACCCCCTACCCTCGGTATTATTCTCGTTCTCGTTTTTGCCACCTCGAATAAGAAGAGCTCCTGGCTCGCCGCTTTGTTTATCTGCCAGCGCATGTTATTCACAGATATCAATTGAAAAGGTCCCTGCTTTTTGGCACAAGGCGAACTGCACGTATACGTAACGTCACACTTTGCTCTGTTACTCTGTTGCCAGACTGTCATTACGGCGGCTTTTGGCAAACAGACATAAGAACATCCTTCAGCTACGTGATTTTTAAATATATTCCACACTGAATTGCACATGCTCACGCTACATTTGCCTTTAAGTTGAAATACTATAAATTTGTATTTGGAAAACCAGCAAAAATTGAGTTTATTAGTTTAGTTCACTAAAGCCAAAACACTTTTTAAGCTGCTTAAAGCAATTTTTAGTTTGTGCATTGTAAATAATGGACATTAAAGCGGGAAGTTTTTGTTTATTGTCATGGTTGATTAAGCAGCGCACATTATTTGTTAAGTAATTGCTTAATTGTTGTAAGCTGCTTAAAAGCTTTTTCCAACTATCAAATTACAAACACCTAAATACATTTTGTGACATCATTTAACGCATTAGTTCAATAAATTGTTTTAAACTATGAAGGCATAAATTTATTGCAATGTATAGTTTATTATAAGTTACGCTACAAACGCCTCTGAATAATATTTGAGCAGAGCAAGGCAATTTGAAAACAATTCCAGTTTAGGAACGCAGCCAAAATCTCAGTTTATCGCAAAGACTTTTAATCAAGAGCGAGAAATATGAACTCTGCTGAAGCTGCAGTCGAAGCATAGCAGCAATTATACGACTGCTCGGGCTCAATGTTAACTAATTGCATTGCGAGCAGAAGAAGCGGAAAGTTGTGGAGCCAAAGTTAAGCCAGAAGTAAGCTCAAGTTAACCCGCTGCAAAGATCCAATTACTATACGTTAGATGTGTCGACAAACATACTCGTACATATACTCGTAGCAGCCAAAGCCGAGCACTATAAAATGGGGAATAAGAAGTAAATAAAATGGCAAAAGGTGAAGCAAAAGAAAGCCAAGCCCGAGACACAGTCACAGTCACAGTTCGCAGCGAGTCGCCAGTGAGGGAGCCAAGCCAAGCCAAGTCGAGTCGAGGCGAGTTGAGTCGAGTCGAGTTGAGGCAGGCTATTAGCATAGTTCTTTTGCACTCTTGGCCTTTGTTTTGGCAGCGAGCTGTTTGCCAGATTTCTGCTCGCTGCTCTGTGGCAACTTGTTATGCAAAATCTGCATAATACATTATGCAATTATGAACGTGACAAAAACTCCTCGACGCCGCCGTCGTAGTCGCCGTCGTCGTCTGTTGCCAGAGGACTCGTGCGACGTGGCGTATACGCAATAATGTGATGCGATAACCAGAAAGCTAAACTAAAGCCTAAACTAAAGTAAATGCGGCAAGCTAGCAGCGTCTACAAATTATCTCACACCATTTGACATGCTTAGAGACGTGAGTTGTGAGTCGTTCAAATACACTGAATTAATTATAATTTATGTACGACTTCGAGTCTCCATGTCAGCCAACAAACCAAAAACACACGCACACAGTCACAATGCCTCAACGGGTAATTACCCAAAACACACCTAGAGACTGACTATGGTAAACATTTCTGCTGACTGCAGTCTGCAGCTTGGCCTGCACAATTTCTTGCATTTTGCATCATTTAGTTGCTTAGCATATTTTTCAATTTAAATTGATTTATGCTATTAGTAAATCAATTTAATTGCTGCAGCTTTAGATGCATAATCAATTGATTGCATTTCCATGCAGCAAATACAAATTTAATAAATCCATTTTCCAACTTTGCTACCTTCAAAATACTTGCAAAAGTTGCAACAACTTAAAGTTCGGCAGGCAACGTAAATACTCAGCGTTAACAGTTTTCTCTTATTCACATGATGCTGTTAACAAACTGTAATGCTGCTGTCACTGTTAATAGTAGCCAGTCAATGAACTGTTAATTGAGACGAACGTAGTGCAATTTGTAGTCAGCAGAAGTAGTTCGTTTCTAAGTCTTTGACTTTGATGTTATGTTATTTTGATGTTATGCTATTTATTTATTTTTAATTTGAAGTATGTTAATTGTTATTATATGATAATGCTGCTTATCATGTATTTATTTATAGACATTTTGTTGTATTATTTTATTCTATGCATTACAATATTTTCAACTACATATTTGTATTATTTTATCATATAAATCAGTTTCTGATTGTTCGATTTTGTGTTTAGTTCTATAGAAGAATAACAGCAAGAACTAATCTTAATTGTGTGCTTATTGCTCGTATTATTTGTTGTAGAATCAGCAATGTTGTAGTGTTGAATAACACGTTAAGCGCTCGAGTCCGTCGATTCATTAGAACATTGTGGATATAGTTGCACTATTTATTCGTAGAAATCAGTTTCTTATTGTATGATTTTGTGTTTATTTCTTAAGAAGAATGTCAGCAACAATTAATCTTAATTGTGTGCTTATTGCTCGTATTATTTATTGTAGAATCAGCAATGTTGTAGTGTTGAACAACTCGTTGAGCTCGGCGATTCAATTGGGAAGCGAATGCAAGCGAATTGGCGGAGAGCGTTTAACAAACGTTTTAACGAAATGAAACGAAATGAATTTGTTTGTTTGCACTAAGCAAAGCTATTTTTATTGTTTGTTTGCGTCGCGCACACAAAATGATTAAATGACGCCAAAGTGTTTGTTGAGTTTCTCGCTATTTGTTATTTTTGTGTGTTGGTTAATCCAGTCGCCAATGAAAAACTGACTGCGTATGTGTGCGAGTGTGTGTGTGAGTGGCAGAAGCACGTCGAGTGTTTATACAAGTTGACCACAAAAGCGAAAGGCAGCTCTAAAATTTATTAGCATTGCATTTTAAATTGATTGCGTTACTAATTTATGCATTTTAATTGCTAATTAATGCAACATTTATGCAAGACACACGCACACACACACGCACACACAAACACACACTCACACACATCCACGTGCGCTGGTCGCTCACAAAGGGCGCGCTGGATTTATAATTAGCGGTCAAATTTACGGTTTTTGCGCGTTTGTCAACACTGACGCTGGCCTTTAAAGCATTGCCTGGCCACGCCCCACGCCCCCACGCCCATGCAATTTGCATAAGCAAATACGTAATGGGCAGTAGCCAGAAGGGGACCTGCCCAAAGATGGAGGGCAGTTGGATGCGAGCGGTCACAAAGGGCAGTTAATTTTAATGCGACCAGCACAAAGGGCTTCCTCTCTCTCTCCCTCTCTCTCTCTCTCTCTCTCTCTCTCTCTCTCTCTCTCTATCGCGCTGTGCCTCTCCTGCTACAGAGATTTGCAGCAGCAACAAAGCGGAGAATTTGTTGTCGTTTCCTTGTGTGCGAATGTGTGTCTGTGTGTGTGTGTGTGTGTGTGTGTGTGAGCTTAATGAGCCGTTATTTATTAGCTGGCCGTTTTAATTTATGTGTGCAACAAATTAGAAGGCCCAGCCTGAAAGCGCTTAAACTATTTGTTATTTTAAATTGAAAGCAGTCCGCTCCACAACACATTCATTCCCACTCCCTCCCGCTCTCCCTCTCGCTGCTCCTCCCCTCGCAGAGCACAACAATGAGCGCTACAAATTTTGCTGTTGCTAATCATTAAACATTTGCCCCACTCCCAATGCTGAGCTATGAGTGTGCTTATGACTACGTGTATGTGTGTGTGGGTGTGTGTGTGTGTGGGTGCCTGTCTATGTTAGCGTCTGTCTACGTGGGTGTAAGTGTGTTCGTGAGTCAGTTTGGTTCAATGGCTAAGTGAAATTTATTATCAAAATAAATTTGCTTTTTGCTATCAACGTCAGGTGCAAGCAAGACAGCAACAAGAGCCGTTAAAAATACTGTAATTCATACCATCTTCCACTAAATGCCAACAACTTTAGCAGTTGCTGCGCCACCTAATTGCACATCGTCTTGTTATAGACTTCAAATTCAATATTTTAAATCATTAAAATTCAAATATTAATTCCGTTTCAAGAACATTCTACTTCTCACTTTTGGCTTAAACTCGTAAGTAATTCAGACGCTAGTTGGTCAGCTTGCAATTAGTAGCGTATATAGAGAGTTGCATTTTCTTCGCTGTTTGCTAGAGTCAGTGTTGAGTAACGCTAATTTGCATTTGTCAGCAGCGACATTAAGCAGTCGAAAAATATGCAAATTAGCTTAAGTACTTGCAGTAAGAACGGCAGCAACGACACAAAAACTGCAGATAAGTTAGCGCTAGCAAAAGTAGTAGAAAGTGAACAAAAAGTAGTGCTACTTCCACAAGAAACGCTGTCCTCTAAGCTAGAAGAGAGTTTGCAAGACTTGTAGATACGAGAATAGGAATAGGAATAGGAATAGGAATAGGAATAGGAATAGGAATAGGAATAGGAATAGGAATAGGAATAGGAATAGGAATAGGAATAGGAATAGGAATAGGAATAGGAATAGGAATAGGAATAGGAATAGGAATAGGAATAGGAATAGGAATAGGAATAGGAATAGGAATAGGAATAGGAATAGGAATAGGAATAGGAATAGGAATAGGAATAGGAATAGGAATAGGAATAGGAATAGGAATAGGAATAGGAATAGGAATAGGAATAGGAATAGGAATAGGAATAGGAATAGGAATAGGAATAGGAATAGGAATAGGAATAGGAATAGGAATAGGAATAGGAATAGGAATAGGAATAGGAATAGGAATAGGAATAGGAATAGGAATAGGAATAGGAATAGGAATAGGAATAGGAATAGGAATAGGAATAGGAATAGGAATAGGAATAGGAATAGGAATAGGAATAGGAATAGGAATAGGAATAGGAATAGGAATAGGAATAGGAATAGGAATAGGAATAGGAATAGGAATAGGAATAGGAATAGGAATAGGAATAGGAATAGGAATAGGAATAGGAATAGGAATAGGAATAGGAATAGGAATAGGAATAGGAATAGGAATAGGAATAGGAATAGGAATAGGAATAGGAATAGGAATAGGAATAGGAATAGGAATAGGAATAGGAATAGGAATAGGAATAGGAATAGGAATAGGAATAGGAATAGGAATAGGAATAGGAATAGGAATAGGAATAGGAATAGGAGTAGGAGTAGGAATAGGAATAGGAATAGGAATAGGAATAGGAATAGGAATAGGAATAGGAATAGGAATAGGAATAGGAATAGGAATAGGAATAGGAATATAGACAAGCACACTTGGTATGAGTAAGTAATATTGCCAGGGTATTTGCAGCACAAAGGAATGCAATATGAGAGTGCAAGCGAATTAGTGAGTGACGGACAAGCTGACTAACAGACTGACAAGCTGTCTAAACTCGCCGAAATGCACACGCACACAGTCAACACACACTCAACACACACACTCACACACACTCAAGACTCGTTTTGGCGTTTATCTGCGCGTAATGAAGACGTTGCAACTTTTGCACTGAAACTAATTTCGCCAACTGAACAGCAACGTCGCCTATTGCAAGTATTTTCATTTTCACTGTGTGTGCGCTGAGTTCGAAGGGGGGTTGGAGTACAAGGGGACAGGGGGGGGAGGTGAATGTGGCGTTCCCTGTGGAGCGCTGTACAACATAAATTAAAATGTTAGCTAAAAGTTTCGCCGCTAAAATGGCGCAAAAGCAAATCACAAGCAGCCGGCGCCTTAAAGTGTGTGTGTGCATGTGTGTGTGTGTGAGTGTGTGTGTGCGAGTGTGAATATGCGAAAAAGCGTGTGTGAGTGTGTGGGTTCTTCAAGTGCTTGAGCCAAGTACTGGCTGCAGTGTAAATGACACTTAACACAATTAAATAAGCATTTAAAGTTCCCCACACGCACACACACACACATACACACACACAAGCGCGCACACACAGACGGCTGCATATGAAATGACTTAAGTGCTGTGCGCGCAATTACACCCACACACCAACACACGCACACACGCACAGTGGCTGCTGTCTGTCGCTCTGGCGCTGCATATTAAATTAATGGCATGCCGAAAAGTATGCTACAAAATAAGTGCAGAGCCCAAAAAGTGCTGACTGCGGCCGCCTCCAAGCAGAAGCAACAAACACGCAGCCATAGACTAAACACACACACACACACACACACACAGACAGAGGCGATTGCAATGTTTGCACAATCAAAATTAAAGCCTCCTCCAGCACTCCAACACCCCCCCCCCCCCACGTCTCCCTGCCGCAGGTCACTTCAGCTGTTGTGGAGGCAGGCCAGTTAAAGATTTATGCGCTCGTTAAGGGTAGTTTCATGTCAGTTTTTATGTGTCATGCGGTCGTCTCTTGCTACAGCTAGCCGCATTGTTGCTGCTCTCGTTGTCATGCAAAATTCAAACTGCTCATCATAAAATGCCTAAGCATTTTGCCCGAATTCTAACTTGGCCCTTCATTCAAAGCTCAACACAAGCTCACTCGCTCCCTGCTGCTGCAACGTGAACTTTTTTGATAGTTGCAAACGCAATTCCTTAAGATCTTATGTCAAGCCATAAACTAAGCAAATTATTAAATCAGTATTTATATGAATACGCATAAGTTCTGCTACAGTCCACAAGTATTCCTCGTCCTCGCTCCCTACCACACACATACACGGTGTGTCGTTGCTGCTGGGGGGGAGGGGAGGGGCAGCTGCTTGCGGCCAACAGTTTGTAAACACAACAAGGATGTGAGCCAAGTTTTGACAGTCTGGTGTGCCTTGGAATGCTCTAACTTTCCAGATTTGTATCACAAGATTACTAGATAAGTTTTGATACTTATTTTAAGATCAGTATGCATAAACTCTAAACGTGGAAGCATTAGTATTAAGTGCAAGCAAACATATGAGTTGCTTTAATGCAAATGGTAATGGAATAGGCATTACTATAGCTTGTGTTATTTACAAGATTATTGTTGCATAAAATGGGAAAAACGCGAAGAATATCAATACGATTGACATGTGAGTTAGTGAAAGCATTCACATTTGTAATGTTGATATTTATTTACTTATTTCTAGTAAAATCTCTAGTAATTTATATAAAATATGTAACATAACTATAATCTCTAGTAATTTATATACAATATGTAACATAACTATAAAGATTTTTGAGATTTTAAATAGTTTTTAGGGCAACTAACTAACCATTGTTTTAAAGGCAACTAATGCGATGATTCGCAAACACTGTCAACTGTTTGCAATCTGGTTTTTAAGAATAGTTACTCATTGATTTAGAGGCAATTCGATAACACAGTTAGCCATAGAATTGCATATTCTTTGGACCAACTTCAGATCGCGAAAGACTTCAACTATGGCAACAACTTGGGCAAAGTGACGCTGCCCACGCGCCTTAGAGTATAATGAAGAAAAACTGCTGCAGCGACGGCAGCTCAACATAAATACACAACAACAACAACAACAACAACAACGACAACAACGAAATAAAAATGAAAAGAAAACAAGAAGAAAAGCTGAGCAGAAAGTACACAGAAAAAAGCGGAAATAAATGGCGTGTATAAAAACGGGCAAAACGAACGTAAATAAGCAACAAAACATGCAGCACAGGCAAAGCAAAGGTGCGATGCGAGTTTCTGGCAATAGCTAGAAGTGGGATAAGACCCAACACGGGGGGGTGGGGGGTGTGTAGAGGAATCGGGTTGGGGGCAAGAGTCAAGCGCCAAAAACTGCTGAAAACTCTGTGCAAACATTTTATGGCACTTTTGGTTTATTTTGTTCAGCTGCTCCAAGTTGCAGGTTGCTGCGTGGTTCAATGCACACACACACACACACACGCACACATGTGTGTGTGCTGTATATGTGTGTAGCAATAGCTGTTGACAATCTTTGGTAACTTGTGTGGGCCCCAAAGATTTGTGCACGCTGCTTGGCACCTCATTGTTGCGGCGCTGCTTCTTCTACTTTTACATCACGCACCATCACCGGAAATCGATCTCATCACTTATGCAAAATGCGACGCAGTTAGTTGTGCAAAATGTATACACGTAAAGGCAACACACACACACAGAGAGAGCGACACATTGTATGGGCAAGACAACAATATAGCGAGCAAGCAGCTTTATAACAACGTCAGATTTCTGTTGCACATAACAAAAGAAAACAGCCCGGAAAAATGAGCGAAACACTGAGAACTGAAAACTGAAACCGTAGACACACAGCAACTTTAAACTCAAACTGCAAACTCGAACACTCTGTGCTCCAACTACAGCCTCAAACTTATCTCTGTATTTCATTATTTTCTTTTTGTGTTTTGCTTGGCAGTTTTTACTATGGCGAACGCTACAAAGTAGGCAACACTTTTTTGCACTCAACAACTTTGCCTTTGCCGCTCAGCAGCAACTTCAACCAAGCCTCGGCACCCCACTTCCTCGCTTCCTTGCGCTCCCTTCTTCTTGTCGTCCTCTTTCTGCTGGCTGTGCAATCGATTTTGATCGCAACTATCGATAGCACAGTTTTTTATCTGTTTGTCAAATTGCCAGCGATTTTGTGCGTGTGAAATGATTGAAGTCGTTAGAAGTGTGCTTGCAGAGCAGCAAAGATTTTTATTGTCAGCATCAGCTTGAGTGGCACCGCTCACTGTGTGCGTCTCTTTAGCCATAATTCTTGCCAACTCTCGTTCTCTTGCTCTAGCAGTCGCTATTTCTCAGTGTGCTCGTTTAGCTTTGCTGTTTGTTTACTTTAATATCAATTTCATTTTGTAAGCTCGACGCTTTGCCTATTATTTCAATTCTTGATTTTTACAATAACTACTTTAATGATAACTTCTTAATACGAACATTCAACGTAAGCAGTAATACAATTTGATTTCAACATCTTTCTGACCTTTCTTCTCTCTTGCTTTAGACTTTTCTAGCTGCTCGTTGTTATTGCTGTCGGTTTCCTCTTGATCGACGCATTCGTAAACGTTCAATGTGTCGCCGTACTTTAGCCATAAAGTGCGCATAAAACTGTAGCCCATAAATCCAAAGCGCACGCAAGGCAAACGCATTCCCGCTGTGCACAAAATATGGAGAATATGAAATGTGAAATATGAAAACTGAAATAAAAGTGGATACAAGAATTGAGATACTTATCTCGCAGCTCATAGAAACGCAACCAAAGGCAGCAGCAGCAAAAAAAATTACGTCTGATATAGAAATAAGTAGAAACAGAGGAGAATCTCGGCACGACATCAAATATATAATACAAAATATTTATGTATAGATGGCAGAGCGACAGAGGTTGCTGTCTAAGATGCCACCTGCTGTTGTTGGCAAAGGTGCAGCGCGTTGCAAGCAACGGCAGCACTACACTGACTTCCTTCTGCTTGCCACACGCCTCATGCCGCATGCCGCATGCCGCATGCCGCATGCCACACGCCGCAGCTGTAGCTGAGACTTCGATGTGCGTGTCAGCTGCAGCTTTCACAATATATTTTGGCAACTGGCAGCTGAATAAGCTGAACCTCGTCGCAGACGTTGACTCGACTCCTGCCCCACACACACACACACACACACACACACCCACAATCTATGCCACATCATTGTCACTCGGTCACGGGTCGCGGCACTCGAAAAACTTTGGCTCAACTTGTTGCTGTTGCTGTTGCTGTTACTTTTTGAAGTTGTATGCAAGATTTATTAAGATTTAAAAGCTTTTATGTGTGCCGCTGTCAATTGCCGCTGCTGCTGCTCTTGTCGTTGTGGGTGCCACTGCCACTGCCACTGCCACATGCAGCAACTTTGCATGCACTTTTTTCAAAAACGTTTTTTCGCCCATATTGTTACAAGACCTTAATTGAAAATAGCGAGTGCGAGTGCGAGTGCGAGGCGAGGCGAGCAAGCAAGCACAAACAGACTGCGCTCTACACAAACGCCGTTGCCAGCGGGCGTTGCTCATACGCAGCGTATGCCGCCTCAACTGCCAAATAATTAGTTATACGCCTTTGAGAGCAGCAGCAGTCTGTGTGGCATGTGAAATTGTATTGTGTTGGTGCCGTGATTGGTTTTTGGTTTTCTGGTTTTTAGTATTTTCGGTCTGCTGCCGTTGCCTGCGCTCAATGGCCGACAAATAATTCACGCACAATGCACGCAACAACAAACGACACACTCTGAATATACCCTGTACGCCAAACGCAGTCAACTCGACAACAAATTTCCACTTCTCGAGCGCAACTTGTCGTCGTAAAAGTCAATGTAATATAGGTTTTTGTTATTGCAAGTGTATCAAGAAATATTTATGCTGATGAGCGGTCGAGGGAAGAGGAGGCCCGACTACAACTTATTGATTAGCTGTCCTTTTACAAAATTGCTATTCAAATTCCTGTGGTTATTGAAGGCCAGAAAACAGGTTTTTGCCGGCTTGTTTGTAACTGGATAGCAAACAATTTGCCAACAAGCTTTGATGCACAACATGGGATGCTAAAGACAGCAGCCGACCGACAGCGGACGGGCAACAGAGAGATATTATAACTTGGCCAAGGGGGTTGAGCTAAATAAAAGTTAGCGCTCAAGGTATTCCTGCAATTGGAGAGAAGAGCTGCGCTCTATTGCCTGTCAAAGCAGACAGCTCAGCGCACTTTACTCGTTAAAATAAAGCCGCCAACTGCTGCTGGCACTTTGCAATCCGATCTACTATTATTATTATTTTCATTCGGAATTAGCTCTAGGCGCCAATGCCAAGAATTTGTGTGCTGTATTCATATTTAGATTTGAAAGAGTTGAGTGAAAAATAGTCAGCAACAAGCTGCAAACAAATTATGAATACATTTGAATTTAGCGCAGTTTCGCTGCATCGATTCGCAAATGTTTGTACGCTAAATGAAGCGCAAATAATATATATTTGAATTATGCTGCAACTGGCTGAGTAAACTGTAAAATAATACGCTCTCTCTATTTGTTGTCGCTCGAAACGCTTTTTGAGCAGCCGGAAGCCAACTCATCAGCATGCTAAACCAATTGCCGCAGTGTTGCGGCTGCAAAGTGTGAAATGAGTGCGTGTGCAAACGGTGTGTAAACATTAGCACACCGACTGCCGACTAACGAGTAGAAAGTAGCGAGTAGCGAGTAACGAGTGGCGAGTGGCGAGTAAAGTGCGACGAGTAGCAAGCTCATTATGAGCATTTTGCCAAGTTATTCAAATGATGGGCTCACGTTTGGAGTGCAACTGTTGCGGCCACTTAACTGCGGATTACACACACACCCTCACACACACACAGACACACACGAAGTACACTCATTTACACGAGCAGCTGGTGGCAGTGCTTGAATTGAAATTTAAATGAATATGCGACACGTGAGCTTGCGACATTATAAAAATGTTGTCGCTGCAGTTGCGCCAAAACTTGCAGCAAACAACGCACACACACACACACACACACACACACACATACACTCGCACACACACTCACTACACACACGGGCAGCTACATTTAGTCGCACGGGAGCAATGCCATCAGTTTTAAGCACTGCATTTTCGCCTTCTTTATGCTCGCATTCTGCTTGCATAATTTTGTTGCCTACTTTCCGGCGCTCGCAAGACAAGTTGTGGGAGTGTGCAGAGTGTGCAGTGTGTGTGTGTGTGTTTTCTAAACCTGCCATTGCCAGTGCCTCTGTCTCGCTCTTCAGTCAATCAGGTCACCTGCTCGCCTTTGTGCCGCACACAGCCCGAGGCCTACACACTGTGAAACGTTGCAACGCATCGCTTGTAGTAGTCGCTTGTGCGGCGCTAGCTGCGCTCGCTGCGTTCACCTGACCAAGCTGCAACGTCACTCAACTGTCGCACACACGCACTGCGCTCTGCGATCCCCTCCACGCGCAACCACAGTCGACGGTCTCAATTTGCGGGCTGCACACGAGTCGTATACGTATTTGCTGGCAACGCTTTACAATCATTTTCAGCCTCAATTACGCTAGTAATTGCATTTGTCAAGCACAATTACTTGCGGCATTACTCGACGCCACTCAAGCATTTCCCGTTTTCTTCCTTCGCGCAAACAATTATCAAATTTTTGAATTTCTTAACATGCGAAACAAATTATCTATTTCACTGCTACTACATTTCTTGAATGCTAAATCGGTTCTTTGCACAAACAATTTATATTTTCGTCTGCAGTATTAAGCTTTATATTTTTCAGCAGTTATCTGAACTAATGCTAAATAAGTCTTGACTTTTTGCGCGCAAACAATTATCACATTTTTATATTTACAAACAATTATCAAATCTTTTCGTTGTTTCTATTAGTTTTATATTTCTTTTATGACAAATCAGTTTCTTGCACAAACAATTTATATATTTGTCTGCAGTTGTTTAATTTATATTTTTCAGCAGTTATCTGAACTAATGCTACACAACTATTGACATTTTCTCGCGCAAACAATTATTTCATCATATCAAATCTTTACATTTATAAACTAATATACGCAGCTACTTTTCAATTTCTCTGCTATAGAAACAAATCAGTTCAGTTTGTTTCTTAATTGACACTTGTTCCAGACAATTATTTGATCGTCCTGTAAAGACAGGCATCACAATTTGAAATTCACAAGCAATTATCAAAGCATTACATTTATCGACATAAGCAACTATTTTCTATTTCGCTGCTACTGTGTTTTTTTTCATGACAAATCAGTTCTTTGCACAAACAATTTATTATATTTGCCTTTAATGCTAAATCAGTTCTTCGCTCAAACAATTTATATATTTGTCTGCAGTTATCTGAATACAGTATTGGCATTTCTTCACGCAAACAATTATCACATTTTTATAGTATTTAATTTCTGTATTATATTAATTGCTTCAGTATATTTGCTAGTTTATGTCAACATCTGAAGTAATTGCATTTAAAATGAATCAATTAAAAAGTAACTAATATTTTAAGCAAAATCATGGTACACTTTTGAAGTTATATAAATAATTCAACAATTATTATGTATTATATTAATTGTTAAGGCTATTTCTATTTGCCAATTATATGTGAATGTTTATATGAATTTCTCAAGCAATTGCCTTTAAAATCCATTTATTTAAAACTAGCTAACATTTTTAAGCGCATTATTTGGCAAAACTTGGTAAATTTCTGAAGTTATGTTATCAATTTATGAACTGCCTTTAAAACGAATTCATTGGAAAGAATCTAAAATTTTTCAGCACATTATTTGTGGCAACTTGTCAAATTTACGAAATGTTGTGAATAATTCAGCAATAGTTCTGTATTATATCAATTGCTAAAGCCTTTAAAATGAATTCATTAGAATGTGAGCAATATTTTTAAGCACATTATTTGGAGTAACTTTATGCAATGATGTGATGAAATGAAATGAACTCAGCAATTGTTCTGTATTATTATTAAATGTCAAATCTATTGCCCTTAAAATGAAATCGTAGAAGAGTAGCTAACATTTTTAAGCACATTATTTGTGAGAACTTGGCAAATTTATGAAATCATGTGAATAATTTAGCAATAGTTCTGTATTATATCAGTTTCTAAAGCCTTTAAAATGAATTAATTAGAATTTGAGCAATATTTTTAAGCACGAAAGCGATTGCCTTTAAAATGAATTCATATAAAAGTACCTACAATTTTTAACCACATACATTTGGAACAATTTGTCAAATTTATGAAATGATGTGAATAATTTAGCAATTATTGAGTATTATATTAAATACCAAAGCGATTGCCTTTAAAATGAATACGTATAAAAGCAGCTAACATTTTTAAGCACATTATTTGTGACGACTTGTCAAATTTATGAAATCATGTGAATAATGCAGCAATTAGCTGCTCGGTTGCTCGCCTAATTACTGCTGCGAATAAATATAAAGCAGCTAGACAGTTTGTGGTGCTATTTGCAGTGCAAACTTGCCGAGCGCCACTCGCAACAGTGGCAGGCAACAAAAGGTCAACGTTGTCGCCAACGCAAACAAAATGGCGTCGCCGCAGCATTTAGCGGCACTTTCTTTTATTTTTACAGCATGTTGTTCAAGTGCCAGAGTGTGTGTGTGTGTGTGAGAGTGTGTGTGTGTGTGAGTGTGTGTTTGTTAACAACAATTTGTTGTTGTTATTTTTTCATAAGCTTTTTGCTTGGGTTTTGCTTTAACACAATTTAAAATTGTGTGCGCAATTAAATATTTAAATTGTTTTCCACGAGCACACGAGCTGTACGTCTCTGTGTGTGTATGTGTGTGTGCGCTTGCTTTAAGTGCGGTCAATTTTCAGTAATTTGCGTGCGGTTTTTATGTTGCCTCATTTTGAAAATGTTTTTAAATTATTCAGCGCCTGCTTGAGACAATTTTCCAAGTTTCCTTTACCCCTTTTTCACCACCAAAGTAGGCCATGTGGGGGCGTGTGTTGTTCTTGTTGTTGCGTGCCACATTCAACACAATGACCCGCACATTTGACGCGTTTGCTTTGTGTGCGTGTGTGTGTGTGTGTGTTTGGGCTTCAAATTTGTCATTTGCGGTTGAATAATTGAAATATTAAATATTTAAATAATATTACAGCGAACGGCAATTTGACATTAATATGCAGATGTGGCAAGCTGATTACCAATTCTAACGGTTATTGCCGCTAACTGCAACTCTCTGCCACACCCCTCCCCCTCCCTCTACGCTATTATTTACTCTGCCGCTTAATTATTTATGTAGTTCAGCAAATTTGCATGCGTTATATGATATCACAACCCGTTAACTCGCCCCTCCCCCTCGCTCTCTTCTCAGCTGTGACCTCGAGCTGCACCTTCTAATCGCAGCTCGCAAATGTGCGTGTTGCATACGAATTCCTGGCAAATTTTTGACACGCTTTTTTTGGGGGCATGTGCAACTCGCAATTATTTCACTTGCGACTCGCAATTATTGCACTAACTACTTTAATTTATGGCGCTTCAATTACGCGCCAATTAATGCAAATTAGCTGCTGCAAAAAATATCAACAATTGCATTCTCAATTATTTATGATTTGCGAGCAGTTGCCTATTTTTAAATCACTCTCAAATGGCAATCACTTGAGTACTTCACGACTTGAGTGCAGTTAGTTGACCAAAGAATAGCTTACTTATTTAATAGTTGAAAGCTGCGTAGCTGCAATTAATATGTTAACAGAGTTGAAGTTGAACTTAATTCACTAACGATTTCCATGCAGTCGATTTCCTTCTTCAATTATTTCAATATGTTAACAGAATTGTTAATTTAACTTCAATTTCTGTGACGATTTCCATACAGTCCTTTTTCTTTCTTTATTTATTTCAATAATATGTTAACAGAATTGTTCATTTATCTTCAATTTCAGTTAATACTTAATTCATTTACGATTTCCATGCAGTCAATTCCCTTCTTCTTTAATTATTTCAACAATATGTTAACAGAATGAAAGTTTAACTTTAATTTCCTTCTTGAATTATTTCAATATGTTAACAGAATTTTTAATTTAAACTCAATTTCAGTTAATACTTAAATCAATAACGATTTCCATGCAGTTTCCTTCTTTAAATATCTCAATTAATATGTTAACATAATTCTTAATTTATCTCCAATTTCAGTTACGATTTCCATACAGTTTCCTTTCTGCCAGTATGAAAATTTAACTTTGATTAGAGTTAAAATTTAATTTATTAATGATTTCCATGCAGTCGATTTCCTTCTTGAATTATTTCTATAATATTTTAACATAATTGTTAATTTAACTTCAATTTCAGTTAATACTCAATTATGTTACGATTTCCATGCAGTCGATTTCCTTATTTAATTATTTGAATAATATGTTAACAGAATTTTTAATTTAACTTCAATTTCAGTTAATACTTAATTCAGTGACGATTTCCATGCAGTTTCCTACTTTAATTATTTCAATCAATATGTTAACAATGGAAGTTTAACTTCAATTTCAGTTAATACTTAATTCATTAACGATTTCCATGCAGTTTCCTTCATTAATTATTTCAATATGTTAACAGAATTGTTAATTCAACTTCAATTTCAGTTAATACTCAATTCATTAACGTTTCCATGCAGTTTGCTTCTTTAATTTAGGTATTTCTTCTGGCAATCAAATGGAAATGATTTGTAACATATTACTCAACAGTCAGTCAATGTCGGTCATATCATATCTTATTTACAGGGTATGCGAAACACGCAAGCTGTGCAACGGCTCGCGCTAATCAAAGCTGGTCACATTGACGGCAATTACAGAGTAAATCATTTAATATGTGCGATTCCCCTTTGAGGCCGCTGCTTGTTATGAATTGAACGATTTATATAGTGTGTGTGTACGGTAGTATAATGCATTAATAATGCATTTTTGCGTGGCATTGAAAGCAGCTCACGAGTCCCAAACGCCACAGTGGCTCGCAAGTTATGCGCATAAATTAATTGATTTAATTGCATAAAACAAATTAAAATAACGCAATAATACCCAAGCACACACACACACACACACAGACTTGTTTACAGGAGAAATCCATTCAGTTGGACACGGATATATTTGTTTGCGCATTGGAGCAGCGGAGCATTATCCCAGCAGGTCCCTTTTCTGTCACATTGTGTGACGAACGCCTGCGGCTTTGGCCAGCAATGTGTTCACTTAATCAAAGCGTTGCCAGCGACACCATATTGTTAATTATTACTGCGCATTACTCGACCGCCACACGGGGTATATTAGCTGCACGCGGCGTGGGCGGGCGGCGAAATCACTTGAGCGCATAACTTTTAAGCTCTTGATGAGTTGCGCGCTGCGACAACAATTCGCGACGCAGTGAATTACATTTTTATTGTCCTCTTTGTGCCTTCCTTCCTTCCCCTTTTTTCCCAAATTAATCGCTTTCATTTTGTCCATCCAGCAAAACAACAAATTTGTTAAATACAAGTTTGTAGAATATATTTAAATTTGTAAATTACGCTCAAGCTTGTAAAATACATTCAAATTTGTGCTTTATAGTTGCACTTGTAAAACAAATGCAAATCTAACTAATAAATAAAACAAAAAATTGTATAAAATGTTAATACAAATGTGTAAAATACTTTCAATTTTGTGCTTCATAGTTGCACTTGTAAATCAAATGCAAATCTAACTAATAAATAAAACAAAAAATTGTATAAAATGTTAATACAAATGTGTAAAATACTTTCAAATTTGTGCTTTATAGTTGCACTTTTAAATCAAATGCGAATCTAACTAATAAATAAAACAACAAATTTGTACAAATGTGAAAAATACGTTCGAGCTTGTTAAATACGTTCAAATTTGAGCTTTATAGTTGTTCCCTAAATAATAAATAAAACAACAAATTCATTAAATATAAATACAAATCTCTAAAATATATTCAAGTTTGTGCTTTTGTCAAACAAATGCGAATAATTTTTAAACTAGTTTTTGTTGCTCTTGTAAATCAAATAATAAATAAAACAACAAATTTGCACAAATGTGAAAAATACGTTCAAATTTGTGCTTTATAGTTGCTCTTATAAATCAAATGCAAATCTAACTAATAAATAAAACAACAAATTTGTAAAATGTAAATGTAAATGTAAATGTGTAAAATACATTCAAATTGTGCTTTATAGTTACTCTTGTTAATCGAAGCAACAAATTTGTAAAAAGTAAATAGAAATTTGGAAAATACATTCATATTTGTGCTTTATAGTTGCAAAAAATCAACTCTACAATTCAGTGAAAAAGTAGCTATTACTATTTGAAAATTATTCGTATAATTAGCTGGTTCTTAATGCAAAATGATTATTTAAAATAACTAGCTCTTGAAGCAGCGACAAAAATGTTTTTGATTAACATTAAATTTGTTATTTTATCAGCATTTTTTGAGCCATCAAAACATATCAAATAATTTCGCTAAGAAAAGTGGAACGAGGAACTAAATTCTCCTTTTTACTGTTTCTTACTTTATGCTTATTATTTTTGTATTTTTTTCTTATTCCTTTATTTTCTTGTCTAAAGGACACCATTTGAAATAAAATGTTAAATCAGCTAGACGTTAATGTAGCAAAGAAAACTAAAAATAGAGTGTGTTCTTTGCTGCTTGAATTATTTACTTAATGCTTAGATTATACAGACAGTTGTTTAATGAATTGCAGTGCGAGTTTTTGTTGTGCAGCAAGGCAATTGCATTATGTACTAAAAAAAAAGGGTATTTTAATCGACGTGCAATCAAGGTTGATTGTTTGCCTTCAATATTGTTGCGTTTTAATTATTTGTTGCTATATCCGTTGTCGTTGTTGTTGTTGTTGCTTGCGCGGAAACGGAAATGTCAGTCGCCATTTTGAGTGCAGTGCACTGCAGTTCGCAGTTTACAGTTTACAGTTTACAGTTTGCAGTCTGCAGTCTGCAGTTGCGCGTCTTTTTGGCGACGCACTTTGATTAATTGTTTGTTATTTATGAAACTGTTGACCGGCCGCTAATTGCCAGCATTAAATACACAGAGAGCGAGACGAGAGTATTGGGCAAATGCAACTCTTAACGGGCACGCAATTAATTAAAATTTAATATTTATGAAGCTGTCACGTTGTGAAAAATTGTGCAATTATGTTAATTTATCCGAGTGGGCGGGGCCACTGACCCCAATACAACAACACACTCGCGTGTGTGATGTTCAGCTAGACTCATATTCGTGTTCCTATTCGTATTCGTATTCGTATTCGTCTAGACTCACATTCGCATGCTGCTGCTGCCAGTTGACAGATGAAGCTGAAGTCCCAGCGCCTTTGGGAGCCTGCAACTCTCTTAGCACTCTAGTTGCCTCTCTCTCTGCCCCACTCTCTCGCTTGCCCTTCTAAGCAGGGCTCGGCTTTATTGGACGCTTTTGGGCTGTTGTCTGTCAATTTGTTGCCGCTGCCAATCCCAATGGACGCTTTGCCGCTGCCAGCTGATTGCGTAATGTAATGTCTGTCTCTGTGTGTGTGTGTGTCCCAGGAGAAGCCAGCATGCATGTGCTTGTGTGCGTGTGTGTGTGTGTGCATAAATGAACAATTTATGAAACATTTAAGACTCTCTGCTCTGGCAGTGGAAATCACATTAGTTTTAAGCAGCAAGCGCATTATGAAGTCATCATGCAGCCATCAAGGCGTGTCCTTGTTTGTGTGCCGTGCAAGTTCAAGCGTTTATTACATATTATTCATAGTTAAATAGCCAGTCGCCTGGCTTTCTGCTGCTGCGTTTCAATTTGCTGCTTGCCATCGATGCATATGCGAATGACATCGGTTGCCAAGCTGCAGCACATGAATATCTAATGCGTGAGGGCATGCATGGACATGCACCGACTTGCACACACACACTGGCTGCCGCTTCCGCTCCCCCGAAATGTGCGCGATGAAATATGCATCACATGTACAAGTATTTTGTGCGGATTACCTTCCCAGTCTCTCTCCCTCCCTCTCTCTCGCCCTCTAGTTAGCTGTATGCGTGTCGGCTTTAACTACTTCGCTTGTCCTTTTTGTCTTCCCACTCTGTTTCGTCTGCACACTTGTTATTAGCTTGTTTGACATTTTCTTTAGCAATTCTCATAAGCATCTCGACTGTCTTTGCCCGTCTCTCTCCCTCTCTCTCGCTCTCCCGCTTCTCGCCTGGCTTTGTCAATTTGCCAGTCAGCGCATCCGCCACTGATATCTCTCAATTGCTCTATGTTTATTCTATTGACACTGAGAGCACACATTGCACATTGCACATTGCATATGCATGCAATTGCCATTGCTGCTCCTTGCTTTATACTTGTGCTTCTTTGTTGGGTTCTCGTTGCCAGTACTTGTCACCAAGATAGTCTTGCTGGATTCAATTTCAGCTGATTACCACTTAAGCAATTTGATGACTGTTCACATGTTAAAACTTTTAAAATACTGTGTTTTTGTTTTTGTACGCCAGTCAACATTTAATTGTACTTCAAATTTAAACACAGCTATTTAATAAAATGTTATCGCGGCACTGTTAAGCTGACTAGCTATGGCAATGCATTCATTAAAGCGCTGTTAATTAACAGCAGTCGCTCGCTCTAGAGCTAATCAGTTAACAGTTTTCACTCAGTGCGAGCTGTTAATGAATCCTGTTGCTCTGTTAAACTGTAAGCAACACAGCTCTTAAGCACAATGTTAATGACGGCGCTGTTAAGCAGCTATCAGCAAAGCGCTGTTAATCAACAGCTACTGTTAGCAGTCGCTCGCTACAGCGCTGATCAGTTAACAGTTTTCACTGTTAATGAAATCTGCTGCCCTGCTAAACTGTAACAGCTGCTAAGTCAACAGACAACGCGCTAAGCTATCGATGGTAAAATTCATCAAAATGTTCATAGAGCAAAGTGTGCTTTCGGTGGGTTTTAATATTTATGGTTTTAATAGTCGAGTCGCTGACACGCCGTGGAATGTGCACTCAAGTGCGTGTTGTGTTTACCTGGCTGCAGCGGGGGGCAAAAAAGAGCTGCTGGAATTCTGGCAAACTGGCAAAAAATGCATAAGCGAAAGAGAGAGAAAGGTAAAATGAAGACGTGACTGAGAAAGGAGATGCGTCACTTTTAATTTGTTTGCCAAGCCAAGAGGAAGATGGGAAAGGGGGGGGGGGGGGGAGACGGGCTAGCAACAAGGATGGCCGTGTGCCCTTTGGCGACGGGAACGTTGTTGCCGCTGCTGTTGGACAAACTTGTCGAGCACTTGTCGAGGGCTCGTTCTTTTCTTGTGCGTCGTCTGCTCGAGCTTCTTGTCGTGCCATCTTGCTGCGTTGAGTGTTGCAATTAGCAAATAAAATAAGCAGCTGCCGTTGCGTGGCTATTGCCAATGCAAAGTGCAAGAATTCTTGCCGCTGCTGTTGACAACAACAATGGCCTAGTTAATTGCTAACAAACAGCACAAGAGCCTCGCAACGAGTACAGTCACGTTCCATGCAAATTAGTTGGCCAGGTAACCTTGTTAGAGGCTCAGCAGCAGAAGAGGCAGCAGCAGCAACACCAGCTGTGCGATTGCAACATCTGCTGCCTGGCACTCGGCTTAGTTGCTGAGCTACTCAGCTACTCATATATGCAAGTGTGTCCCATCAGTGTCTGGAGAGGCCTTGAGAACACAGCACAGCGCGAAAGAAAGTGAAGAGGGGCAAAGCCGAAATAGAATCAAGTCGAGCAGAAAGAAAAGCAGAGAGCGAAAAGCGAAAGTTGCCCGAGATGACAATCAACAAGCAACACAAACTGAATTCGATTTAAATAGCAATCTGTCAGGCAAGCGCTCTAAGCACGCTATAAGCTACGAAATAGAAAATGGAAGAGAGCGAGCGACAGAGAGAGCGAGAGAGGAAGCAGGCGATTTACTGGGAAAATCAAAATAAATTGCAGCATGTGCAGACTTAGATCGAATCATTCGAAGGCAAAATGGGACAAAGCTACATTCTTCCATTTTGCATTCGCCAGCACTGCATATTGAGCAGACGAAAGCAGGGCAGAGTATGGGAGAGAGCAATAATGAAGGATATGTGAGATGCAAGAGTGAGCGAGAAGCAAACAAAGCGAGTAACAAAGCGAACTAAGTGAGAAGTAAACTTGAAAGCAAAGCAGCAAGCAAAACAAAATGCTAGGTAAGAAGCGAAACAAGACGCAAAGCAGGCAGTAATGAGAACCAGTACGAAAGGGAAATTTGCAAATAAAACAGCGAACAACAAAATGAGAAGTTGAGCGTAGAATGAGAATGCACCAAACTAGCAAATATTGGGTATTGAAATTGATTGACTGAGAAAGATGTTGTTGTGTGTTTTGTGGGATTAGAAGGCAATCATCCACTTTGCGCTGTTCCCATATGGCCAGACGCTTAATTCTACCAATTACTGCGAATAGCTGGATCGCTTGAAGCAGGCGAACGACTAGAAGCGTCCAGAATTGGCCAACAGGAAAGGACAATTAGAGACCAAACACTTCGTTGATCATTTGTGAAAAGCTGCGGCAGCTCAGTTGATAGGTTTCATCACATATAGGTATATATCCATAGAGCCCGGACATAGCGCCCACTGATTACCAACTGTTCCTGTCCATAGCGAACGCCTTTGGTCGTGTAAAGTTAGGATTTCACGAGCCTCTTGAAAAGAGGGGGGTTTCTACGAGGGGGCATTATGAAGTCACCGTCTAGATTATAGAACGAAACGGCGCATATTTGAACTAAATACGATCACTGTAACACTTGAGCAATAAAGCTTTGAGTAAAGAGCAAAAAGGCGGCAGGGAGATATTGGACAACCTTATATTAAGAAGCTAAACAAAATATTAAAAAGATATCTGACGACCATTTATTAAGAAGCTAAGCAAAACATTGATATTTAATATACATATATATTAAATCAGTTTGATTTAGAGAAAAGTGTAGGGAGATGCTGAAGAGCAACCCTTAATTATAACTAATAATAAAATGCAGTCATATTGCGAAGACACTGCTGAGCAATATGGAGACTGAGTCGAAGGCAAAAGCATTTGAGAAGCGACATCTATGGGAGGGTAGCAGAACAGATGGCAAACTAAATGAAGAGAGGAAAGCGCTTGGAAAAGCTGAAGCAAAAGGCAGCGAAAACAAAACGAAATGCGAGTGTAATAAAATGCATTCAAGGAAATCTTGTAATAAATAAGCAAAGCACGGCAGCTCAGCAGCTAGAAGCTGAGCAGTGAAATAATAAGGAAGAGAAATCCAAGCGAGAGCAGCAAACAAATCAAATGAAAGCAAGAAGCTGGCAAGAGTAACAGCACAGCACACCACAAAGCATTAGATGGGGAATTAAATGACACGCAGGACTGACTGTTGTCTCCGTGGCAGTTTGCACTGCGACTCTTAAGGATGTGTGCATTAAATGCAACAGGATTATGGTATTTGTTATTTTATATGCTGCTCTCAATTACAACTGCAATAACAAGCTGAGCACCACACACACACACACTTTCCTTTAAAGCTGCAGTTCTTTGCTGTCTGCTTGCTGCTGAAATTGCTACAAATTTGTTAAGATGTGACTTGAAGTTGTAGTTGGGGATGGGAGAAGAGGGCGGAAGCTTTTCGACATGGTCTTTGCAAATTTACACAATGATTCCCATGTTGTGCAGTAAGTTTTTCATTTTAGTTTTCGGAAATTTCATCAAGCTGCTGGTGCTTGCAACTGGCAAGCGTGCAACTGACAACTGCAAAGGCCCACCATGCAAATATTAGAGGCAACCAATCCATTTTTGGGGCCCATTCAAGCACAAGCAGCAAGTGCTCGAGCTATTTCAATGTCTCGATCTGGCTGGCAAATTGCAGCAGGAGCTCTTCTACTTCCATGACTATTATTATCGCTGCTAGCAGTAAACAGAGTGCGGCCGACAAAGCGAGTTGCTTGTTTCCCCACACAACTCAAACTAAACTCAAAACGTACCTTTGTTGATCTTTAATTATGATAGTTAAGCTATCACTTGCAGCATTCTTTTCAATGTGATCGAAAATCAATTCGCAGCCAAATTCAATTTAGAAGAAGACACTCTTTGTTTTGGATTGGCATACAGCGCAGTTGTTAGTCGTTGCCTGCCGCTGTTTCGTGTGTTGCGTCTCACAGTTGTTGCTTGTTTCATGCTGAGCTCGTGTTGTTGCATGCGCCACTGACACGGGCAGGCTTGCAACCTAATGTGGCCACTTCCACTTACGCAGATTACAATCTGTTTTTATGGCATACCTGCCACATGCACCCACACACACACACACACACACACACACACACACACATTTAACTCAGTCCATTGCTGTTGCTGCTTTAAGTGCGTCTCTGTCCGCTCGTAAGGACAACGAAGAGCGCCAGGCCAGCTGAAAATATGTTTAATCATATTGCACACACACACACACAACACACATATATATGTATATATTGCATTCGTATGCGTGTGCGTGTGCGTGCGCTGTGCTCATTATTTATTCCTTTTAATGGCACTGGCGCGCCAACGCTGCGTATACGCAACGTGGCGGGCATATGTGCATCGCAAATGCGCAGCGTGGCCGAATTGCGCTCGAACTATTGATGAGCGCGCATTAAGCTTGTTAAGCCAAAAACGTTAAGCAATTGCTGGCTGGGCTCCTATTAAATAACTTGGCTTAAGTGCACTTAACCGGCCCGCTAACGAGCCTTCAACGCAATAATCTCAACCATAATTGGCTCAACGTGTCAAAGAGCAAGCAGATCGATGCCGCTGCCTTGCTGCAGCTCCCGTCTTAAGCTGCAATACACAACACGCTTGTGCTATATGCTCACCATTCTGCAGCAGTCTCGATGCCAGACATTACGAGTATGTATTAGCTATGGAGACTGCTGTAAATATCTAAGAATTGAAGCTATGCAGTGACAATGTTAAGTTGTTAATCAGCTACATACAGCAAAATGTTAAGCTGCGATGTTATTAACAGTTTTAATAAATATTATTTAGAGAAATGTTAAGATTGCAATTGCAATTCATAATTGAAACAATCAGTAGGCAACTGTAATGTTCTCGGCAAGCTGATTGGTCTTAACAGCTGTTAGTTAACAGCCGCATGTTAAGTTTACAGCAGCTGTTGCCACTTGATACTAGGATGCTTGATACTCGAGCACTAAAGAGCAAACAGTGGATGGGGAGAGCAGCGTTAAGCATTTTAATAAATACTATTAATAGAAATGTCAAGATTGCAATTACAAGTCATAATTGAGACAACCAGCAGGCAACTGTAATGTTCTCTGCAAGCTGATTGACCTTAACAGCTGTTAGTTAACAGTCACATGTTAAGTTTGCCTCCAGCTATTGCTGGCGCTGCAAGTGCCCTTTGAGAGCATTTCAATTTGCGCGGAATGCACACAAACTTGCCACTTGATACTAGGATGCTTGATACTCGAGCGTTGAAGAGCAAACAGCGGCTGGGGAGAGCAGCGTTAAACCACCAATAGATAACCACACGCTGCTGTTGGCTTATTAATATATTTACCGACGGCAACAACAACGACATTGCACATATTGAGATAGTGCTGATGATTGCAGTAACAATGTGGCTGCAAATTGCATTTTGAAATGCGCTTAATTATGATGTTAACAGCGCGTTGTTGCTCCCCTTGTCGCGAGTTGTTTGTTGTGGTGCCACCTACTACTACAACGACTAAGCCAAAAGCAATATGCATATTTGATTTGAGGCAACACTGCTGCCGTCTGCCGTCTGCCGTCTGCCGCCTTCTGTGCCAAATTGCAAATGCAAACACTTTGCGCAATGTCATTTAAAATGGCGCGACAAAGTCACGGGTTGAGGGCTGCCACGCCCCCGCGCCCGCCCGCGCGCGACACTTGATTCGACATTTGAATAGCTATTTTCGCAGCGCTGCCACGCCCCCATCCAGCTGCCGCCCATCACAGCAGCTGGCAGTCAATTTTGTCGCTTGCAATTCAATTGCAAATTGTAAAGTGTTTAGGCAGTTGATTGAAATATATGCAGCTCCCTCCCTGCATAAGTGAGTGTAGCTGTGTGTGTGCGTGTGTGTGTGTGTGTGTGTGTTTGAGAGTGCTTAGCTCAATATGTGTGTGCTTTGCTTGGCTGCCATTCAACATCGTTGACTGCTTTGCTTTTTTTGAGTTGCAATCGCTCCACTGGAATTTGGCCATCTACAATGCAGCTTTGATAATTGCACTGGTCACTTTTGTTGCCGTTGGGCAATTAGTCAACCGACCACGCCCTCAACTCAGTCAATAGCCACAGAGCTGGCCGAAAGCGGCTTAGCATTTATGCAACATAAAACTCAAAGGCTCTCTGTGCACTTGCAATCCTCTCTCAATGGCCAAAACGCACACACAATTTAGCACACTGAATGTGTTCCAGCTGAGATTTCCTCTTTTGCAGATTATATTGCCTTTGTAACTAGCAGACATTATAACACATTTTCGTCATTAAATAAACCTGCCTTTTGCTCGCACTATCATCATCAAAAGTTCTGTAAAAAGCCAACTGCTGTCCTCTTTTATTTCGTTTACATATTGCACATAATTTATTCTCAATGTTGTCATATTTGAATACGAACAAGCTTATTCAATTATTCAATGCTCACGCATTTCTGCTTTCTTTTATACTCAACCAACTTTTCTTACTCAAACATAAGTCCTTATGACATGTATATGGATTTGGGCAGTATGAGATGTGCCCGAAATGTATTATAGTGCTTCTCGTGGTTCAATTACTTAATAAATCTATATAAGAAAATAAAAAAGTGTATATATTTCATATAACTAATTCTCAATATTTTTATATTTGAATTCGAAATTTCTTTTATACACAATCTACTTTTCTCACTCAAATATATGTCTTAATAAATCAACATAAGAAAATAAAAAAGTGTGCATATATACCTCATGCATTTTATTCTCAATATTTTCATATTTAAATCAACGAAGAAGAATAATCAATTATTCAATTGCCATGAATTTCTGCTTTCTTTCAGACTCAATCGAATAACATTTATTCGCTTTTCAATTGTTGCAAACATTTTACTTGCTGCAATACTGTAGCACAACGTCAATTATGATTCATTGTAATGCTTATGTGATTTTAATATTTTTGTATAATTTTGATAACAAATCATGATAGCAGTCTGCCACAGTTTCAATTACGAAATATGCTAAGCTGGCGCTTTCAGGACAATGCTCGCAAAGTACAACATAAACAAATTAATTAATTGGGATGAGCAGTTTACACAATGCATGTTCGACGCGCTCTCTCTCTCTCTCTCTCGATGTGTCTCTCTCGCTCACTCTTTTATATGATTTTATTTGACATCGCTTTTATGTGCGTAAATACGCTCTCAGTCTGTCTGTTTTTGTGTTGCTGGCGATTTGAATGTGTGGATTTCATCAGCGTCGTTTCTGCGGACAACGGTTACATCTTTCATAAATCTACGCATGTTGCCACATGCCACATGCCACACACACCGCACCGCACCACACAAACACACACACACACACACACACACACATTGACAATGACAATGACAATGACACCCACATGGACACGTGGTTAGAGCCGTTGCTTGTTTTAATCCATGCTTTGTGCCTCGGCAACATATGTATCTCTCTATACAGCCATATCTGCCTATGTATGTGTGTGTGTGCGTCTCTGTGTGTGTGCCACTTAAGCGCTTAAGCGCATTTTCATACATTTTAAGGCGCTTTCGCTTCAAACGCTCATTTGCATTTGTTGCTCTTTTTTTTGCTGTTTTTGCTGTTGTTATCCTTGTTGCGCTTCTTGTTGCTGTTGTTGCTGTTGTTGCTGCTGTGGCCATTATTCTAATATTATTTGCGTTTTTTTCTCGTTTCGCTTTTCGCAAATCTCCAGCGAAAACTTCAAAGCAAACATTTGCTGTCAATTTCTTTTTGATTTCCTTTACTGTTTTCTTCTCTCTTTTTTTGGCAATTCGATTTTAAAAACCCATGCGAAGCCAATTGAATTATAAATGAAATTTTGAAGCAATCATTTTGCAATTGATATACGATTTTACATTTTAATCCATTTATATTCATTTATTTCAACTCACACTTTCACAATTCTTCACAGGTGCCACAAAATTGCTTGGCTTATTAACAAGTTGAAAAAGGAAAAGGAAGTTTGAAGAAGGACAAACCCAAATGCTGTATTCAAGAATTTCCAGACTCTCACACTAAATAAAAGCTCTGAGAATATCTCTGATCTGTTCTTTGAAAGCCCCACTTTTATTGTCCTCATTCTATGCGCAGTGAAAGGACGAATTTTACTCAATAAAAATTATAGAATACACGTAAAGAAAGACAATTCAATGGACATTTTTATGTACTAACCTATCCCAATCGCTATAATCCTGACAAGCTTTGCGGTCTACAAAGCGACAAAAACCTCACTAAAGTCCTCACGGTTTTCAAATTAAAAAGCTTTATCGTCCTTCACGCTAATATCCATAAAAACTAGATTTTATGCTGCCGAATCGAATAAGATACGTCTCCCCAAACTCGCACAAAAAGCCAGTTGTTTTTGCTAAAGGACATTTGTTATTAGTGTCATATCTCAGCTTTATCCTGCAGGACATGCAGGGCATTTTGCAACTCAGCAACTATAGAAGTATTGATTTCCATGCAAAAATATTCGAATTACTCAAAAAATCCTGCAGCATTTTTTAAAAAGTGATTTAATGACGAAAAATGTTTTTATCTCGACCATTTAAAGGACTAGAGTAATGTCCTTTGGCACTCAGCTATCACAAACGGAGCACCCTGGACATGTGAAATGAAAAGGACAACAGTCCTTACAGGAGACGAGATAAACAGAACTTTTGGTTTAGAGAATATTGGCTACAACTTGCTTATGTCCTTGCGTATCCTGTCGAGTCATATGTTAAAGGAAGCATCTTGGCCAGGCCTATCAACCTACCAAAGGACATCAGAAACGTTCTTGGAGCTTCTGAGATGTCCAGGACTTTATTTTTTTTTCATTTCAACCGAAATGAAATTCGAAGTGTCGAATTCCTAGATGACCCCATATTTTTTAAATGCAAATCGTTAGAGCTTGTCCTGCTGTGTCCAACAAAACAAGTCCTGGCAAAATGCAGCAGCTAACGGTCGAGATATGGACATTTTCTTAAAAAGGACATTTTTATTTTGGCTATTTCTCAGCCGTATCCTGGCGGATATTGACAGGACATGCTTTTTTGTAGTCCTCGGCAGCAGGAGTATCGATCTGCATTCAAGGATTTTCGCGATTGCATCAAAAATATTGCACCACATTTTTCCAAGGGGGAGGCATGCAAAATTTGGCCAAAAATCGAAAAATCCTGCGTAACTCGGCCATTTGAAGGACTAGAGCAATGTCCTTTGGCACACGGATAGCCGTAATCGAGTTTTGTTGGATTGTGAAATAAAAAGTAAGAATGTCCTTACAGGAGCCAAGATAATCAGGACTTTTTCTGTAGAGAAAATTGGCTATAACTCGGTTATATCCTTGCGTATCCTGTCGACTCGTATGTCAAACGAAGCATTTTGGTCAGGCCCATCAACCTACCAAAGGACATCCCAATCGTCCTTGTGGTTTCGGAGATATCCTGGATTTTGTGTTTTTCAGATATTTTTCGCGGCCCTCACTGAAATTTTTCAAGTGTTGGATTCCTAGATAACCCCATATTTTTTTGATGCAGATTGGTAGAGCTCGTCCTGCCGATGCTAGCAAGACATGTCCTGGCAAAATTCAACAGGATATGTCCGAGTTATAGCTACTTTTTTGCTAGGAACATATTTTTGCTTGCTGTAAATTGGCCATAGAACTGAAGCTATATCCTGGCGTATCCTGTCGAGTTGTGTGTCAAACGCAGCGTATAGCCCAAACGCACCAGCAGTAGCAGTAAAAATAGCGCTTTAGAACTGTTTGTTATTGCATTTTATTTCATAATTGAAAAAAAATCAAACATAAAACAATTATTAAATGACGAAATTTAGTGACTAATCAAAACGTGCTGTTGAAGGATTTGAAGGCAATCCTTTGTGCACATTGCATAAATTCACGTAATTTTGCATAATTTAAACAATAAATTACAGTTTGTGGTAGCGGTAAAGTTACGATGCAAATGAGAAAATAAATTAAATTAGTTACACAATAATTATTAAATATATCCATGAATGAATGAGGGTAATGCCTTTGTTTCTGATTTGATTCCATTGTGGGCGGCTTAAAACAAATTAAAAAAAAAAAGATATAGTCGATTGTGCTGTTATTGCTGTTGACATGGCCACTGGAGTTTCAGTTGCAGTTCAAGTTGAGGTCCTTAGACCTTCAGGCGCTCCTGCACGTAGAGCAGAGCGTCATTGAGCAGACGCCGCTCGAGCTGGCGATACTGCAGCAGCATGGTGTCAATCTCGAGCTTGGTCATTGCCTGATCATCGGTCGCCTCCTGCAACTGCAATGCCGCCAGCTGCTGCACTTCGTCGGTCTCCTTGAGCGTTGCCTCCAGCACCCCGATGAGCAGCTTGAGCCGCTGATACAAGTACTGCCAGGTGCGCGTCTCCAGATCCGTTTCGAGCGCACAATCGATGTGCAGCAGGTCGACAGCCCGCTCCGGATTGCTGCACCAGTGCTCCAGCTGGTCGCCGCTCATGTTGAACACACGCACAAATGCCAGCAGCTCGCCCGAAATGTACTCGGGAGCGGGCAGCACGCGCATGCTGTGTATGTTGAGCTGGACGAGCAGCTGCGAGCGCTGGCTGCTCAACTTGTCCGTCAAACTGAGTCCCAGACGCAGCTCCACGTAGTTCTTTGGATTGTTGGTGTCCACAAAGCTGCAAGAGAGCGCAATAGCTTAATTGATATCATTGATTATTGGCTTGCTGCCATTCGTATTTACCCGCTGTGCACGAGCGCATCGGCATTGGAGCGATCGCCGTAGTAGATGAAGAACTGTTCGCCAGCTCGGCACGCCTCCTGGGCCGTGCAGGCCATGCCGCGAGTCACGCTGTCGTAGTAGGAGGTGATCTTGCCATGCCGATTGTTGGCCATCTCCCAGTAGGGTATCAGGGCCGAGATGTCCTCGCTCGGCTGCTGCTCCTTTGGCACCAGATTCTGACGCGTCATCACCGTGGAGACCGCCCATCTGCAGACGATTCAAAAATATATTAAATACATGTATAGCAAAGAAAATTCATAACAAAATTTCAATGTAGTGGCAGATAAAGAGAAAGAGATTATTTTCACTCGCATAATATTTTATTTGTGCGTCAAATGAACTCAAGGACAATTGTTGATTGGTCGTAGTCAAGTGCTTAAAACGCAATGTCCAAATAACACACAAAAGTGCAGAATAGCAGAGGCCTGTTAAAATTAACAGCACTGCTCTTCTAGTTATCGATTAGCAATGTTAGCAGTGTATTAACATTAACATCTTGCACCGCACCAATGATGTTAACTAACATTAACAGAAATCAATGGCGAATAATCGTGTGCAATGGGAATCGACGTGTTTCAATGCTAAGCAGCCTTGTTTAGCAATGCCCAATGAGCAAGTTATGGCATCAAGAGCTGACATTGACCCATGCTATATATTCTACTGGCTTCAAGTTTAAGGTGCAGAACAGAAGTAACATTGATTAAGATCATCCCACTTAAGTATTTGGCTATCACGTAAATGTGCGCTTAGAGTTATCTCGTGCAATAACAAGCAAAGAGGGGTCAGCTCAAAGTTAGCTTTTATGTTCTCAGGCGACGCTTTGTAGCTTGCTTGTAGTTGTTGTTATTCTTGTTGTTGTTGTCGCTGGCGTTTTTGGTGCGCATTTCTCGCTTTTCGTTTTGCTTTGCATCGGGTTTTTTGCTTGGCTTTGGACCACAAAGCAAAGTTTTCCATTTAATTGCGCATAAATTTTTCAATTTAATTATGAAAAGCAGCAACTTGTTTGAAGTGGTTAAAAAAGGTTGCTCTGTGTGTGGGGGGGGGGAGGGGGGTCGAAGGCGAGTGGACGAGGAGAGGCAGCGGCAGCAGTGAGCTGGGTACCGTTAGAAATCAACGGCAGCAAGAACAACAAGAAGCACAAACAACAACAACAAACAATCACGACAAGCAGCTAAGCAACTTTTTGCGGTTGCCGGACTACCTGCCACGCCCGCCACGCCCCGCCGCGCTGCGTTCGCCCCTTTGCATTGGCCATTATGTGTTTCGGGCCGCATTTGCAGTTCGCCACGCCAAAAGTCTTTCTCCTTCTGCGCTTTTCGGCCAAATGCGAGTATATATTTTCATTTCCATAGAAAAGCAAAAAACTTATCAGCAAAGTTATCAAAAGTGCCAGTTGAAGCCAGTTAAGCGTTAAAATGCCGGTTCGCCGGTCCTCGCCCCTAAACAACAAACAAAACACAGGCAGAAGCAGAAAAGTTCGCAGCACTTTCTGCTTTTGATGCTGCTGCACTGAGACTGTACTTTGTATTGTGGTTGATGCACTTGAAGCTCCTTCAATTCTGCACAGAGAGCTGCTGCAGATCATTAGCCGAACTCATCTCCTGCTCGCTGTTGAGCACCAAAATCTTTTACATTGCCATTTGAGCAACAGTTAAAAGCTCTCTCGACTAGAGCCGCCTAAGCTGAGCTTTATTTATTTTGTGTGCAGCCATCTTGTGAAATTCAAATGTAGAAGTTTCTCTGTTGTCTTTGCAATACTCGCTTCAAATTGATTTGTAGTTTGTCTCACTCGAATCTCAAACTTTTCTTCGTCTAACCACTCAATCTAGGCGCCGCTTGGTGTTTTGCTCACGTTCTGTTTTCACTTCACTGCAAGCTGCTGTCATCATTGTTATCACACTGTTATCGATAGCTAATTGATGAGCAAGCCAGCGTCAAATTGACGTTTATTGACTGCACACACACACAAACACCACATGAGACGACAGCCAACAGCTTTGACAATAAACTGTCCACTCGCTAAATCAAGGCGACAACAGAAAAAACGAGGTTGAAAAAACAGCAGAAGCGAAGCGAAGAGCAGCAAGAAAAAAACGTGAGCGTATGCGACAAACTTCTCGAAAGGCGATTTTTCTGTTGTCGTTGTCGCTGCTGAGGTTGCTGCCGTCGCTGCTGCTGCTGCTGCTGTTGACAGGCCAAGTTCTAGAGTGTTACCATAGCTGTCAACGCAAACACACAGACACACACACTAATACACGAGCACACTCGCAAAGATGGAGTCGCCCTTTCATCGTGAGTGTGTGTGTGTGTGTGTGTTTGATTTAATGCAGTGCAAACTTCGCAACGTTGCATTTTAAAGCCATGTCTCTCTCGCTCTCGCCTTCGTGCCCGTCTGTTCTACGGTCGCCCTCAATTTGAGATTGAGATTTGCGTGGCTTCTGTCATTGGGATCTTTGTGCAAAAGCTTTCGTTGAATGAAACAATTCGATTGCCATTGACGTCCATCTTCATTATGCATGCAATTTCCGAAAACCAAACTTGGCCAAATTGAAAAAGCAGGCTCAAAGGGCGCCTCGCTGTCGTAACAGGCAATGACAAGCGGGCTACAAAGGAGAACACAAATGCTTCTTCTCTCTGCGGCTGCCTCCTGTCTGTGTCTGTGTCTGTGTCGGTGTCGGTGTCGGTATCTGTGTGTCTGTGAGTGTGTGTGAGTGTGTGTGTGGAAGGCAGTTAGTCATGCATCCATCCAGCCATTTGTAAAGGTAGACGATAACAAAACATGTCGCCACAGTCAAATGATTTCGTACGGCAATGCGTTTATATGCGTTCCTACCACAGCTCACATTCTCCGCCCCAAAATACCCTACAAGATTCCAAAGAAGCAACTGCAATTCCTATGATTAAAGTGCTTAACCTCATTGAACTCGGCAAACTGATGAGCTACGCATCTCAACTTTGCTCTGCTGATATATGAGATTTTCATATCGTATTCGATGCAAATTCTTTGGGATGCTATGATGAACTTACAGGATATAAGATATGCGTAACTTCATAAAGTAAGAAATAAATAAGGGAACAAATTAAGAGCGGAATAAATAGAAAGTTAAGCTCGGTTAAAAAGATGCGATAATAACGATAGAGACAGGAAAAATTAAGAACTTAGAGTCGATAGAAGTTACAAATTGGCAAACTGAAGAGCAGCAAAAGGAAACTGATAAACGACAGGAAAATATATAAAAAAAATAATGAAATTCTAGCCACTAAACTAGAAGTATGTGAAGTAGTAATCCAATCATATTTATAATTACAAGGTATCTGCCAGTTGAGCTGCCAGTCGGCTGTGCTTATGCAACAACAGCGGGGCCTCTGCTTCTATGGCATTTCTCATTGTTCTAGTCTACTTTGTAGTGGGTTCTCTTGTTGGGTGCAAAGCACAAGACGCCGGTGGAGTAGCGAGGGGCGCGCTGAGCTTGGGGGCGGGGTCGCAGTTTGTTTTCAATTTAACATTATTTTTGCATTGTTTGCAGTTGTCGCAAAAACTTTTCATCCGGCTGCCTAACCGACTCTCCGCACCCCTCCCCCTCCCCTCCACAGCTCACCATTTCATTTGGCATATTGTGTAATGAGTTTCAGAGTCCAAAAAAGGGTAGGACAGGGACAGCAAGCGAGCAAGAGGGAGATGGCTGGTGTTTTTTCTGTACGTGGCTGTTGTTTGCTTATTTTCCGCGCTTTGTTTGCTCAACTTTTTCGTCAACAATTTAGTTTTGTCATTAGCCTTCGGCTTAATTATTTTCGCAGTGCTCGAATTGAAAATGCGCTAAGGTAATTCGAGTTTGTCTATCTGATCAACTAATGACACGACCCCACCAGCAACAAGAGACGGCGACTAGCAGATACCCTGCAGGCAAAGCTTCCTCAATAGTCAATATTATTAATATGTTTTCTTCAATGAGATCACAGTAAAACATAAAGAGCATATTGATTGGAACACTAAATAAAATAATAAAAATATTATTTATATGTAAAGACATTTTAACGAAGCGAAATAAACTGAGCAGTTGCTTAAACAATTTATTTATTTTATGCTTTTATTTATTATTTATTATCATGCTTTTAAATGAAGTTGAGCTAGTACAGCAATTAATAAAACTGATATCTAATTATTAATAGAGAAAATTCCTATACAGAATTTAGTTATTTGTATGCTTTTGACAGATTCAAAGAAAGCTGATATTTTAATTTAATCAAAATGGCATAGAAAAGTGTGTATAATTGAGAAAACTGAGCAATAGCTAAACGAAAATTATCTTAAATAAGTTAAGAGCTTACAAGTGCGTAGTCACCCAAAGGCAACGAAATGCGAAAACAACAGGGTACAAAAAAGAAGCCGCCTATCGATTTCATTAATGTGCGCTGCCAAACCGCAGACGAGCACATCACACACATACACTAACACACACACGCACAGTAACACACACACACACTTGCATATGGAAGTATTGAAGTGATTCATAAATGCATAAATCGACATTTGCATTAGACTGATTAGAGAGTCGAGAGTTCGCCTCGAATGGAAAGCAGGAGTCGACAGCGAGGAGGATGAAGAGCTGAGTTGAGTTGAGCTGCGGCATTGAATGGTTTGAGCCAATTACCCTGTCAGCTCGAGGGATTTTCAGCGTGTTCGATGCCAACATCGGCATCAACGTCGCCTTCGTCGTCGTCATAATAATCATTATGCGCCGCATAAACAGCAGCTGCCTTTTGCACTTCTTTGGTCCCGACATCATAAAATGAGCGGGTGGCAAGTGCGGGGACAGGTGCGGGGGGCAGGTGGCCAAAAGGGTAGCTGGTCCGGCGCTAAATTGAAAATTAATTACGTGAACACAAAGCGCCTGCAGTCACATTTTGACAGCCCATCGTGAGCTCTATCTATCACTTCCTTGCGAGTCTCCCTCTCTCTCTCTCTCTCACTCTCTCGTCGACTCTGTGTAGTGGCGTCTCTTTCGTTAGCCGTGAGTTGTTATGCTTAGAGCGCTTTAATTGCCTGGCTGCTGGTTAACAATTATTACCTCCTCCTCATCGAAGATGTACAAGTTAATTATGGCAAACTGGGGGCAACACTGCCAAACTGGCTACCACAGGCAAAGGGGGGGCGGGGGCAACTCGGGTAGCGTGCTGCTGATTGAGTGCCCCAAAATATTATAGTATATCAAATTCCAATCGATGCTCAAAGCGAAAACAGCACTTTAACAGCGTCAGGTTCGCCACGAAACAAAAAACAAGTATGAAGTGGAGTTATATCGACTACAAAATACCCTGTATTACTGTTATATGGGAACAAAGTTAACTTTTTTGTAATATACCCACTGTTTTCTTATGACTTATGACCAACAACTATATAAAACATCATATCACAGCACAGTGTTGAAAAACAGTTCGAATTGAAACTTTTGTGGGTGAAGGAGACCAAAATCGAATGGGTTTCCTCAATAACTTTAAAGCTTATTAGTCGTTCCTGATGAAATTTGGCAGAACGTTGGCAGAACGCAGATACTTAGACACAAAACCATGCTACCAAATTTAAAAATCGTTACGTGGGAGTTATTCGCAGAAATCTATAGTGAGACTCAGGAGGGGAAAATAAAAAAGAAAAATAAACTCGTATAGAAAAAGAAACATACCTAAGAGTATCCGAACACCAACTTTGGTTATTCTAGCTCTTATAGTCTTCAAGAACTAGGCGTTCATATAGACGGACAGACGGACGAACGGACAGACGGACGGGCAGACAGATGAACTTGTCTAATTCGATTTAGAATTCGATTCTAAGCATATTGGATGTAACAACTTCTGACCACATACATCGCCCTGTCACATACATTTACTTAACATACCCAGTTTTACCATTTCAAGTTATATGGTATCATAGCCGTTAAGCTGAATCAGCTAAGTGTTTAAAAAGACTTTAGTTCAGGAACACTTAACTAAGCTTGTGAAAGAGAAAACTTGGAACAAGTTTACAACTTAGATTAGATATATGCCAATCAGTAGGCAGTTTTCTTGTGCCCGTTAATGAAGCGAAATCGACTAATAAATCACTAGAGATTTCCGCTGATTTCCATATTTGCCGCAACAGCCAGAATATTTATTTGCCATATTTACTCAAAGGCCTTAGCCGCTATTGCGAGTCAAGTCAGAAGTGCGCAGAATTCAATCAAGCGCAAATGAGAACAATCCTTCGGCCAGGCTGACCACTTTTCCTGTTATGGATTACTTAATAATTTATGAAGCCCACTGACAGACGAACGTCCAGCGAGGGCTGCTCCAGCAAATAATCGCAAGCATAGTCGCGAAAAATACCCGCAATGCGATTACTATAAGAAAATAAATTGGAATCATTTGTAAACAGCTTTCAACATAGTAATTCTATTGCAATCCAATTTGGAACTCAATTGCAATCCACATTGTAATTCAATCGCAATCCACAATCGAAACAAGTCCTTTAAAGTTCTTAAACAGCTTCCAAACGTATTTTGCAATAGTTATTAGATATCCAGGAACCACATTAGAACCACATTGTAACTCAATTGCAATCCACATTGTAATTCAATCGCAATCCACAATCGGAACAAATCCTTTAAAGTTCTTTAAGTTAAAGTTCTTAAACAGCTTCCAAACGTATTTTGCAATAGTTATTAGATATCCAGGAACCACTTTAGTTTATATTATGAATTTTTCCAAACTACTCGTAGATCTTTCTGTAAGTTAATGCCGATGAACATTGATTTAAGATTGAGCTTCTGCCCCAATGGCTCCCACAATTTAAGTGTTGATCAGCGCCACTTTGGAAAAGTTCTTAGCTACACATTGAAGAACTGTTTGGGTTGACACTTTCTCCTCTCGCCTATCTAAAACCTGTGTCGATCTGAGGTCTCACGAACAGACAAGAGTCTATAAATAGATTTGCTTTTGCCGTAGCAAAAACTTGCTCAGATGGGCAGTCATGTTTGTGGCAGTCCTCGTAATGTGGCAGGCTGCTACACACGTAATGTTCAATTCATATGTGGCACGCACGCAGCAGTTGCGATTGCCGTTTGGCGATTCGCAGCCGGCAGCTGCCATCAATCAGTGGAGTCCATCAATCAATGAAGTCAAGCGTTGTCCACGCGCTAACCGAGCGTCATAAATCTCAGTGCGGCCCCGTCTCCCCCCCCCCCCCGTGCTCTTCCCTCTATTAGTTACTGATTGTTTTTCGCAATTTGTTTCCGTTGCAGCAGCTGCTACAAACGGGCGTCTCGCTGATTGTCGACGACGGCAAATCGACGCCGGAAACTGTTGCAGCCGCGGCTGCAGGACGACGCCGACCGGCTGGCCTTGCCGCCATTGGTGGCATGAAGCGCAAGCGACGGCCGCAGCTGCCGCTGGCCACGATGGGCGCCAACGAGGAGGGCAACAACTACTGGCGCGGCCACGTCGAGGACGACCAGAGTGGCATGCAACAGCAGCAGCAGCAGCAGCAGCAACAGCAGCGACGCAAGCCGTCGAACAACATTCGGGAGCCGATGGCGGCGTTGGAGCGTGAACGGGAGCGAGAACGCGAACGGCAGCGACAACAGGCAGCTGCCACAGCTGGCGGCAGCAAAGCCTATCGACGACCCTACGGCCAGGCCAAGAAGCAGGACACGCAGGAGGCGGCTGTCGCAGCACCCACAACAACCGCAACAGCAGTAAGTGGCAACAAGACGCCGGTGGATCTGAAGAACATACTGAAGAACTCGGGGGGACTGAGCCTCAGCGAGATATTGCAGCAGAAGAACCTGTCGCTGGACGATCTGCTCAAGGGCAAGCAGAACGCGCTGCTGGCGTTGCAGACAACCGCAGTGGCGCCACCGGCCATCGGCCTGACCAACTACGAGCCCAAGGCCACAGCGCAGAGCCAGAGCCAGAGCCAGAGCAACAAGCAGTTGGTGCGTCGCATACCCGCCGCCTTCCTGGGCAGCGAACACGACGCGGAGCAGCCGAAGCCCAGCAAGTTGCCAGCGCTGCAGCGCTTCAAGCTGTTCGGCAGCTCGTCGCGCGACGGCAGCAGCACGCGCCGCACGCCGGCAACACTTGCTGCGGGCAGCACAGCAACGACAGCCACCTCGACGACGACGACGACGACGACAACCACACGCCTGCCGCTCTACAAGAAGCGCCAGCAGCTGCGCTCCACGCTGAAGCCGCCAGCGCTGTTCAAGGCAACGCCGGCCACATCAACGACGACAACGACAACGGCGGCGGCGACGACAACTGCTGCCGAGCTGGAGACAACAACCGTGGCGACCACAGCAGCAGCAGCAGTCGATGATGCGGAGGAGCAGGCAGAGGAGGAACAGGAGCCGGAGCAGGAGCCGGAGCACGAACAGCAGCAGGAGCAGCAGTTGAGCAGCAGCAACAACGCTCTGAAGAACGACAGCAACACGAAGCGACTGCGCGACAATTTCATTGGCCACCACTACGAGCGCAACTCCGTGGAGAGCATCGAGGACGTGGAGCTGGAGCTGGCCGAGAACTCGGTGCACAGCACGACGGCCACGCACACCAGCAACGGCAGCAACGGCAGCAACGATAGCGCGGAGCAGCAGCTGCTCGACGGCAACGACGAGCTGGAGAATTTCTTCGACGAGGTCGCCAGCAACACGCACCAGACCCGGCTGCCCACGCCGCCGCCACAGCCGCCTCCCGCGCCCGCTCCCGTCCCTGTGCCTGTTGCGCCGCTGGCCACGCGCCAGCGTCCAGAGCAGTCGCTGCCGCCGCTGGTGCTGCTGGACGACGTCGACGATCGCACCGATCTGCTCGAGCTGATCGAGGATCGGCGCTCGGGCAACCGGCTGTTCAAGGTGCTCGAGCAGCGCAACATGACGCTGGAGGAGCTGATCGAGCATCGCAAGCGCGGCTCCAGCCAGCTGCATCTCTCGACCATACTCAGCGGGGACGAGCACTCGCGCTTCTATCCCGGCCAGAAGGTGGTGCTGCAGGACAACATGGACATTGTGACGGCGTTCGAGAACTTTCCGCACTTCAATCTCATCGATCTGAAGAGTGTGAAGCCGGACGAGATCAAAACGGACTCGCAGGGCGCCAGCTATTTCACATCGATTATCGACATCGAGCCCAACGACAATAGCGGCGTCGCTGTCGGCGTCGGCGGCGGCAGCGCTGAGCTGAGCGACAACAATGCGGCGAATCGAGGTACAATAACAGCATTGCGCCTGCGACGTCAGCGGCAGCGTCAGCGCGAGCAGCGACAGCGCCAGTTGCACTTGCAGTCGCAGTCGCAGTTGCAGCTGCAGCTGCAGTGAGCGGTTGCACACAGTTTTGCAGTTGCAGGTGGGCGTGCCGAGCTGTTGCCACTTCCCTAGCTCATCGATAGCAGCCACTGCGCGCTATCGATGGCATTGTCTTCTGTTCTGTTCTGTTCTGTTCTGTTCTGTTCCATTCCGTTACGTTCCGTTTCGTTCAGTTGAGTTGTTGTTGTTCGTTCGTTTTCCGTTCAGCAGCCGCAGCTCGGCACGCCAAAATGCACACGTAAGTAAACCACGCTGGCAACGTCGCACTAGCCCTGGCCTGTTATCGACAGCGTGTTATCGATAGACGCGCACAAAGCGTGAGCGAGAGAGAGAGCGCAACACAGCGCAATATTTCGTCGCAATTCGCTTACTGCACGCCAGTATTTCAATTTTCAATTGATTGCGGGAAGTATTTAAATACTTCGCTAAATTTAATAATAATAATAAACTGCAGAATAGGAAACTGCAATTAGCTACAAATTGAATGCAAAGCAATAGCAATCAATAATTTAGTGATGGCAGAATACTTCACTAAAGTTACGAAAAATAAACTGCAATTCACTATAAATCGAATTTAGTCTTCAATAATTAGTTCATGACAGCAACTAATAGAATACTTCACAATACAGCCAAATTTACGAAAAATAAATTGCAATCAAGTATAACTCGAATGCAAAACAATAGTCATCAATAATTTAGTTGGCAGCAAGTATTCGAATGCCTCACAATATAGCTAAATTTACGAAAAATAAACTGAAATTAAATATAACTCGAATATAAAGCAGTAGTCAACAATAGACAGCAACAAGTATTATAATAGCTCACTAAATTCTCCAACTATAACTCGAATATAAAGCAATAGTCAACAATAATTAATTGACGACAACAAGTATTATAATACTTCACCAAATTTACGAAAAATAAACTACAATTAACCAGAACTTGAATGCAAAGCAATAGTCTTCAGTAATTAGTTGATGGCAGCAAGTATTGTTATTATAGTACAATCACAAAACAACTAAATTTACGAAAAATAAATAGCAATTAACTATAACTCGAATATAAAGCAATAGTCACCAATAGACAGAATAGGCAGCAAGTATTAGAATAGCTCACTAAATTCTTCAACTATCACTGGAATACAGAGCAATAGTGAACAATAATTTAATGATGGCAGCAGCATTAGAATAGCTCACTAAATTCTTCAACTATCACTGGAATACAGAGCAATAGTGAACAATAATTTAATGATGGCAGCAGCATTAGAATAGCTCACTAAATTCTCGAACTATAACTCGAATATAGAGCAATAGTCAACAATAATTAATTGACGACAACAAGTATTATAATTCTTCACAAATTTTACGAAAAAGAATTTGCAATTAGCTACAACTCGAATATAAAGCAATAGTCACCAATAGACGGCAGCAAGTATTAGAATAGCTCACTAAATTCTCCAACTATAACTTGAATGAACTTGAAGCAAGTGCATCGAGAGCAAGCTGATTGCTTGGCTGGCGCTTGCAAGTTTGCAGCGATAACAGGCTATCGATAACACGGCGATAGCATGGCCAAGGCTGGCAAGCAAAAGTATGCCACTACTGCCAACGCACACACCAATGCCACAGCTCGCTGCATCCGCCGCGCACACCACAAACACACCGCCCCACACAGCGCAGAGCTTGCCACACAGCTTTAATGCTGCAACGCCGCCTTCTCTATTTGCAGGCCCCGCCTACGCGCAAACATCGGCGCACAACTTGGCCGCCACATCGCAGACATCCCAGCAGCAGCAGCAGCAGCAGCGAGGCGAGAAGTCGCTGGCCTTCTTCCCGTCGTGGAAGAGTCTGGCGCTGGCCTCGCTGGCCACATCCACGGGCGGTGGGGGAGGAGCTGCGGAGGATAAGCGCAGTGCTTACTACTTGCCGCCGCCGCGTCTGCTGCTCGAGAACAGTGCGGCGAGTGGCGAGCAAGAGCAGCAGCAGCAGCAGCAGCAGCAGCAGCAGGAGCCGGAGGACGACGGCAACACGCTGGACATCGATCTGAGCAGCAACGGCAACCTGACGAAGCTGCTGCCGGATGTGGACAACAGCGACGTGATCGACACGATCGAGAACGAGGTGGCGCGCGCCCACGATCTGCTCGACCTCGAGCTGTCCGGGCACGGCTTCCATCGCAGTCCCGCCGCCGCGGCGGCCACCTCGATGTCGCAGCAACAGCACCTGGGCATGGGCAGCCTCTACGCGAGCATGCCGTCGGGCGTGAAGTCGGCGCTGGTGGCCAGCGCGGCGATTGTGCTGACCTCGCTGGGCACGCTGCTGGTCATCTTTGTGGTGTGTCGCTGGAAGCAGCATCGGCGCCGCAAGTCCAGCTACCTGAAGACCTACAATGCCATGAAGAGCAAGTTGCCCCAGCTGGCGCCCTCGAGCGGCATCTCGCGTCGCTCCTCGCTGCGCCAGCACATGGAGGAGCTGGTGGTCAGCAGCGGCAACAGCAGCAACAGTAATAGTGGTGGCAGCTGCCACACCTTGGGCATTGCCACCGTGTCCTGCAGCACGCCCGTTCACGCCCGCCACCAGCTGCAGCAGCAGCAGCAGCAGCAACAGTTGATGCAGCGCCAGAGCAACTCGCTGCTCACCACGCTCAGCACTTGCAGCTCGCTGGCCGCGCCGACAGCGTCGACGACAGCAACCACAACGGCCACTGCAACTGCGACGGCGACGGCAACGGCAACGGCGGGGGCGGCTGCGTTGGCGAGTGGGCGTGGCGTCGGCTCGCTGGCATTGACGCTGCGCAGCGCACATCAGAAGCTCAACACCATGGACCCCAACTCGCCGGAGGTGCAGGAATATCTCTTCGACACACTGCGCAAATCGTTCGACAACTAAGCTGTAGTCCCCCCCCCCACAACTTCACCCCCCCAACATTTCCCCTCCCCCTACACACAAACTGTAGTGCTATCGATCCAAGTTTAGGCCAAGTTTTATATTTATACACATAAAGTAACTATTATAAATATAAATATATATATACGAGAGAAGCTAGAGCGCGAAGAGGAGCAGCAAGAGAGGAGAGAGAGCAGAGCAGAGAGCAGTGAAGCGATCGAAACGGAAGCAAGGCAAAAAGCAGCGAAGAAGGAAGTTGAAATAAATGTATTAACATTAAAGCGCAGTGTTAGTTGATTAATTAGTCTAAGCAGAGAATTTTTTTTGTGAATGTGTATTTTTTTTTTGTGCAAGAAAAGCAGAAAATAAACAATTACCACAGCTATGGTTGGCAGCTGAAGACTGGTCTACAAATTGCGCACATTAAATATAGAAGCTGCAAGAAAAGCATTAAAGAACAGAAGAACCTAACAGAAGCTACAAGAGAAGAGCAGTACATTAAGCTATGAGAGTAATTCTACTGATCAGCTAATCACGTATCACGTCAATTTGTAGACCAGAGTTTCAGCGGACTTGCAGCTCGAACATGAATACTTAGAATTTAAGCTCAACTCACAATGTGTGGCACGTAATTTTAGCATCATAACAGTGAAATGGAAAAGAAAAACTAAAATTATATAACATATAATCGTAAAGTCAAGTTTAAGGCAATTAAAGCAACAACCAACTGCGTTTCAGGGGCACAAAAAAAAGTATTGAAAATGGGTTTCGTCGTCAAGCACTGAAAGAAATGCACTCAACACACACACACACGAAGAACACAAGAGAAAGTCAAGGAAAGTACAGTTCAGTGCTGATTTCAATTTCGAGGTTATGTTTGCACTATTTTCGAGTCTGGAATTTGCAACACTGTTCGAGGACAATAAACGTTAAGGAAAAACACTAAAGTCAAAAAGGAGAAAGCACAAATTGTACTTCTATTCATTTATTATACTTTGAGTAAAGTCACTGAAGTGCACTCAACATGGAAATTGCTCAACACTATAATATTAACGCGGACAAACGAGATACTGAAATGCTAAAATATATATTGAATAACTGTTTCTCAATGATTTTCATTTTTTTTTTTTTGTGCCCAAACAGAGTTCTATCAAACATCTATTAAATATGTGTGTATAATATATTATATGGATAATATATTATGATTGATATAATATACAAATAAACATACTACAACTAAGCATGTAAATAAGTTACAAATATGTTTTCGTAATCGTTTTTGTTTCCTTTTTTGAGAATAAAGTGTAGCACGAATAAAAAGCAAAACAAACAAAACTTGGAATTAATGGAAAATGATTCGAAAATTGTGCAAGAAATCGCAGACTGCTTTTCAATTAAATTACAGCAAAACAACAAAACAACGCACACACGGCGAGCGTATGTTTAAAAATAAAACCCAGCACAACAAACAGCCAAAAGAATGCAGAATGAAGAAACCGCACACCGAAGCTCTCTGCGCCGTCTGGGAGCCAAAGGGCTAACTTTTCAAGGTTTCCATTTGCCAGCTGAAATTTGAACCAGGGACAACGAACTGCCTCAACAACTATTCTGATATGATGAGACCATAATCACGAAGATCAAAATGGTAATTTGGTGTTTGAACTCATTTATCTACAATAATGTCACGATAGTAATATCGTGATGTCAACCTTCTCTAATTTTCCTCTCCGCGTATAATTTAATTCAACTATATATATTGTATATACGTAGCTAATTTATATATGAATCATCAGCGTCCACGTTTATTTAATTCGGAAAATATATATTCGCATTTTCATCACTTATTAGTGTCACCAATTGTGCGATGCGTTCTTTAAATTCTTCACTACAAGATTCCATTTTATTTTCTAACTATTTAATGTGACCTTCTTGATAACAAAATGTAAATAACGTGGAGGATACATTACTTTTATTTCGCAGTGTTTCTCAAGTTCCATAGTTTATAACTTTCGAAATTACTCAAAAATTCGAAAAGTCATCTCACTACTTCTGCTGAAAAGTAAAAATATTAGAGAAACGCCAGACTAAACAATTGCTGTGGCGTATTCAAAACATATTCCGAGTAATTGAAAACAGAAAGCGAATTTTAAATCGAAAACTAACATTGAATTTATATAGATAAGTGTAGCAGCTGCATTTTGAGGGTCAAAATACACTTGTCTATATATCAAAATCTTTTGCTCAACTATATATATGCTCTAAGGCTGCAATTTTTACACAGAAGTCTCTCAAATATTCAATTCGTAATTATTAAAATACAAAATTTCATTTTTTACCGAACAAAGTAGAGGCTTTTTAAACTTTCAACTCTTACCATTTAAATATTGATGGCACTTTAGTGCATGCTAAATCGACTTAAGCCGCAAACAATAGCAAATACTTCAACCATTGCTTAACGAAGCCACGACAAGTAGCAATAGTTAAGACACAAACCACAGCAAGTGCTCCAATCAGTGCTTAGCCAAGCCACGAACCGGCTTGAATCTTGCAAACGTAATTTAACAGTAGCGCATAAAAGTAAAAAAAAAAAAGCACTCACCTATAGAGATCGTAGCAGAGCCCGAACTGGGTGAACAAACTGGCCATGGACGCGACTGAGGCATCCACGCTGCCCTTGGGCTGCATGTAGGCGCACTTGTACATGCAGATGTACTGTCGAGCCACCACGCGGCACTGACGCAACGCCGCCGCACAGACGGATGTGCCGCGCAGCTGTTGCATCTGCTCCACGCTAAAGTACAGCACAGTGTTGTAGGACGCGGGCAGCGTATTGATGTACGGATACCACGAGCTGGCGGCGCCGCGCATCTTCTCAATGACCAGAGCATACGACAAATTCAAATTGGTCAGCTGCGGCAGGCTGCTATATATGCTGCGTTCCGCTTCGGATAAATGCTCCTCGGAGAACATGAGTTGTCGCGGCACGCTCAACACCTGCTCGCCGGCCGCGATGTCACGTTTGGCACGCAGCCCCAAGCCGTAGCCGGGGAATATGGCAATTTCCACAGCATCACTGGACACGCCGCCTGCGAGCGCCCATTCGTTGAACGCCTGCATTTTGGCCAGACGCGCCTTGTCGTTCACATTGCTGCTGGCGGGGGGGAAGGCGCAGCGTTGCAGCGGACGCTCGAGCTGTATCATCGATTCTAGCAGTCTTTGCACTTCCACATAGTTCTTCCACTCCTCGTTGGGGTTCGTTGGCATCTTTTGCAGGATGTCGAGTGCACTTTGCGCCAGCTGATTCAGTTGCCGGCGATCCTTATCGGGCAACTTTGGTATGCGAATACCATTGTTATTGTTGTTGTTGTTGTTACTGACGGCGGCTGCGGGCTGTTCGGTTGCCGTAGGCGGCGAATTTTTGTGCTGCTTATTGTTACGTTTGTTTTTGCCCATCTTGTGTGAGTAATATTGTAGACGATGCGAATTACACCGGTTAACAACGACGCCGCGCAACAACACCAGCAACAAAACAAACAGCCAAATAAGGGGCAAATAATATATATGTTGTGTGTGCCCAACACGTGCTAGTATCTCTTGCAGCAACAGCTGACCGCGTAAAATACCGATAAATGCGCCATCGAAAATGTTAGTGCTAACTTTTATTTTAATAACATTAGCAGAGCTGAAGCTGTTAACAGTAGCAGAGCGGCCATTGTTCTCTGTAATGCTAAGAAACATAACAGGATTTTGGGCGTATATCGAATAGGCTATGAAACAATTCGACTGACAAAAGGTGATGCGTTTCAATACACATTTTTAACAATTATTTGTTAATAGGTAAAGGTAAAGAAAAGTAAAGTATTTTATTTTTTGTTATATTCATTGCCAATAATCGAATTGAATTTTCGATATATTTAGTTGAGTCATCTGGTATATTAACACGGTGGTCACACACTTTACAAAACATACCTGCGAAGTGCCATCGAATAATCGAAACAAGGCCTCTTGTGTGCTTTCATTTTGTGCTGCCGAGTTAGTCAGTTGTTCTCTCCTGAAGCGTGCTCACTAAAAGTTTTTTTTTTCGGTTTTGGTTAGTGTGAATTAAATAAAACATGCCCAACAAAAAGGCAAAGATTGCCAATGGCGGCGTGAAACGCAAACGACAAGCCGAAAAAGAAAATCAAAAGCCTCAACCCAGTGGATCTGAGTTGCCGGCTAAGAAAGTGAAACGTGAAGTCAGTGAGCCCATCGAGGGCGCAATTAAAAAAGTCGACGCAAGCCACATTAACAAAGGCATTTTTAAGATCTTCGCGAAGCTGCAGGAGTCGACCTTGAAGAATAGCGAGAAGCATGTTACCGAAATGATTGAACTGCTGTCCAACGAGACCGACAGCGTTAAGGTACCTCTAACTCTCTCACTCTTTTCTTCATATTTAACTATATTGCCGTCCTTGTCTAATGCACGCACGTGTTTGCTTGCAGCGTGCGGCAACCTGCGCTTACACCCTAAAGCGCTTGGTGCGCTGCACCGGCGCCGATGACATACAATCGGTCTCAATGAGCGCCAGCCATATAAATCGCATTCTTCGCGAGGTTAAGCAGATTAAGCCAATTGATCTGCTCACCACACTGAAGGGTGAGCTGCACGTCAGCAGCCAGTCCAAAGCAAAAGAGGAAACTCTTGCTGGCGTTGGCCAATTGGTAACTGTCATGGCCATTTTGCAGAGCAACAATTTCGAGCAGCCACCCAAGAAATTGATTGAGGAGGCCTTCACACTTCTGATCTCCAATCTCAGGGGACGCGAATATCTCGTCAACATGTGCGTCGACATTATGACCGAGTCCTTCCAGCAGGTGAGCGAATATTCCAGAATTCCATACATTTTAACGTTTCGCAAAGTGAACTTTTTTTCTATACAAAATTTGCACACCATGAAATTTGTTCAAACATAACCAAAATAATTTCGTATTAGCAAATGTGTTTTTTCTCGGTGTTTAATATTTCGAAATGATTTCAAACAACTTTAATTGCTCGTGAAGTGCTAAATAAATAGAATACAATTTGTTAACTGTGCAATTTCTTCAAACATAACCAAAAAATGTGGCAAGTGTGTCTTTCCTTGAGTTTAATATTTCGAAAAGATTTCATACAACTTTTATTGCCCGTGAAGTGCCAAATAAATCAAATAAAAGTTGCCATCTTTGAAATTTGTTCAAACATAACCAAAATAATTCGGGATTAGCAAATATGTTTCTTCTCGATGTTTACTATTTCGAAAAGATTTCGCACAACTTCCATTGCCCGTGAAGTGCTAAATAAATCAAATAAAACTTGTCGACTGAAGAATTTGTTCAATCATAACCAAAATAATTTGATAGTAAATCAGAAAATGTTTTTTCTCAATGTTTAATATTTCAAAAGGATTTTGCACTGCTTTAATTGCCCGTGAAGTGCTAAATAAATCAAATAAAAGTTGCCATCTTTGAAATTTGTTCAAACATAACAAAAATAATTGGATTTTACCAAATTCGAAAATGTTTTTTCTCGGTGTTTACTATTTCGAAAAGATTTCGCACAACTTTCATTGTCCTCCGTGAAGTGCTAAATAAATCAAATAGAAATCGCCATCTTTGAAATTTGTTCGAAAATAACCAAAATAATTCGGGATTAGCAAATTCGAAAATGTTTTTTCTCGGTTTTTAATATTTCGAAAAGATTTCGCACAACTCTCATTGTCCGTGAAGTGCTAAATAAATCAAATAAAAGTTGCCATCTTTGAAATTTGTTCAAACATAATTAAAATAATTGGATATTAGCAAATTAGAAAGTGGATTTATCGGTGTTTAATATTTCAAAAAGATTTCCCACAGCTTTAATTGCCCGAGAATTGACAAATAAATAAAATAAAATTTGCCGTCCATGCAATTTGTTCAAAAATAACCAAAATAATTCGGGATTAGCAATTGTGTTTTTTCTCGGTGTTTAATATTTCGAAAAGATTTCGCGCAACTTCCCCGTGAATTTCATTTCGAAAATTTTCATTTTCGAAATTTGTTCAAACATAACCAAAACAATATGTTTTTTCTCATTGTTTAATATTTCGAAAAATTTCATACAGCTTGAATTGTGAACTGCTAAGTAAATAATTTATGTGCATTTTAAGTTATTAATTATTCTAGTTACATTGAAAACTTTGCATTTGTTGAAATAGCATTCTGTGATCTACTTCATTAGTAATTAAGTGTATGCAACTTTGACGAGTTTTGCTGCAAAGATTCATGCAATATTAAATCGAAATTCACTTTGCTTTCAGCTGCCGGCAAAGATCTTCGAGGAAAATGTTTGGCCGCTGCTGCAGGTGGAGCTGAAGAAGCCGCTGAGCGCCTTGAAGCTGCCACACTGCGATTTGGTGCTCGCCGTTCATCTGCAGCATCCGAAGCTGCTGTCGCGCAAACAGCTCGAAGCAAGCCTCTGGAGCAGTCAACCACAGTACTCGCAGGCCTTTGATCTGTATTTGAATAGCGCGTCCGTGCCCAGCGATGATGTGTGCGCACGTTTGGCCAAGTTTCTGGCCAGCAAGGTGAATCGTCCGCTGTACAAAGTGTTTGTGAATCATGTGCTGTCCCAGCTGCCGCTGCGCAGCAATACCATGAAAGGCACACTGGTCCGCATCTTGGCCCATACCATAATGCACCCGGAGGGCACCAGCGAGTTGACGAAGCCATTGCTTAAAGTGCTGCTCCAGGAGCTGGCCACGGCCAAGAACTTGAAGGTAACCGACAGAGTGCGTCCGGCACAGCTGCATTTGCGCGAGATTTGCCTCGAATTTGAGCAGTCGCTGCTACTCAGCTTCCAACATCATCTGAAGCCCGACACCAAAGTGCAGCTACTCGCCCTGCTGCTGGAGCTCGAGGTGCAGCTGGACAGTGTAATGCAAACACCACGCATCACCGCGCTGCTATTTGGCCACCTGGGCTCCGAAGGTATAAAGAAAATGGTGCAATTGTATTGCCAGCAATTGATCGGTTCCACCGAGGATTTCTATAAGAAGCATGGCGACCACTGCCTCAAGCAGTTGCAACAGCTGCTCTTCAATCCGAAGCTCTTGGATCAGAAGGAGCATTTGAGTACAGTGCTGCGCATTGCCAGCTGCCATGTGAACGCTGTTGGCGTGCCCTGCGAGTCCAAGGAGGCTTCTGTTTTCAGTCGCCATGGCTCTGGGCGTTGCGAGGAGATTCTCTACAGTTGCTTGCTGCGCAAAACGGGCAAGTCTCCGCCACAGCTAACGGTGTTGGTGGACAAACTTCGCACCACTCTGAAGGACCTGGTTGCACAGCTGGAGAATGTGGGCGAATCGAAGGTGCGCGCCAAGCTGACGCCGCAGTCGAAGCAGGCTTGGCTCAAGATCAAGCACTTGCTCAAGCAAAAATCGGACAACAAACCATCTACTCTGGCACTCGCCTTCAATGCATTGATTCTCTGCCTGGGCTTAAGCATTTACACGCCCAACTGCAGCACTCCCGTCGAGCTGCTTAACGATCTGTTCCAGTGCAAGGAGAATGCGCTGAAGCCCCACAAAAAGGTGAGTTCATAGAGTTTCATTCACTGCAAATGCCATACTTACGAATCCTGTTTGTTGTATAGGGCAAGGACGACATCAAGTGGCAGGATGTGCTCACAGATCTGATGTTGCAGCTGCTCGTGCAGAAGGGACACTTCTGGCGTGAGCTGGTCAATGCTGTGGGTGGCGCTGTGATGCCGCAGTTGAGCCGCAACAATCTCGAGCAGATGCTCGCTGTGCTGGACATGGCCAAGAATCCGCTGGCTACCAAGGAGGATGACGATGATGACGAGGACGACGATGACGATGATGAGGAGGAGGAGGATGATGATGATGAGGAAGACGACGATGATGATGATGATGAGGAGGACGATGATGGTGATGATGAGGAGGAGGATGATGATGATGATGAGGAGGAGGTGCCAAAGCAGAAGAAAGAGAAAGTGCAGTCAAGTGATGAGGATGACGACGATGATGAAGACGAGGAGGAGGACGACGAGGAAGTCGTCTCCACCTTGGAGAAGATACGTGACAGCGTGCGCAACGCACTGATCGCCGAGGCCATAAAGGACGAGGAGGACATGGACGACGCCAGCAGCGTCGACTGGAACGATGTGGACGAGGCCGAAGGCGCACGTCTCAATCGTGCGCTGGAGCAAGTCTTCCAAACCTTCAAGCCGAAGGGCGGCCAGAGCAGCAAGGGCAAGAAGAAGAAAGTTGTAACAAAGTCGGATCGCATCAACGCCACCACTCTGCTGCACTTCCGTGTGCGTGTGCTCGATCTCGTCGAACTCTACATACAGGCCCAGCCGGAAATGGATGGCGTGCTGGACGCCTTGACCGCCGTCTTCTATGTCTACCAAATCAGCAGCACCAGCCCCGACAAGAGTCAGCAAGCGCTGGCCGAGGCCAGCAAGAAGCTGCTGCGCAAGCTGCTCAACCAAAAGATGACCTTCCTAACATCGCCGCCCAAGAAGCAGTCCATCGTCGACTGCATGGATCACTTCATTTTGCCCGAGGAGGATATCGAGAGACTGCAGTCCAACAATGCCCGCAAGAAGGGCGACCTCGCCGAGTGGCGCAACAAGTGCGTCGCCTACTTGGTCTGTCAGTTCGATGAGCCCGATGTCACCAGCACCCCGGTGTGGCCAGTGCTCGAGCACTACATGGAGGACTGGGCAGCGCGTCGCAACAGCCCGCACACACTGGCCAGCTTCGATGCCATCATGCAGTCGCAGTGGAAGGGCATTCCCCAGCTGGCCGTCAGCTTTGCCGAGCTGCTCAAGGAGAAACTGCGCAATTTCCGTCGCCTGCAGATCCTTGAGCTGCTGCTGAAGCACATTCGTCGCCTCACCGCCATGCTGGACAAGTATCCCAAGGCACACGGTGAGCTCGTCAAGATCCTGACCTCCTACACACCTGCCGGCGCCAAGGACGGCGCTCTGCGCACCAAGCTGCTCAAGCTGCTGCAGCCCAAGTAGGTTAAGATGGGATATCCTTTGTGGTTGTGACAAGACTAGTGGGCGGGAACACAATTAGTTATAAGAGCGGGGAACGGAGGCAAACGCGGAGTTTGCAACACTTACACTTAGCTTTACTACAATCCTGTATTGTACAAGCTCAACACAGACAACGACACACATATCTACAACACAATGGACAGTAGAATTCGCAAGTTAGATACAAATTCCAAAATATTCCTCACACACATGCGGGCTTGCAAGGCGTAAATTTAATATTTTTGATATACTCCACATCAGGAGTTGCACATATTTTATTTCACTTGTAAGTACTGCCTTCAATGAGCAACATTTCAAGCTATCTGCTTAAATATTGTACAATATTCAATAGATTATTGCGGGCTTGCAAGTCGTAAGTGCTTGGCTACAGAACACTCTGAGTTTAGAGCTGTATTACACACTTACCTTGCGACTACTGCCAATTTGATCCATAGACATTTTTGATGAATACTCACACGACTCGACTCGATTACTTGGAGTGAGCTGCAGTCCCTCCCTAATCACACACTTCAAGAATGTGGCAAATGCTTCTACAACTTGTAAACATGTTTGTAAACATGTTTTTACAGTATTCCACACATATTTGCATTCTTGCAAGTCGTAAATGTAATATTTCATTTCGCTTGCAAGCACTGTCAATGAAACCTTCAGAAAAGGTTTTTACAGCTTATTATAAATAGACACTTTATAATATTCCACACAAATTTGGGCAAGTCGCAAATTCTAAGTACATTAACTGTTGCATTCAAATGCATGCAACAACTGCCAATGAAATATGCAGTAATTGGAGGTACGCATAAATATTGTACAATATTCTGCACACATTTCAAATATTCCTTTTCCATTTCACACGAGTGGAAAAGTAATTCTCTAGACAACTTGCAAAACTCATTTAGCTTTGGGCTTGCAAGACCGAAATTAATCTTAATTGCTCTTAAATTCTTTTCACTTGCAACTACTGACGTTAAATGAGCAACAACTAAATTTAACAGAATACACACTAAATGAAGTAAATGCAACAAAACTTACACAAGAGCAAATACAACAGAACGCACACCAAATGAGCCAATGTAACAGACAACACACCAAATGAGCGAATGCAACAGACAACATAGTATATAACAACACTTACATTTTTTAATGTAATCAAACACATTGAAATGCAACAGAAAACACTTAAATATTGTCAAACACGTTGAAATGCAACAGAAAACACTTAAATATTGTCAAAGACAATGAAATGCAACATATAAACACTTAAATATTGTCAAACACATTGAAAGACTGCGAAAGCAACAGTAGACCAATACAAGAGGGAACAGAAAATGAGGCAAAGCAAAGCAGAAGACACAGCATGATAACACTCAACTGTTTTAAATGTAATTGGAATACAAAGAACTGTTTTAAATGTAATCAAAACACATTGAAATACAAACAACTAACACTTTATATGTTGTCCAAGCATTTGAAATACACAGTACAAACAAGTTATATAACAATGATATACAAAAATGATTTATTTCTTGTAAAGCTACTGCGCCGCATTGGTGGCCGGGAAATACACCTTCTGCCGGAGCGTGCTGCTCAGTAGTGGCACCATCTGCTGGTCCTTGTCGCCGCGCTTCTCGCTCACTTTGCCAATCGTCGTCGTCAAGATGTCCAGCACATGCTCGCTGAAAGAGAGAAAATTACAATTAGCAAATGAAGACCTTGGTCACATGCTCTATCTGCTGTCTATTGCCTGCTCTTGATACGAAAATCCTTCCCCACTCAAACTACAGGACATTCTGGGTACATTGACTTACTTGTCGGCTTGCTGGCTGACCGTTTCGCAGAGTGTCTGGATGAACCAGCTGCCGTTGATGCTGTGTCTCACCGCCACGTAGCCAGGCACCGTTGACATGGCCACCACCATGTTGCCCCGCTGGTTCACTGGCATCCCATTGGCATTCACATTGCGCTATGAAAAGAGTTTTTATTAGTATAATGCCGCAGTTGGGAACGGAGGAGAAGCGAGTTACCGTTTGTGGGTTGATCTCATTCTGTTGACACGCCTGGATGATGAGTATCTTGGGCGTATCGTTCAGGTTCTCGTTTGCACAAAGCACGCTCTGCACATCCAGTATGCTTAGTGGAATGCTATCGCAGCCATAGACGGCTCCTTTGAAGCCATGTGACAGTATGCACACAATCAACGAATCCCGTAACATGGAACGCTCACATACGCTGCGTATCAACTGCAGCATCGTCAGATGATTTACATTGTCGTGCGACTCGACGCTGTAACCGAGGGCCGAGAAGACATCGGTCAGTTGCTTCTTGTCCATATCGGTGCCTTTGCGGTCGTACAAGTTAGCTTTCGGCAATAAGTACTGCAAGTGAAATCAGACGTTGAAAATTTGCGCGCAGGATGTGCCCAGTTAGCTAGTAAAATATACCAAGTGTGTTTGCATAAATATACTAACAACCATTCGGCTAACAGCTGTGAACTGGCTATCGATCGATATACAACAAAAAATCTACTCACGCGCAGGTCCTCGTCAACATCTCGATGGAAGGTTTTCTGATTGATAATGAGCAGAATGCCAGCGTTTTCACGTCGCACCTGCAGCGCTGTATTTGAACGCTGTGCTGTTAGCTGCTGGGCACTGTCATTGCTGCCAACCGCTGGCGCTACCGTTGCAGCTGGCTGATGTTCTAACGCATCCTCTGTCTCTGCACTCGATTCACGCTTGATGTTGACTTCAGACGTGGCATTTGAGTTGTAGGTTTGGATGAGCAGCGAACTTAACGAATGCATGTCATTAAGTTTGAAATACTCGATCAGCATCTGCATATCGCTGCCAATTGTCTCGATGTCGCCGAGACGAATATGTCGCCGTGTCAGCCAGTCCAGCATAAAGATCTCCAAGTAGGCGAAATCATAAAAACGCAATGGTTCCCCGACAATATCGCCAACGTTGGCACGTCGCGCTAGCTTCTCATTGATGTCGAGCACCAAGCGACCGCTTTGCGCCACCGTCAAACGCTCACAGATTACATAGAGAGCCTTCAGCATGGGGTGCACGTGCAGCGAGATCTCTGCAACATTCGGCAAATAGTGCAGGCGCAATTGCTCCCAGCGGAAGCCGAGTTTACGCAGCACGCGACGCGCATTGATGATGCACAATGTCTCGACGAGATGTGTACGCCAGGTGTTGGGATTTGCCTGAGCGTAGAGACGGAGGAGATCGCTGTTTAGCTGCTCCGCTGGCGGGGAGCGCACCAAAGTCAGCAGCTTTTGTAGGATAAACGAGGCATGCGAATGTTGGTCGCCAAAAAGCAGAAACGCCAGCGAAACCTAATCAATATAAATTAATAGTATGTGCACATAGCTTTTTTTTTAAATGATCGCTTTACCTTTTGCGCAAAGTTGAGATCGAGTTCCACAAGTGGTAAATCCTCCAATTGTATGTTTTCCAGTTGCTCTTGCATTTTACGTTTGTGTTTTGCTTTTGCTACGTCAAATTTCGGGGAAGTCCAAACAGAAGTAATATCGATAAATGCCTTGGGCTAATTCACTAATACTACATTAACTTTAAATTTTTCAACAACTGCGTTCGCTTACTGTCAATGTCAGCCGAGCTGACACAACTAATTTAGTGCATAAACAAAAGAATTTAATAACATTAAATGAAAACAAACACGCGATCGGAGTGTGACCGTTTGTAGAGCTGAAACTTCTACCAACTGACATTAGGTCATACTTATCGATAGCTCACACTCGTAGGCCTTGCTTTTATATTCAAACTTCACATTATTTTACTTGAGCAAGTTGGCTATTTTTGAAAGTTCATCAGAACTGTATTTTCATGAGAAGCAGCAGCAACAAAAAAAATAATTGTAATTGGCTTATTTCAAAAAAAAAAAAAAAAAATATATACGTATAACAAAATACATTTGCATATAGTGGTCTTAGTATGCTAAAGGTAAGATACTGAATTGCCAAATGCTGACCACTCCCACCCTTTTCTCTTTATAAGAACGAATAATCATTTGTTTACTTTGCATAAGTATTTTCACAACATTTATGTTGTTATCGTTTGTGCTTTCACCACACACGGACGCGGTGCTTTGGCAGCCAGGGGTGTTTTGTATGTGTTCAGCGCTGCACAACAGTTCCGCCGATTAATTAAATTTAAATCCAAAGTACAATAATTTAAAATAACAAAAAGTGTTTATGCTAAAAAGTGGGTACTTTGCAAATTTGCAAGCATTGTTTAAGACGACTCGTGGCGCGCGTTCAAATCGCGTTGCACACTGTGCATAACTCACCATACCGTGAACATTGCCGGCTATTGTTCACCACACACGAATGCAACGCGGACAGGGTTGCTTTGTAAGCGTTCTGCAATCGGTGAGCGCTGCACAACAGTTTCGTTGATTTGCGAAACATTTCATGTCAAATTGCATGCAATCAATCAAGAAACAATTAATTTGAAGACAAAAAAATGTTGCAAAGTGAAAACTTAGGAAATTTGTAGGCAGCATTGCGGGCAGACGATTGATGGGCGCGCGTTCAATTTACGCTAATCGAAACGCTGGGAAACTCACCATGCCGCGAACATCCCTGGCTGTTGGTATCAACTATGTGGTTGCCATTTTCTCAACTCATTCAAGTAGATATTGTTGAATTGTTAACAACGCTCATGTTGACGAGTTTTCTTTAATTATTTAATGTATATTTGTTATATATTCTGTCTATGAGCGAAACAGAGAGAAAGGGACAGACATATACAGAGGCCAGGGCCACAGTCAGTCACAGAGAGAAAGAGAGCGACAGCTTGCATATATAATATTGTAAAAACCAAAAAACAAAAAAAACAACAAAGAAAGAAAAAATATCAAGAAATTATATATTTCTCATACATACGTATGCACCACATGCATATACATATATATTAATATATATATAAATATATATATATATGCATATGCGTGCGTGTGTGCTGCCATATGTGTGTGTTGTTGTAGATGTGTGTATGCCTGTATATGCATAATATACTTTTACACATACTCTAACATATGTACACACATACATAGTATATGCATATCTATTCACCTACTGTACCACTTCACATTATGTAAGCAGCGGATTCTCTACGACGCCAAAAACTGAAAAAAAGAAATAACAAGCAAATGCAAAAAGCAAAACGACAAACCCAAAAATATAAAATAACCAAGAACCAACGAAAATTGAACAGCAATGTTATAAATCATTAATAATTGTAATTTGTAAATGTTCCGTAACCACAAAAAAATGCCACGCCCACGCTCAAAACGTAAGAGAAATTGTTTCAAACAACAAAATGCAAAACAAAAATTCTAGCGAAAACAACTTTTCCAAATTTTCAACGAAAACTTCCAGTCTTCTGTTGTTGCTGCTAGTTGTTTTGTTTTTTAGCAACCACGCCACGCCCACTTCCCATTCAAAATTCTAAAACGGCAATGGCAACACACACACACACACACACACATACAAATTGCTTTCGAACAACAACAAAGAGAAGTACATACAAAGACACATACATATATGTACATGCAAAAGAAAGCATGTTTTTTTCTGCATGTGCAAAAGCTGCGCAGCTGCTACCATTGTTGCCGTCGCATTTTTTTTTCATTCGTGTGTTATACACACATTCACAGTCACACATACAATCGCGCATTTAAATACCAAATTCACTCGCTCAAAACACACACATATATACACACAACACACTGAGAATCGAAACTTTCACCCAGCGTGGCCCTGACAATTGTGGCAAGTTTAAACAATTTGGAAAAACGAAACAACAATAAGCAAATACAACAGGCTACAAAGTGTAACAATATTGTAAACATAACATAACAAAATCATAATGTATGTATCAAAAATATGCATTTCTTACATTCAACACATCAATTTTAGCAACATCACACACACACACACACTCACACAGCTCTAAAGACACGTATGTATGTCACGCATATATGTTTTGGCCATGCGCGCAAGCGAGACAACATGATAATGAGAGCACGCGAGAGCGTCGCATTCAATTGTGTATGCGTTTACGTGTGAGTGTGGCTCTGTGTGTTTGTGTGTGTATGTATTGCAAAGGCCGAAAGAATTCAGCCAATTTAAATTATTTCTAAATTTTTGTCATTTTTTTTTGCCCAACAAACAAACGTGCGAACACAAACACACACACAGTTCCTAGCATATATGTGTATGTATGCAGCTCGTATAACGACTGCGTTAGCAGAGCGCAAGCAAGACGACGGCATAGAGAGAGGGACGTTAACAGTGAGCTGTTAAGCTGCGTTTCACATTTTTTATGACAAAGCAATATCTTGTTGCTTTTTTTGCAACAATTATTGCTGTTTGTCAGCATTAAGTATTTGTTGTTGTTTCCGTTTTTGTATTGTTGTTGAACTGTTGGCAAAGGTCGTCAATATTGCAAGCCAAGCAACAAGTTGTTGTACCTGCTCCGTTCGAACAGCCCTCTGTAATGTGCAAGTGAATGAAATTAATGAAACATTTCGCGATTTACAACTTAAATTGTAGCTGTCCTAATATCTATAAGTCCAGCTTATGTACTTTTACTTATATGAGCGTGCGAGCGAGACGGCAATCGATTGGGGTCATCGTTTTGTTTTGCTTTTGCTTGTTGCTTGGGCTGTGTTGCTAAGACAGCAGCGCCCATCGTTGTCAACATGCGGCGAACTTGTGCTTAGCAACATGTTGCCAAGGCACACGCACTGTGGTCCACAAGCGAGTGCACATCTTGATTGGAGTCGAAGAAATCGAATAATTTATGCAGCATTTCGTTTTGCAGCATTATTATCCTAAGAAACGTAATCTGAAGCGAAGCATACGTGACAAAATGTCGTCTTCGGCTGTGGCGCCGATCATAGATCTAGCTGATGATCTCGAGGATGGTGAGATCGATGATGACGATGAAGAGGAAGAGTCACAGCAACAGCCAACAGGCGACCAACAGCAGCAGCAGCAGCAGCACACACAGCAAACTCAGCTACACAAACTCAACTCGAATGATGAAGTGCAATTTGTGGGGAACGAGAAGTTGTCCAACAGCCACGACGACGATGTTGTTTTCCTCGGCCTCACCGACAACGCCGCTCCACCCGCTCTCGCCCCCAAATCCAAAAAGCCACGCCCCCTAGAAGGTACAACCATATCGCCGCCTAATCGCCAACGTTCACACTAATCTTCGCTTTGCTTTCGTAGATGATCATGCCGTGAGCATTGAGAATGCCATTGCCAAGGCACTCAAGAGGAGCGGCATCGAGCCGCCGATGCCACGAATCCACCACAACAACAACAACAACAATAACAACAGCAGTGGCGGCGGCAATACGGGCAGCAACAATAACAACAACAACAACAACAACAGCGACGTCGATCTCAGTCTCATGGGCGACGCTTCCTCGACAGCCGCCGGCATCGATGGCGGTGGCATCAACAGCGCCTCGGGGCAACAGCAGCCGACGCCGAGTCGCAGCAGCCGGCGTCGCAAGCGCAAAAAGGAACGAGAGCGCGAGCAGAAGAAGGACAAGGAGTATCAGGTATGATAACAACAGACCTCTGATCTCGTCACCAACCACCAACTTGGCCTGCTTATCGATTGCTATCGATAGGCAGCCTTGTGTTGAGCGACTGCCCAAGACATGTTTCCAGGGTGTTCCAACAGTCTGCCCCCAGTTTATGCCACCCCAAGTCACGTCGGACCATCGACGGGCAAATCCGTGTTGCACGGATGCCCGACGTGGTCCTGTTTCATTAGATTATGCCTGCCACGATGCCAGCCACAGTTTATGCCTCCTCCATTCTCTCTTGCCCCACACACAGCTTTGCCTCGTTAGTTATAATTGATTGCTTCAATATGATTTGCCCCACTGGCTGCCATGACGATTTTATTGATTCCTATCAACACTAATTGTTAATGGCTTAAATGGATTAATTCGATGTGTTCTAACGATGATGTGAACAGTTGTGTGTGCTTCAATTAGCTTAGATTAGCAATTATCGATAGTATTTTGCACTTTATTAATGATCATTTTGTTTGATTCACTTTTGCCCAATTGTCGCCAGTTAACTTCGATAGTTAACGAGCAAAGCAAAGTGTATTTTTGATTGGGGTTAGCTTGTAGTGGAGTTGCGAACTGAATTTATCGACTATCGATAGTAAGAATTGCACATTTGAATGGCTTTGTGTTTGCTCTAGAAACGCGCACGCCGCGACTCAATGGACGAAGCTGGTGGCGCCGGCGCCAGCGATGAGTTGGACATGGACGAGTACGAGATGATGAACGTGCGCGGCGGCAGTCCGCCGCCAGGTGGCGCCCCCAGCGGCGCAGCCAATGCGCCCGGCGGCCGCTACAATCCCTGCGGCGACTGGGCCGACATGGGCGAGGGGGGCTACGACTCGCCGCCCGACAACTACAGCAGCTACGACTCCTACTCCGACGAGGAGTTGGCCAACGCTGGCGGCGCCCCAGGCATCGGAGGAGGCGGCAACATCGGGGGAGGCGGAGGCGGAGGCGGCAACGTCGGCGGAGGCATTGGCGGCGGCGGCGGCGGCGGGGGAATGGGGCCGCGACGTCGTCAGCGACGGGAGCGCGACAAGGAGACGCGCGGCGGACGCAAGCGACGTGAACGCGAGCGCGACAGGGAGCGCGACCCGATGATGATGGACAGGCGCGGGGGCGGCGGCGGAGGGGGCGGCCATGACGGCAACAAGCGCAACCGCCGCGACTCGGGCGGCGACGAGAAGCCGCGCGAGCCACGCAAAATGGAACTGTGCAAATTCTATCTGAAGGACTGCTGCGCAAAGCGCGACAAGTGCAGCTACATGCACAAGGAGTTCCCCTGCAAATACTACTACCTGGGCATGGACTGCTACGCGGGCGACGACTGCCTGTTCCACCACGGCGAGCCGCTGACCGAGCAGCTGCGCAACATACTGCTCAAGCACATGGAGACGGCGCCCAAGGAGATACTGGGCGACTTCAAGCGCATCTCGCGCGACGCCGCCCTCCTCCAGATGAAGCGTCGCCACGAGCAGCTCTGCGAGCAGTATCACATGGAGAACAGCTGGCTGGCGCTGACGAGCACCGGCATCGGGCGCCTCCAGGAGCAGCAGGCCAAAGTGGCCGCCACGCAGGCGGCCGCCATTGCGGCAGTGAGCGCCAACTTGCAGCAGGTCGTGGCCGCTGCCAATGCGGCAGCAGCAGCAGCAGCAGCCGGCGGAGCTGCGACTGGGGGGCCGGCAACGGGTGCGGTCGGTGGGGCTGGGGCTGGGGCAGGTGGTGGCAATGTGATACCCTCGCTCCTCGACATGGTCATCAATCCGCCGACGAATCTGCATCACGGCGGCGACTCGAAGCCCGAGAAGAAGCGCAAGTCGCGCTGGGCCGAGAAGTCGGCGGCCAAAGCCAACTCAGCCACGACAGCTGCGGCAGCAGCAGCGGCTTCGAATGCGGCTGCCACGGTCGTGAAAGCGCTGCCCGCCCACTTGGATCTCGCCAACCTGACGCAGGTGCTCAGCGCCGAGCACATGGCCAAGCTGAACAAGCTGGGCATCAGCAATCTCGAGCAGATGCTGCAGGTGCCCTTCGGCCAGCTAACCGAGGCGGGTCTCACGCTGGCCGAGCTCGGCGAGATACAGCGCAAGGCCGACGAGGCCAAGCCACAGGAGGCGGGCGCCACAACAGCGGCAGCCACACCAATCCCAAGTGAAAAGTGAGTAAACTGCAATTGGATTGCAAGCTTTGGCTAATCGATTTCGCATTTGTTGTTGCAGAAGCGTCGCCAAGACGGAGCAGGAGTCGAGCACGCTGGCCAGCTCCTCGAATAGCAACAGCAATAGCAACAACGGCTTCATCATGGTCGACTACACACAGTATCTGAAGGATGCGCACGTCAGCTTCGCCGGCAACGATCCGCGTAAGTTGAGTCAACTTCTGCGCACAACAGCAGTGGAAATGCTTCCGTAATCTCTGTAGTTTTGTCAGTTAACTGCTACTTAGTTGCTGCAGTTAGTTTGTGCTCTTCGACGAGGTTTCCAATACGCGACTGCACTCGCAAAAGTTCAATTAGAAATCGTATAAATTATAAATATAGTAGCGCAGTGTTACGCAACATTAGCTGCTCGATTATTTGCATAGATAGGCGGCATGATTGCGTTTTAAGCACTTTGTTAATCGACTCCCAGATCGCAATCGAGAACCAGCAAATATATTTGTAGTTGGCTGCCGATTATTATTATTGTAAGCTTGCTAATCGTGTGTCTTTTGTTCTGCCAGTGGACGATGATCGGGAGGAAGACGACGAGCAGCTGGTCATCGACGACGGCACCGAGGAGACCGACGATTCCGAGTCGGAGCCCAAGTCGAAGAAGTCGAAGCGCAACAGCGAAACGGATGACGACAAGAAGGAGAAGCAGCCGGATGAGGAAAAGGAGGAGGAGACGCCACCACTGCCTTCTGTCTTCGATCTGCCCACCTTCATGAGCAACATGCTCGGCCAGCAGCAGGCGGCAGCAGCAGCAGCAGCCACAACAACAACAACAACAACAACAACGGCAGTCGGTCTGAGCTTGAACTCCCCCACAGACTCGTCCACAGAGGCGTCCAAGCCATTCGGCAAGTCGCACGCCGAGGAGAAGAAGGAGGAGCGCCCCTCGTTCTATCGCGAGATCATACGCAATCCCTTCAAGACGCACGGCGGCGATGCGACTGACGAGGGCGATGCCGACAACGACGGCGGCAGCACACTCGACATCTACAACTTCAAGTACGCCGATCCCACTTCCAATTCCAACTCGCGTTCGATGACGCCGACGCCAACGCCGGAGCCGGGCTCGCAGTCGCCCAAGGAGGACGAGCTGCTGTTGGGCAGCCTGGAGTCGGCCACTGTGGCCAACTCCGAGCTGGGCTCCACGTCGATCTATTCGCGGCTCTCCATGTACGACTACGATCCCGCCAAGGCGGCGCTCGAGGATGCCGCCCGTGTGACGGAATCGCAGCGCGAACGCGATCGCGACATCGACATGCGGCTGCCGTTCGAGCCGATGAAACACTATCTGCCCGCCACCGAGATCGATGCGGCCATCTTCTCGCACATCCCCATACGCTGGCACATGCAGGAGGTGCTCGTGGAGCCGCCCAACTACAGCCAGCTGCGCCAGCACGCCAGCCACAAGGAGCAGCGCGAGCTGCGCGATCCCCGTCTACGTCGCATCCTCGGCATGCCCGAGCTGACCGACGAGTCGAGCTCTGGCCAGCTGGGCGGCAGCCAGGGCAGCCTCAGCTCCGTCTCCTCGTCGGCGGGCGGCGATCGACGTCGCGAGCGCAAGACCAGCAACTGCATCTCCTCGCCGGACGCGCACGACTCCACGCCCAGTTCGCCGCCGCCGCCGCCTGCCGCAACGCTGCAGCTGCAGCTGCAACTGCCGTCGATGAGCGTGCCGCCGCCGCTGTCCTCGAGTGGCGACGCAACACCGACGGCCGCCACAACGGCCACGCGCAGCGATCCGCGTCGTGATCCGCGACGCGCGCATCTCAATGTCGCCGCGAGCAACAACTCGGCCGCGAGCAGCAGCGCCTTTGGCGGCGCCACCGTTGCCCCGGGCACTCTCGGGGCTGGCGACAGCAGCCGCCAGATACTGGAGATACGCAACCTGCTGCAGAGCTCGAACTGGTACAAGCAGCTGGGCAGCAACAACAAGATCATGGTGAACCAGCAGCTGACGCTCGTCTTCACCGAGCTCAAGAAGTTCCATCAGCTGGAGTCGAGCACCAAGATATTCGATGTCAACTTCATCGTGAACAACCAGACACTGCAGCAGATATTCGCCAAGCTGCACATCTACATCGACGACAACGGCATGGTGGTGCAGCTGCCCGAGGAGCCGCCACAGAATGTGGCAGCCGTCGCGGCCGCCGCAGCGGTGCCCGTCGTGCCCATTTTGCCGAACATGTCGCAGCCGCCGCCGAACTTGGCCCAACTGCTGCGCCAGCCGCCGCCGCAGGTGGGGCGCATGGTGGGCGGCATGCCGCCGTTCAACCAGCCGCCGCCGTCGGCGCGCAACAACAACGGCAATGGCAACGGCGGCAATGGCAACAACAGCGGCAGCATTCTCGGCATGCCGCCGAATGTGAATGTGCCGAATGTGAACGTGATGGGCGGCGTGATGGGGAGCAATCCGTTCAATCCGTTCGCCGGCGGCAACAACATGAACAATATGAACAGCATGGCGATGAATAGCATGAATAATATGAACAATATGAATAACATGAACATGGCCATGAATAACATGCCACCCAACATGGGCGGCATGAATAGCATGAACATGAACAACATGGCAATGAATAACATGGGCCTGCCCTTCAATGGCGCCAACGTGCCATTCAAAAACTTTGGCGGCCCTGGCAGCAATAACAACAATGGCGGTGGCGGCGGCGGCGGCGGCGGTAACCAGGGCCGCCAACACTTTGCTGGCAATAATCGTAATCGCGGCAATGGTAATCGAAACCGAAACAACAACTAAAGTGATGCTCACTCCCCTCAGACTTCAATAGTAAAAAAAAACCTCACACTCGCACACACACACGCACCTTCACAGATCCACACACACACACACACACACACACACACACTCAAACAGACAGGAAGAACCACACTGAATGCACCCACTCGTAAGGAAAAAGAAAAACGATCCCGTGTTACATATACACACATACACATACATATACATATACTTTAAGAATAGCTTTATCGGTTTTTTGCTATAACGAGCTACTTACAAAAAAATCGGATTCGGACTGCTATGTAATTTGTATATTATCCTATTCTATAAATTTAATTGTTTTTTTTTTTTATATATGTATATATACATGCATATATTATCTATAGATTTTATATATATAATATATATACAGACATTATTTTATTCTAGTTTTTTTTATGATTATGGATAAGTAGTGAACTCGTAAACTAGGATGTCGTCGCGCCTACGTACTGATAAACAAAAAAAAAGAAAGGAAATTTAGTCGTACTCGGTACTCAATTTGTATTTCAAATTTATGGTATAAGCTCTTAGCTAAGCAGCAGTTTGTAGATCTACGAAATAAAAGGATTGTGTTAAGTATTATTAACATTAATTCGCATTTTACACAACCCCCAACTCTGCAAATCATTTCTTCAAAGGGCGTCAGGCGCTAACGGCTTTTCGGCTCTTATCAATGCCTTCCAGCTGTGCTGATAACAACCATCTGGCAGCCTTACCGCTGAACCTTAACAGCACTCAAGGCATTATGTTAACAGTGATGATGGCCTTAACAGCAGGCTGCCTTTATTAAATTAATCGCTGTTAATAATTTATTTGATAAAAGCTCGTGGTCCCCAAATTAAGTGCTGCATATGTGATATGACGTAAAAACAAATTAATTTATAGTTAATCTGCAGTTTTGCATTCGATCGTTGCTATCGATTACTAGCAGCAAAGGCAATTCTGTAGTGTGACTTCTGACAAAATACTGTAATATTAATCTTTCAATTCATTTCTAATATTAATTATTCACTAAATGAATGGCTAAAAAACTCGTTAACAAACGTATTTAAAAAAACTGCGCATTTTCATTCGACTCTGAGACTATGTTATTTCCGATAAAAATCAGTATATTTTGCATTAATGCATGCGGTCGGTCACTCTTTGCACGTTTAGCTTAATGTAAAGCTGCCAAAAACAACTAAAGCGAACAATTTATAGAATAAAATGCAATCATTTATCTTTAGTTATGCATCAGTTTATTTACTTTGTACAGCATAAAGACATTTACGCTTGTCGCAAAAAATCGATGTTGTACAAAATGTTAGAAACATCGATGCATCGATAAGCCAACGATGGTTCTCATTACTACAGTTCAGTATCATTTTGTCTGTCGGCTGTGAAGGAAAATTGTAGCGCCGCGCGCAGTGCATTTTTTTCTGGTAACCTTTTTTCTCCACTTTGTACTGTTTTTCTGTTTTTTTTTTTCATTTTTTTTGCAACCAACCTAAGAAAAAAAAAACAATTAAATGCAATATTTCCTATGCGTTATAATAATCGTCAGAGAGCGAAATATAAAGAGACCATATTGACGTGTAATCGGAGGACGAAAGCTAACTTAAAAACAATATAATATACATACACGCATACACACAGGCACATACACAAGCACACGTATGCAGACAAATATGTATGTGATTGTATGTATGTATGTGTATGTACTAGGGCCCACAATGGGTTTTAGCGTGACGTGAAGTGTGTATAAAAAAGAAACGAAAAATGAATCGACGACGAAAAGAGAAAATGGTCAATAAGAAAACACGCAGACATTGTGAAATAAACGCAAACCAAAATATTGCACATTAAATTTACATATCGAAGAAAATCGTATATCATTGAAAAACAAAAAAACGTTAAAAATGCTCAACATGATTTTGATTTATTTTCATTTTTGTTGGTCACATCATATTTACTACGCTACGTGCATATTGTGTGTATATGTAGTATACATGAGTGTGTGTGTATGTGTGTGTGCGGCGAGCGAGGCAACGAGTAGCAAGAAGAAGAGCAGGTCACAGCAGCATTTGCACAGTAACTGTAGCGCAGTTGAGAGTTACTCGCTGTTTTTGTTTTATTTTTTCCACCAATTGTTTGTTAGTGTAAAACAGTAAAAATCCACGGCGAAAAATTAAATACGTTGATAAATTAAAAGTGCATTTAAAAGAGAGTGGTGTTTACAATGATGTTAGTGTGTGTTTACATACATACATAAAAGAAACCAACATTGTTACAGTGCCTGCGATAAGTTTATGGCCCGCGCATATTTCTCACACACATTTCAGCATCAAATTTTCGTTACCGTATGTATGTTAATTACAACAACAGAAAAATTTAAATACATTTATTGTATGTGCGCAGAGGGGTTGGCATACTTTTCGTATGCACTGTAGTATAGCGAGCTCTGACAACAACAACGAAAATGGCAACGGCAACGAGCCGCTGAAAAACGTACGCGCGCACCCAGACGTACATACATACGCTCGCATGCACACACACATTGACGACGTCCTCGTTCACTGAGGCCGCCGCCACTCGCTGTGTTCAGCAGCGTCGACATGGCTGATGACGAATGTGTGTGAGTAAACGCAGCGTGTTGTGTGTGCCCATGTGTGTACATATGAATGTGCGTTTCTTACTCTGTTTTCCGCGTTGTTACCTCCCCACCTCGCCTTGCTTTAACTAAAAAAAGCATAGACTAGACTTTGTAGTATATACTATATTGTTGCTCTTTTTTATAATTCTCGTTCGTTGGTATCTTTGCTTTTCGTACCTTGCCAACAAACAACAAAATTAATAACAAAACACATGCATACGAATTGGTATACATGTGTGCATGCACATAAGTATGTATGTATGTGTGTGCGTACACTCGCTCGAAAAATGAATTCATTCTGTGTTCGCAACGTGGGTAAAACGACAAAAACACTGTTCAGTCTGCTGTTCTTGTTCTTTTTTGGGCTGCGCTTATGTTATACATATGAACTACCATTTTGCTTGGTTAGGGGATAGAAAGGGAAAAGGGAACAGCGCACACACTTGCAAGCTGCAGCAGCGACAGCGACGGCGACAGCAGCCGCCAAACAACAATAACAATGCGCGTGCATACAGTCGCGTCCTGCAAAATGTTGCCATGTGTCAAGCTGCCAGCGCGTACCTGAAAACTTCCTTTCCCAGTGGTTGAAATCCGTCGCGTACTTATTTATGTCCGCTTGTCTACCTAACCCACCTCGCCTTTTTCCGTATTTACATGTCCTGCTTGCTTATTTCCGGTTTTGTAGTCGATCGTCTGCCTGTAATTTTCCACTGTCGCAGACAGCAAATGTCATTCAACCGTTGCCGCTTGCAAATGAGAGAATTCTCTAGATCATTTCTACGGTCTGCTATATTTCTAGCTAATTCACAAGCTTACAAAGACTGAAGATTATTTGAGAAAAGTTGAAGCAAAAAATTATTCTATATCTCTCAATTAAATTACAGTTGAATATGCTATCATTTCATTTCATATCTCTTCAGGTAAACCACAAACATGTGAAACTTTTCAATTAAATTGAAGTTGTTATTTTTCATTATAAAACTGGTAATCATAGCAACTATGTGATATCTTTTAAAGTAAACCACTTACCATCATAGATAACGTGAATGCTAAAAAATGCATATTTTTCTATTGGATAAAAACGGCCAAGTTGTAAATTCAACAAATCTGGCAACTCGCAACGCGCAGCTGTTAACTCTTTTACGGCAGACGACTGTGACCAGCTGTTTCATTCTGAATTTTCTTGTTTTGAACTTGTTTTTTACCCAAAACGCGCTAGATAAGATAACAAATCAGTGTGTTTGTCTAAGTGCACAAATGAATAATTAGTTGTTGTTTGTGACATGCATATAAACGATAACAATTACAATAATTGCAACGGCAATCTGTCGTACGATTTTTCATACTGATCAATCGTAAATGTGTTTTCGCACGCTAAACAGACTTTAACTCATCCGCTTTCATTAAATGGATTTAATTCAATTTTACAAGTCTTTCGCCATTGAAAACAATGTGAAAAATGTGCTGTGTGCTTCCCCATCCCTTTTGCTCTCGCGTTCAAGCAGCTGCCACGAGAAAGAGAAAAAAAGACAACAGCATCTTTTGGCATTTTCAACAGCAGCTGCATAGTATTTTTTTGGTATCCCCATTTCTTTACTCGCTCTCTTTTCCATTTCCTTTGGCGGCCATTCGCCTTTCAAGCGCAACGATCCAAATGCTCGTCAATTATACCTGTATTTGTTGTTCACTCGTTACTCGAAGTTGTTATTATCCAGAGCGCGGGGGCAGCAGTAGCCGCATTGCAAATTATGACCAGTTTCGCAAAAGTGCAATAACATTCAGCTGTTAACGTAACAGCAACAACAAGAGCGAAGAGCACTAGCAATGACTAACAGTAGTCAGCTGGAATGCCGGCTCGTGCTGTTTTCTTCTTTCGCACTGCTGCTGATGATCGCTGGTTAATTGTTGTCGCTTGTGTCTGTCTGGCAACGCCGCACTCTTCATTCACAGCTGAGCAGCTCCCTTAATTGTTACGTTTGCATGCGAAAGTGTGCGTGCGTGTTTGTCGTTGCCTTGACTGAATTCAGGTGTCTGTGTGTGTGTGATTTTTGTGCTGCTGTTATCAACAGTTGCAGGCACATACACACATAAAGGAATTTGCATATGTTTAACGAATTTGTGGTCAAAGCTCAACTGTTTATTTACTTCGTGTCTTTATTTTTGCTGTGTGTTTAGATCGTGCAGTTGGCGTCGTCGCCCTTGCCTGCTCTTCCTCACACCAACACCTGCTCTCTGCTCACTTCTTCTGTTCGCTACGTGCTGTTGCCGTGAGACTTTCTTTTTCTTCATTCAGTTTTGTTGTATGCTGTTATTTTTTTGACATTTGCTTTCACCGTATAATATAGCGTGTTTTACATATCTGTTTTATCCACTGTATTCACTGTCAGTTCTTGCTGTTGTTGTAAGTTAGAGAACTCTTAAGTGTTCTGCTCGTTTTTCGCAGCAGCCCGCAGCGATTACCCCCCTTGTGCCTGCCACCGTCGCCAGCTTTGCTGTCCAATAACAGTACTCACCAAACGTTCCGTCTCGTTCACACTGCCGTTTGCTTTGCATTTCCGTCTGTTTCGTTCGTTATATACTTGGCCCGCTGTATGTATTAGTGTGTGTTTGCTTCTTTTTTTGACAAATTACAAGTTACATAGGGAGTCGCTGGCTGTGTGTATGTGTGCGTATAATGCTCTTATAAACGCACAGACACACTCGCAGTTGCTTATACTCGGCTGATTTTCAACCCCCTCGCGCTACCCCCCTTGGCCGGTCACGCAGTCAGCTACGCATTTATTGTCCAGCTGTTGAAGAAGGCGTGGGGCGGGGGGCTGGTGGTTGGTCTGTTCTCATTTTGCGCTGCGTAACTTTTTCGTCTATTTTTCTTCCTTTTTTTTGGAGTGGGACATGCGCCGCAGCGCAGCTCTACCACACTCCCCACTCCCACCGCCACCCTCCTTCCGTTGTTGCCTGCGTTCGTTACAATTGCATTTCGCTTTACTGCTTTCGGCAGAAGCAGAAGAAGAAGAAGTAGCTTGAGAAGAACTTTAGAGGCCCTTGAAGGGATTTGTCACGCAGTTGGAACGACGCCAAAAAGGACTTGAACTGCGTTTAGTCACTGCTCTTGGCAACTTCGTTAGGCTGCGATTTATGAACTAGGGAATAATCTATAAATATTATCTCAGCTGGAATATATGCCACACATAATTGTCCTACATGTGTCCTAGACTTTTATTACAGCTTTGACCGCGTTTCAAGTAATCTCAAAATCAGCTTGATAAAACCTTCAACTGCTGCCTACGCAGATCAATTATATTTTGTTTCGAAATTACCTCGTAGCTTAGTCATCGAGTCGGCGCAAAAAATTCAACTATCTTGTAATGCAATTAAAAAGTTTCTTCTCAGCGTGAAGATTCCAATTCAATTGTTCTAGGCGGACCATATTTTATTTTAGTTTTTTCGCTCGTCTTAAGATCATTATGACTTGTTCCAGGAGATCGTGTCTGATTTTATTTTATAGCTTCTCCTAATTTTTGCAGCTGCAACAGTTTCCTCGTAAAGCGCACGTTTCATAATTTGTTCGAACATTTTCCTTTTTGGGCTCATCTCAGGGTTTTCTTGGTATTCATATTCTTGGCTGGGCATTTCGCCTAGCTGCTTTTCCAGCTGCCGATTTCGCCCGCTCAATTAGCATATATCACCTGCTTTTTCGCGACCCTTTGCCAGGCAGCTGCATTCTTTGTGGACCCTCCCATGGATTTAGTGGGACGTCGTTGCTAATCCTTCTATTTATGACCACTGTAAATATTCATTAAGTGCATTTTGATTCATATTTTATTAAATCAGAAATTGTTATTAATTGTTAAATTCGAGCTATAAAATTTGTTTTTAGGAAGGAAATTTGTTTGATAAAGCGCACTTTGTTTCATATTTTATTAAAGGCTTGAATAATCAGGAATTGTTAAATTCGAGCTATAATATTTGTTTTTAGGAATGAAATTTGTATTATAAAGCGCACTTTGATTCATATTTTATTAAAGGCTTCAATAGTTAAGAATTGTTACATTCGAGATATAAAAGCAAATTTTTTAGGAAGGAAATTTGTATTATAAAGCGCACTTTGTTTCATATTTTATTAAAGGCTTGAATAATCAGGGATTGTTAATTTCGAGATATTAAAGCAAATTGTTTTTAGAAAGGAAATTTGTTTCGTAAAGCGCACTTTGATTCATATTTTATTAAAGGCTTCAATAGTTAAGAATTGTTACATTCGGGATATAAAACCAAAATTTTTTTAGGAAGAAATTTTGTTTTATTAATATTATATTTCTTAAAGGCTTCAATAGTTAAGAATTATTACATTTAAAATATAAAAATGATTTACGAATCAAATTTGTTGTCGCTTTAGAACTATTGAATTTGCTTTTTTATTTAGACAACAATTTGTGTAGCATTGAATCTGTGAATCAAAAATGAATAGATCAACAATATTGATAATATACAGAATTTCATTGTCGAACTCTTATAGATCAACAATATTAATAATATACAGAATTTCTTTGTCGAACACTTATAGATCAACAATATGGATAATTTATATAGAATTTGTCGAACATTAGTAATACTTATAATTATAAATATTTTGGTGAAATTCTTTATAATAGTCCGAGATGATTTTTGTAATTAGCTGCTAATTGTTTGATTGATTCCTTTGAAAGGGCGCACGAACGTCTGCAATTTCTTTTGGATTTCCATGATTTTGTCAAAAATTGCAGCTTGCTTCCTTGTAAATGAGTTTTGCAGCTTGCAATTTTCCACCTTGCCAGCAGCAGCAGAGAAGCAGCAGCAGCAAGCTTCTTAGAAGCCAAAAACATCTGCCTACCTAGTTCTTTGCTTTGCAGCCGGCAAAAAGAAAAGGCGGCCCAAATCGATGGCACGCGTTCCCGGTAGATCATAAAATCCCGGGTGGGCAATAAAACTGATCGGGTGGGTGGCTGAGCTGACTTGGACGGCGATTAGCAGGTAGCGCACGCTTCTGGCACGCGAGCAGCTTGTGTCAGTCAGGGCAGGCAGGCCGGCAGGTAGTGCATTGTCCATTGGCAGGGTCGCCCACTCCGCCCACAGGATCGTCGCAGGACATTTGCATAAATAGCTTGAGCAGGCGAGAGGAGAGTTCAGTTGAGTTTCACTCGCGGCAAGTTTAACTTGTGTGTCTTACATTGTGATCGATCTATTCGTGGTGCTCTTCGAGTTGCTTTCTTCTTGTGTGATATAAATACCTATAATGGATTTCAATTTCGATTCTGTGACTCCATCGTCCACCATGTCGTCATTCTACGACTTTAAGCTGGCAAGGTATGTGCCGATCGAGGCCTTCATTCTTCACTCCACACTTTAAACGCAATTTACAACTTACAATTTGGTTCGAAATGCTTGTTAGCCTGATAATCTCAAGGTGTCTTTATTTTTGTATTATTCTAATGATGTATTATGCTTAAGTACTTTCGTGCTAGAGTTGCTACCAACTCTACAGATTTTGTGATGACAATTCAGCGTTGTCACTTCTCAAATCTATTATTATTTTGAACTGTGATCAACATTGAACATTTTTATTTAAAAAAATGGGTTTGAAATGAGCTCAAAACTTAAGTAGTTGGAGTTGCTTTCAACTCTATAGATTTTGAGCAATGTTACTTTTCAAATCTATTATTTAAATTGTGATGAACATTGATTTATTATATTGTTAAAACTGCGCTGAAAACTGAGGGGACAACCACTCTGCTTGCTACTTATTAAGTAAAGGTGACAACTCTGCTCGCACACACACACACACACATACGTATAAGTAGTTAGTATCTCTTTAGCATTTAATTTGGTATCAAAGTCAGTCTCGCTCGTCGCACATGCACACACACACATACAGACATGCATGCACAACACACACACACACTCTCACACACACACACACACAGAGAAACAAGTACACACTCACGTCACGCACGTAAATGAAACAAAAAACGCACGTCTCTTTTTATCATATGTTAATTTCCTTACCGATTTCTCACCTTTCACCCCCCCAACAACAACAACAACAACTACAACAACCTTAGTAAGAACAACAACAACACAGCTGAGCGCGCCAACAACAACGACAAGAACAACAACAACTACAACAATAGCAGCAGCAACGTCGACAGCCACAAAGAAGATCAACTGCAGCAACAAGAACAGCAACAACTTCCCCCCACCCAAAAAAAAACAAGAACTACTATTTGATACTAACGCATAAGAAACACTGGAAGAAATATACACACATATATGACATAACTGTTTCTGCTGTGGCTGCAAAACGAAACAAGGAAGTGGAAGAAGGAAGTACTAGAGCATTTTATACAAAGCACGTTGCGAGAGCGCCAAATTTGTCTACGAGAGCATCGTTGCTCTCGCCAGACACATCGACAAACAAGAAGCAGACACTCACACAGACTCAAACACACCCACACACCCACAAAACACACAGAGCAATTCTCTCTCGTCGAGCAGTTGAAATTGTGAACCAGCAGCTGGCAGCTGAGAGCGCTGAGCGCCAATTGAAAACGAGAAAACGAGAGAGAAGCATCCCAATCGATCACTTGCAGCTTGCATGCGAACTGAAAGCAAGTGAGAAAGAACGAGAGAGAGAGAGCAGTCTAGACTACGCCTTCGATAGCAGCACACACACAATATTATCGATAACTATCTTCCGTTACCTTCAAAAACGTAAGGTGCACACTTGAGAGTATTTTTTTGGGTGTCCAACAACAGCAAAAAAATTACTCGTGCACACATACACTCTCAGGATATGTACGGCAACAATAATCCGGGTAGTAACAATAATAACGGTGGTTATCCTCCATACGGTTACAACAAGTCGAGGTAAATTTTAACTTCAGTTTCTTCATTAAACCTCCCAGCATAACAAACCAAAAAAAAAAACAAAAAAAAACAAAAAGAAAATAACATTCCTACCCCTCCCAAACTTTCCCCCGATTCCCTGCATCCCGCCTTCCTGACAAAAACACACGCACATAACGTACTTTAACAACAACTACAACACATGCAATTTTTTTTACTCCCAGTTCCAAACTAAAAAAATAAATAAATAGGAAATACAATTTTTTTATTAGTATAAACATTTTCCCAGTCCAAAATTTAAAACTAAAATAGGCAATCAACTCGAATTAATTAGTTTACAAATTCACTGCGCAATTGTGCAGAATATTTTTTTTTGTATATCGTTAGAGCAACTTTTTTTTTGCTAGGTTGATCTTGCAACCTTCGCAGTGTATGCATTGACACTATACGAGAATAAGGTTTGGCCTGTGTGTGTGACGATGAGGAGCAGCAGGTGATGGGGGCGACCATAAAGACGTGTGTCGTCGCCAGGCATTTCCTCATATCGATTTGCCCAACACACACACACACACACGCACACACAAGGGGCCTCCACAATATCCGTTCATCAGATTCAAAAAAAAAAAACCAACCCAACCCCTATTCCCCCATGATACACACACATACATTGTTATATATTTTTTTCGTTTTGAAATATTGCGAAAACAGCAGAAAAAATGTAAAAACAATGGACACTTGAGCATCAACAAAAACTACAACAACAACAACAACAACAACAACTGCAACAAGAACAACTAGAACAAAAGCTGCAAGAACTTTGAGGAGAACTAAACAAAGAATGAATTGACGGCAACTACATGAATAAGTAATATTAATCTAATAGATGTACTAGATTGTACAGTAACCTATTATCTAAATTAAGCACCAAGCTCCAAACTAATCGAGAACGTGCACACACACTGACACCCCCTCATACAGCAAAAAGCAGTCAGGCAACTCTGTAATGATCCCTGTATTTTAATTTAAGTTCATTCATTAAAACACACACACACACACATACAACAAAGCAAAAGAAACACACACACACACACATGCATTGCTCATTGATTTGGCGTTGCCACACGCTCACAAGTTTCGTTTATGTTCGGTAGTTGCGTTCCGATTAGACTCATTGCATACGTCACAAGAAGAGCGCACGTCAACATTTCACCACGCAATCGATTTCTTCTTTATTATTATCTTCGTAGTTGAACAGAGGGCGCCACATGTAAAATGTAAAACTTGACGTTATCAGTTTAGCGTAACGTAACGGAAAGCCGTCGCTCTGCCGTCGCGTCGTCATTCTTCGTACTTCGTACTTCGTTCGTCCTTCGTTTGTTTGTTGTTTCTTCGCCAAAGTGTGTCTTGTGATAAACGAATGTTAAAATTCGCAAATAACGTAACATTAACATTAACATTAACGTAACGTAACGTAACGTAACGTAAGCTAAACTCAACGTAACGCAAGTTCTTCCACTCTCTCACGTGTTAACACTGCATTTAAAAAAGAGCAAGCAAATAACAACCAAATACAACAACGCAAGAAACGAGCATAACGATGAAAGAGCGCGCTACTGTAGCCACGATAGCGATAACGATCACCTGATCCTGATATTGATTTCTCCAACCCAAGACCCAGGGCTCCTCTCTCAGGGCTCTACCAACGGCCTTACAACGTTTTCGTGCGGCCTCTGCAACCTAAACTGTCTCACAATGTACCGGTAAATGTTGAACTCACTACCAAAACCAAAAGCAAACCCAAAATTAATTAGACAACAAGAACTTGAAATGCAATTTATAATAATAATCATTACATCTCTATATATATCTTTGAGTATTTTGTATTATATCTTACTTTATTGCATACGCCCTTATGGTTCCTTTTGCGTTTTGCGTTTTGCGTTACGTTTTGCGTCAATCAACAACACTCGATCGATAACCACTCGATAAGTCAAGTCACTCATATGCTTCGTTATCACACTCAACAACATCGAATCGTTCAGTAAGCCTAAGCTCCGTACTATTCTATAAGACTGTTTTTTGCTGTACCCACGAACAAAATACAACGCGAACTGACCCGACCAACAATAAGTATTGCAACAACAAGCAGCCGTCGCATCCTTGAGCTCTGCCAGCTCTGCCAACTGGGGCAAGTCGTTGCGGCGCCATTGTTGACGATGCTGCCTCCCCCCCCCCTCCCAGTCTGCTGCTTAACCATATGGCAACTCTCTGCTTCACAACTTCTTTCTCTCCTCCGTCCTCCTGTTGCCAAGCTGGCGCCCATTTTATTTTTTATGGCTAATTGCAACGCAATGCAAAAAAGCACTTCAAATTCATTGAGACAACGAGAGCGAGAGCGAGAGAGAAGGTTGAAGCAAGAGCGCGCACATCACGTGCGCTGCACTCATAAATTGTGTCAGGACCTTGACATATGCTAAGCAGCAGCGCAGAGGCAGAGCAGCAGCAGCAGCAGCGCAGCAGCAGCACTGTTAGTCATAAGTTAATGTATAAGTTTAGGTCGCTGTTGTGTAGGTCTGTAATGTTAACTTAGTTGTTAAGCAGTGCGGCAACAGTTAGTTGTTGTTGTAGTCAGTCGTCGTATCAAACACATCCACACACACGCCCCCAACTCCTCACACACTCCCCATTGTCACACACACACCCACAGACACACACTTAGGCGTCTGTATGTCAATGCATTGCTGTCGAAATTTGCCTATTAGCTATGTGCACATGTTGTGTGCACATATGCTTGTCTCACTCACTCACACGCACTGCAGCAGCAGTCGCGACCAAACAGCATGCAAATGCAATTTGCAAAAGCAATAACAACAGCAAACAACAACATCAATCAGCAGCAACGACAGCAACAACGAGAGCAACAACAACAACAACAGCAGCAGCAGCAGCATCAGTAAAGAATTTCAACAATCAACAATGTCAACAGAATCAACAATCAACATCAGCAGCCGATAACAGCGGCGACACTGCAATCGTATTCGCATTGCCAGTGTGACCTTTTTTTGTTCTTTTTTTTCAAGTGCTATCCCAACTGTTTTTTTTTTTGTCTGTTTGAACGAAACGAGTAAACAAAAATGAAAAATCAAGGTTAAAATCCATTTAGCCATATTTTAAATACCATCACACAGCTGGACAATTTTACACTAAAGACACACACACACACTCACACATACCTACAAATGAAAACCCAAACACAGACACACACACACACAACTTCCCGAAATGATTATCCCCCTAAACCGATATTGTCAGTTATTTTAATTGTGTAGACATCATTTCTTCCCACAGCCAAGCAGCCTTATCAAGCGATCTCAGCAGCGAAATCGAGAGACAGAAACATTTAGTTAGCATGTAGTGAGGTTATGTTTCGCTTTTTTTTTTGCGTTAAGTTTACGTTTGGGTTTCGAAACGAGAGAGTAAAACTGGTGTGATATCAACTCACTCTGTGACGCAACAACAAAAATGTTCCTTAAACGAAGACGCCGGCAACGCCTGTAAGTAAAAGACTTCTTGACATTTTACCAATACTGTAAACATTTAAACATAAACATAAAAACCAAAACCAAACCAAATATTAATAATGTCATGCATTTCCTAAGTTAACAACTAGACACTAAAACTCACATCTTTTCTTCAATCAACACTCAACAGTTTCTCAACTGTCCACGCGGGATATACAAATAAATTTCAACAATACTTTTTTTTTACATTTTTTTGAAGTGCTAAAACACCAATTTTTTTTTTTGAGTGATTAAAGTTAAGAGTGCATACCACGCTTCAAATTATTGGTTTATTTTTTTTACGATTACACCTCAAAAATTCATTTTTAGTGTTTGAGAGAAATGTATTTTTTTTAATTTTTGTTAAGTGGTAAAACAAATTGAAATATTAATTAAAAAGTGATATTTTTTTCAAGTGATAAATGTGAATTTTTCCAAGTGTTTGAATATCAAAAGTGAAGATCTATTTTTTTTTTGTGGTTAAAGCAATAATTGCAGTTGTTTTAAATGTTTGAAAAAAAGCAAAAACAACTTTATCATGTTTGCCGGATCCTTTACTCAATATACAAGTAATATTTTAGTATATTGGGGAAACGATCCTTAAAGTTGTCTATTGCACTTTTTTTTTGCTTTCTACACTCAATGCCTGCAAGGCGCTATAAATTTGATTCGATGTCTCTGCGGAGAACATGCACTTCTGAAATTAGTTCGTAAGGTCTATAAGATAATGTCTAAGTATGTTGTAGAGTTCGAATGATGGACGCTTTGTTTTAACAGGGCACTGTTAATTCTTTAACAGAGGGTTAACAGTGCTTGGTGGCATTGACGTCATGTTATTGAATCTACTTTAGGTCTGATACCATTTCAAAAAGCTAAGTTAGTAAGTAAGATTATGCCATTTCTACATCAAACTCATTTCAATGAACCAAAAGTAAATTGCGCTTTATAGATAATCAATTATTATTATTATGCTTATTATTTCAATCATGTTTATTTCACCATTTTAACGAAAATCACACCAATGCTGAGATATGCTAACATCGTTTTTTTTTTAATTCTCTTCAATCAAATGATCAATCAACAGCGGTGGGCGTGTATTTGGCATGTCGCATTCACTGCCTTCAGGAATGGTACGTATTGCATTAACAATTAAACAAAATATTAAATAAATTTTTGTATTTTATTTGAACATAAAGTTCGAAATCAATCAAAATCAAATTTCATTGCATGTGCAAAAACCAAAAAAAAAAAAAGAAGATAATCTTAAAATAAAAAAGAAAAAAACAATACTGAAAAATAAATATAAATAAGTTTTAAAACGAATGTACCAAAAGCAATTTGCAATTGATAATTGAATTTTTTGTTTTCGGTTTTGTATGTTTATTCAATATACTTAAATTTATTCTAGTTGAATGTTATTGAGTTTGTCTCATTGAACGCTCTGGGGCACACGCTTAATCTTTAATCTCAAAATCGTTTTTTGTGGATGCTCAACATTTGATTTAAGCAAAATAGAAAAACTAAAAACTAAAAAAAAAAAAAAAACCTACCAAACAAATACAAAACAATCCAATAATAAAAATATTTAACCTTAAAGTTTGCATTTCAAGACTAAAAACTAAACAAAAGAAAACTAAACAAAAAGTCACAAGAAAATACAAAACAGGCAACAACAACAACAGCAACAATATCAACAACACAATAAGCAACAACACTACAAGAATAACAGTCAAAGAAATAGCGAAATGATAAAAGACATTGCATACTTTGCGGCGACGCCAGCAACAGCCTTGCGTTGCTGTCCAAGCTCTTCCGTTTCCTCTGTTATTCAACCCACACACGCACACACACAAACACATAATTACACCCACACCCACACACACGCAAACACACATACAACTGTGGCCTTAAGCGGCTTACAGCAAACATTTCGTTTGGTTTCGTTTCGTATTTCGTTCGCTGCTTTATGCTCACATTTGCAATTCCCTTTTTGCCGTTTATAAATGCAACGCTGAATGCCGTTAACTGTTTGCAGTTACTCACACACACCCACACATACACACACATACACTTATACAAATCCAAGTTCACTTACACAATCACAAAGCTAAAGTTTAACTTCCAATGCTCTTAACATTTTTTGCACTGGGCGCCATTCAAATGCCTTAACATGCGACTGTTAAATAACGATTAGCTCTACTGTTAAATTGATCGAAGCACGCAACATGGCTCCACAAAATGTTATGCACTAGGCGCTCTGCGCGCTGTTAACTGCCGTTAACAGGCGTCTGTTAAGTACGAGTAGCAACCGTTAAAAAGTGCGCACGTTTTACATATTCACAAAAAAAAAAAAAAAAAAAAACAACAAAAGAACAAGAAAAAGTTACATTTTCTCTTTGCCATTTTCTTCAACTTTACTTGTAATGCATTTAAACAATTTGTAGAGAATTTAACAGCTTGCTAATAATGACTGTATGAATGCGAGTGAGAGAGAGAGAGAGAGAGAGAGAGAGCGAGAGTGCTTGTTGTTGTTGATGCTGCTGCAAGTGTATATCGATAACAGCGATAACTACAGTACTAACCGAGTCATCCAGTCGTCGTCCAGCTAACTATGTAACCCAATCAACCCCCCCAAACAGTGCAGCGTTTTATGAGGCCTTCTCTCAACATTAGAATATCTTTGTATGGTTAATTTGATTACAGTCACGTTATGCGTTCTCACCACAGGACACAGAATTTACATTTCCAAGTTCCTCGTCCCGTCGCGGTTACGCCGATTTTCCGGGCGGAAATGGCGGCAGCGCCAATTCGCTGGGCGGCAACATTTGCAATATGCCGCCAATGGCCAGCAACAATTCGCTGAACAATCTGTGCGGTCTATCGATAGGCAGCGGTGGCAGCGATGATCTGATGAACGATCAACGCTCCAGCAACACCAATTTGATAGTCAACTACTTGCCGCAGGATATGACTGATCGCGAGCTGTATGCGCTTTTCAGAGCCATTGGACCCATCAACACGTGCAGAATCATGAGAGATTATAAGGTAAGAAGTCGCTGCAACCTTCAAATTCCCACACTTCGGGGGGGGCACGTTCTCATGTTTTTGCTTTGCTTTGATAGACTGGCTACAGTTTTGGTTATGCTTTCGTGGATTTCACATCGGAAATGGACTCGCAGCGTGCTATCAAAGTGCTCAATGGCATCACAGTGCGTAACAAGCGCCTCAAGGTAAAGCACTGCATTCACTTTGCTATCCCTATTCGAATACTAATTTCAATTGCATTTCTGTTTAGGTTTCTTATGCGCGTCCAGGCGGTGAATCGATCAAGGATACCAATCTGTATGTGACCAATCTGCCGCGCACGATAACCGACGATCAGCTGGACACCATCTTTGGCAAATATGGTTCCATTGTGCAGAAGAATATCTTGCGCGACAAGCTCACTGGTCGTCCGCGGGGCGTGGCATTTGTACGGTAAGTTGACACGGTTCAAACACACATTCTCGCACACACATTTTGTCTCTATCGAAGCGCAGAAAATTGCCAATTGCTAATCGATAATATTCAAAAAACACTGCCATCGATCAATCAACAAATCAATCAATCATGCAACATTGTTCTTAATCACTCTCTTTCATTTCTCTGCTCCCATCTTTTTTCTCTTTTTTTTTTGCTCTTTATTTGTTGCGTTCACTTCGAAACATCTCGCATCCATCCACATACGACAACAACAAATAATAAACACGCAAATCGCAATCGCAAACAAAACAGCTACAACAAACGCGAGGAGGCACAGGAGGCGATCTCGGCGCTGAACAACGTTATACCCGAGGGAGGATCACAGCCGCTGTCGGTGCGCCTGGCCGAGGAGCATGGCAAGGCAAAGGCGGCGCATTTCATGTCCCAAATGGGCATGGGACCACCGCAGGCGCCACCACCACCACCCCCGCCACCAGCGCATATGGCTGCTGGCTTCAATAATATGGTTCACAGAGGTAGATCATTAAAATCACAACAGCGCTTCCAAAAAACGCATCCCTACTTTGATGCACAAAAGTTTATCTAAACATAAATACAAAAAAAAAAAATGTAATAATCCCATAAAAATCAACGTAACAACAGCGAAATCAAATATGAATAACACCACCCCAAACAACAGACCAGTTATACATAACAATATTATGTATATACCAATCAATAACTATTTTTTTGACAAACAACAAAAAAAACCAACACATAGAAGACGCAAAATCACAACTCCTCTTATAACAACAGCAGCAAACAAATCACGAACCATAACAACAACTTAAGAATTAATATTACAATAATTGTAAAAACTTTTAGTTCTCTTTAGTTACTTTCTCACTTAGGAACAAACATAAAAAACAAAACTATCTCTAATTGAAAAGAAAATCATAAACAAAAACAAACGATTAGTAAGCAATTTGTTGTAATTTTTGATTTGTTTTTGTTTATACTTTTTGACATTTTGAATGCAGAGAAAATGTTTATGTATATATTATAATAATATATGCATAAGCAAACACATTATGACAACAAATTGAATTGTATATTTCCCCTATTAGTATAAACTGATTTTTAACAAAACTATAAAAGAAAAACACAAAAATAATACAAACTAATTGCGTATTTTTAAATTAAAATTAACTTTAGAATTTACTAACAAAAAAAGACAAAAACCAAAAAAAAAAACAAAAACACAAAATGTAGAAAGAAACATAAAGAAAACAAGCAAGATTTTTTGATTTTTTTTATATATGAGCCCCAATTATAGTTTAAAGACCCCTTGTACACCCCTCAAAACAATCACGACAACAATGAAACACACATACACACAAATATATCAATAACAAGAGAATCACAGAATGAAAGTTAAACTGAATAATGCGAAGAGAGCGAGAAAAAGAAGAGAATAAACCGAACCCAAGTGCCGTAGAACCTTAAACAACGAGCGTGTAACAACCACAACAACAAACATCAACAACAACAGCAGCAGCAACAACAACAACAGCAGCAGCAGTCGCCGAAGCAACTATCGATAAATATCAATAGAAGTTAACAACAGCATTGTTGTTTTTTGTTTTTGTTTTTTTTTTTTTTGTAATGAGCTATAAGGGAAACAGACAAAGTAAGAGAAACATAGAGAGCTAAAATATATAATATATTTTTTTTATATATACACGCATATATACAACATATACGACTAATGTGAAGAGTGTTTGTGTGTGTGCAACAACGTACTGAAAGCAACTCAAATACCCCACGTAAAATAAAAACGAATAGCGAAAACGAATAAAATCAACAAATAATAATTATAATGCAACTTAAAAACAAAAAACAAAAAAACAAACTGGAAAGCAACATGAAACGTGCAACATTTTTTTTTACAATTTTTTTAAAGTGTGCAAAAAGAAGAGTATTTGGAAGGCTAAAGAAAGCGAAATAATATGAAACTGTACTGAAAAACTAATATAACCTAAAAAAAAAAACAAATAATAACGAAGCGTTGCCCTGTTTGTTACACAACTGTATATCCATCCCCTCTGGCCTCTAATCAACAATACACAATCGTTCACATTTATGATTTCCAATATATTCTCCCACGCAACAAGAAAACAAAAAAAAAAAAAGAAACCAACAACAGCAATAACGACCAATCAATTCTTATTCTCATCAAGTTGAAAAAATCACAACAACAACAAAAAAAATGAAAACATCAAGAAATGGAAACTTATAGATAGTAATATATAGCTTATACCATATATTGACTATATAACGTAACTCTATAGCGTTAAATTTTAAATTATTTAGTTTGTAGTGCGTTATCAAAAGCAACAAGAACCACGCCGAGCAGCGACAAGCAGCGACATCAACAGCAACTGCAAGAACAACAGCAACAACAAACAATGATCTAAACACACATATACATATATATTTATATCTATATATAAATATATATATATAGTATATACTCTAATGTATATATTTAAAAAAAAAATAAAAAAAGCTAAACGCAAAAAAAAAACTAAACAAATTTTTTTTATTTTTTTTTTGTTTGTCACAACAAAAAAAATTGCAAAACAATGAAATGAAATGTGGGCCGCAGAAGAAAGAAGTCATCTTCTAAGCGTGTATGCCTGTGTCCATGTGTGTGTGCGTGTGTGTCTGTGTGCGTTTGTTCCTGCGTATGTGTGTGAGGAGTGTTGCCATATTTTTTTCTCCTTTTTTTTTGTTGTTCCACAATTAACCAAAACAAAATATGATGCTGCCGCCACATATCGACGACAGGTGGCGCTCGCGCATGCAGCAGGTTTCTGTTCACAGCTCGTAAAGAATATTAAAAAAAAAAGAACATGAACGAAAGAGAGTTACACAGAGAATGAGAGAGAGAGAGAGAGAGAGAGAGAGAGACTGACTGGGACAGGGACTATTGACTGTAATGAAAAGCTGACGTGGCGCATGGTAAGTATGCGCGCACTGAACATAGCCGATAACGGGGTGAATTTCAAAGTGTTATCGATCCGATCCGAATGATATCATCGATCACCTTTGAATCGAAAGCCCGTAAAACCTATTTTGTTTTTTTTTTATATGTGCTGAAATTTTTTTGACGTGCTGCTCTACAACTATTTTTTTCCAATTTTTTTGTTGCCACAGCGAACAATTTGTTGCAAGTGTTATGAACTATTTTTTTCGATGCCAAAATTGCGAAATGCAATCAAATCTTAAAGTAAATGTATAGGCAGTAGCACACCCCTTTATCGGTTCCAGTGCCACAACGAGTATGAAAAACAAAACTAAATCTAAAAAAAAAAATCTATCTACTTGTTCCAATAATATATATATATACATGTTTTTTTCATATTTTTTTGCAAGTGTATCATGCATAAACAATCATACAAACATTGTACGACTGGTTCTGTTCTCTTCCTTTTTTTTTTTAAACATGCCCGAAACAAGTGATAAGTGTTGAGCGTTGGCTCCTTTCTTATAAATGTTTATAATATACTAAATACTATATATTTTTTTGTATTTTTTTTTTGGTGCTAGCGTATAAGCTTAAGCCTCTCAGCATTACATATCATATATATAGCAAACATATAAATCTGTTTAAATATTTTCTTTTTTTTTTTTTATATATTTTCTATGTGCCTGCAGTTTCAGTGTTAAGTCAAACGGTTTCTATGTAAATGAAAGAAGAAAAAAAAAACGAAGACTTTAAACTAAAGAAAAATCAATGAAATTAATAGACTCATAACTCATACTAATTGTGCAGCTTTTACTTCCCTCAATAATCATTCCCGCAACAGGCGACAAAATGTTTAAATATTTTTTTTTTATTTTAACATCATTTTTTTTTCTGTGATTTTGCTTCTCTATTCAGTTGGTTTTCTTTTTGTTGAAATCTTTGTTGTTGTTTGTTTGATTACTTAAGTCTCTGATCTTACGTCTTATACTTTTTAGTTAAATTATACGTACAATTTATTAGTTGAGGTTAGTTTATTTTAACATTTTCAGTTGCAAGAAAATTGATCTAGTTTATTAAATTTAGTATTCGAGTAGTTTGTGTTTTATATAAACCTATATATCCCATTTGTTGCCGTAGTAGAAAGCACTAACCGGGTAACGGCATTATCCCTTTTGCCACGCCCACTTAGTCAACTAACCCTCCCCAGAACTCATTTCATCATATGTCTTATCGATTCTTCTGACTTTGATTTTTCTTGACGACATGAAAAAAAAATATGAAAAGAAAAACCAAATGATATATATAAATGTATACAAAAAAAAAAAAAAAAAAAAAAAATCCAAAACTCAGTTGGCGCCGACAACTAACAAGTCGTACAATTTGTTTATTTTTTTTTTCATTTTTTTTTATAGACGGAGCAATGGAAAAAATACGCTCATTATTCGATGCTATTTGCGATGCTATCTTTGGTCTCGATAGTAATTATTCCTTTTATATTCTCTACTATGCCTAATGATAATCATAATCATAATTCTTGTTTTTTTTTTTTTTTTTTTTTTGAGAGCACATAAGCAGAACAGAGTCTAAATATATATAGATATATATAATTTAAGTAGTTTAAAGACAAGACAGACTACATGCAGACACCTTCAAGGGCAGGCAAATCTTAAGACAGGCGAAAGAAGCGTAGTGAGAAGAAGTTGGCAGGAAATCTGCTTTATCCTCAATTCAATTCTCCAATGCTTCATCACGTCCTGAGAGAAGTGTTCTACGTGCTTTATCGCCGATTCGCGGCAGTTCTCGTTACGCTTCTTTCGCTCAGTCGGCTTTGTCCGCCCTACTTGGCATTGGAATATTACATGACGTACATACAACAACAACAACACACACACACACACATAATTAAGCGAATACATGCCTCTATTCACACACCAAATACTACATACATTACACACTCGACACAGCTCAATCTATATACAATATTTTTGTTCTTTTACAATCAATGCGAGCTTCAAATTCCGCCTCATGCTGCAAAATTAAAAAAAAAAAAAGAAAAAAAAAATATTGAAACTGTTCGGAATGAACGTGCCATGTTTTTTACTCAACATTTTTTGTTGCTCATCTTTCATACAGAATCGAAATCAAAATTATGAAAACGAAACTGACAAATATATGATTCGTATTTATTTGACTCTCTCTCTCAAAAAAAAAAAAAAAAAACAAAAACAAACAAAAAAAAAACGAACCAAAATTCTAAATTAATTCGAGCGTTATTTGAAAAAGTTCCAATTGCAGAAAACAACAATTTAGGAGAATTGTTGCGATTGCAATGAAATCTGTAAGCTGTTAAATTCTGCGCAAAAACCCTAAACGAACTGCTTTCCAAGATCATCCTCCAAAACATTTTGCTATTGCTATTAGTTTTGCTTGCTCTAAGATACCCAAAAAAAACGAAGGATAATAATAATATTGATAAGAACGACTTCCCCTCGGAGTCGATTTTTGGTTTTTGTGTGTGTTTTTTGACGTTTTGTATAACTTGCTCTATACATGCATATATCTAGCGAACTTTGACCATTAACTGCCCACCGACCTCAGTATAATGATAATGCGAACAGTTGTTCGCTCCGTTTGGTCCGATCACTCACAAGTACTCACCCAGCTAGCAACATGCAACATGCCACTTGCCCTGCCCCCTTTGCCATTCATCAGCATACGAATAACAAGAACACAGCGACATCAACAATAACAAACAATATTAATTGTAATCATTATAATTCTATTGATATTCTCATACACAACTTAGCCGCCACGTATGTGTTTAAATTCTGTAATCTTTAGATCGATCGTTTATCACTTGATTTGTTTTGCTTGCCACGTTAACGTTTCACACACACACACACACACACATACATTTACGTGTGTGAGTGTGTGTGTGATGTCCATCATGTCCATCTTCATTGCAGCGCTTTTATGTTCTTTGTAGACGCTCCTTTCCCAACCCCCTGACTTCCACAACAATTTCCTTTTGTTCCCAAAGAAATGAATAACAAATTCTGTATAAAACAAAACATGGCACGTTTAATGAACGAATATAAAGCGAACGAATTATAAAGTTCCCCCTCAGAGATTAAAGATTAACGCCAATCTTCCGAGATCTTTTTGATGTACGGTCGTGTCACGAAACGCGGCGAAACACGGGAAACTCAAAAGGAAAATTGTAAACACGTAAAACAAGCTGCAAACAAACCAAACTCGCATAAAGTAAAACGCAAACGTAAAAAGACAAAAAAAAAAAAAGAAAAACAAAAGAAGCTAAATATAAACTACAGAAACAACAGCAATAAACACACTAACCACACCCTAAAACTTTCAATTCAAACTCAAAACTTAAAACTAAACTCAAATCTCTATGTACTCGAAACTATATATATAATTTTTTTTGTTGTATAAGTCTCTTGATCACCTTAAGTTAGCATAAGTGAGATTAGGGTTTTTGTCGAAGCACCAAAAGAAAACAAAAGATTACGAAATCAAATGAATTACAATCTAAAAGCGTAGCTTACATTTTAAAGAGTTTTTTTTTTAATACGAATGCAAACAACTTTTTCAAATAGACGCCAACACTGCCCGATTTCCAATGCCACTTTTTACTAACTTGTATATTTTTGTATCTTTTTTTGTTTTTTTAATTGAAAAAAATTACGTATTATAGGCGACAACTTTGCCGATTTGCTTGATGGACTGTACCGCAGGAAGTACCATTATCCCTACTTATAATTGACGCCGCAGCAGCAGCAGCAACTGCAACTCTATCAGCAGGCGTGCGGCTTCAATTCCAGCATCAACAGCATCATCAACAACAGCAGCAGCAGCAACCATAATCCCAACCACAACAATCACAATCTCAACAACAACCTAAGCAGCAGTAGCGGCAACATCAATCTAAACAGCAGCAACAACATGTTGCCATTTCCCCCACTCTACCAGCAACATCAGCAACAGCAACACGAATCGCCGCACCACAATTTCAACTTTAGCAACAGTAATAATAATAGCAATAATAATAGTAACAGCAACAGCAACAATAGCAACAATGGTCAGCTGCCACGCCTGAGCAATGCTGCCGCTGCGCACAGTAGCAACAATCACTATCATCACAACAGCAACAACAACAATCTGGCTGCGCCCAACAACAGCAGCAGCAACGGCCCCCAACGCCAGCAGCAACACAATCAGCCGCTTGCCAACAACTACAATCAACAGCAGCAGCAGCAACAGTTGCTGTCACGCCAGCAACAACAGCAGCAGCAGCAGCAACACAACCAACTGATCAACAGCTTGCAGAGCCTCAGCCTGTCACCGCACACCAGCAGCAACGGCAACAGCAACAGCCACGTCAACGGCAACGGCAACGGCAACAGCAACAACATCAGCAATCTCAGCAATTGCCTCAACATGTCAACGCAGCAGCAATTGCACGACTTCGGCAACTTCAACATGGATCAGCAACATCAGCAGAAGCTGCACAAGCTGCACGGCAACGGCAACAGTTTTCATCAAGCAACAGCAACCGTCACATCAGCAACATCGGCAGATGCACCGTCAACATCGGCAGCAGCAGCAGCAGCCGCAAATGCAAATGGCGCCTTTTTGTGGCCGACATAACCTTAAAACTGTCAATAGACTACGACTACAACAACAAGAACTACAACAACTACACAAACTCAAACATTTACCCATGCATGTGGATCATATATAACCCTTTTTTTTAGCCACATTTAATCTTTATGTTCTCAACGAATACCAATCAAACATAAGCTTTTTCGGATCACTTTTTTTCGTTTAATTTTAAATGTTCCTCATTTATTTTATGTTTGTATTTTTTTTGTGCTTTTTTTTTTGGGAGGAATCTTTATGTAATAGTGAATAAATACATTAGCATTAGTTCCAAACACACACACACGTAACAGACATGTATTGGCTATATAAAAGTGAAGTGAACAGAAACAAAAAAAAAAAAAATATATATATATATATATATATAGAAAATACTGTAACGATATGAAAATGTGAGGTATATCGATTATTTTTTTTTTGCTTAACTTTAAGCAATCAACTTTTTTTTCACATACAATTATTTATATATAATCTACATATATATATATATGTATACGTACATTACACCTATGACTAATACATAAATGTAGAAGACATAAGATCTGTTTTTTTTTTTATTATATTATTATTACAATTATATATCAATTGATTCTGTATCTGTGTCTAAAAACCGACTTACCGAAAACTATGCATATATGTATCTATCCAATTATCTATATATATATGTGTGTATTTATAGCTGAAGATCTGTATTTTTTTTCATAATTTATAAATGAATTTTTTTTCGTATATATAAACATTATAATAACAATCGTTAGCATGCTCAAGTTCAGGCTGTTCTTACCAACTATATAGAGAGACAAGAGATGAAAGTGCGTGAAGAGCGGAGGGAGACGGAGGAGAAAGAAGAGAAAGGGTAGGGGCAGCACTGCCCGTGGCAGCCCGCCACCGTGGGCAGCTCAAATGTGCAGCTTATTTGGGGGGTGCCACCCTTCCCCCCCGTAACCTGTTCAACCAGACAAAATTACAAGAAAATATCTAATTTTTTTTTTGCATAGTTTGTAAAAGAATTTTTTTCATAATTATAATCAAAAAAACAAAACACAAAGAAAAAACTACTTGAGCATGTTAGACACACACACAAACACACACACACACACACAACATTACATTAAATGAAAATGAAAAGAAAAATGGAAAGGAATAGTAAAGGAAAAGTTAAAAAAAAGTACGTGATAAAATGTAAAGAGAAAAAGTAACACACAGAACGAAATGCAAAATTATAATTTTCTATCATATTTTCAATTATTTGCAAAATGTCTATCGAAGAAATGGGCGTGGCTGTAGAATTGTATTTTAATTTTTCGTTGTCATCTTTTAATTTTGTTTTCCTTTTGATTTTTAACAAAAGCCACGCCCCGAAGAAAAAATCACAAAAAAATGATGTGAGTCAAATGAATTAAATCACATACATGAGACGTGAGAGAACAGTTCTCACTGATAGAAATACGCTATAGACGATATCGATGAGCTTCTTTCAAATTTCTTTGATACAATTTTGATTTTGATTATTTAATTTTGTGGACTTTTGACTTTTGATTTTCGGATTATGCATTACGAATAAAGAAGCAACAAAATGTGTAGATCTTTTATTTTGTAAACACTCCCAAACACATATATCAAAATTTTACTTTATTTTTAATAATGATTTAACAATTCGATTGAGGAACACACAAATTTTGAATCGAAACATACATTATATAAATAAACATTTCCCCAAACAACTTTATGTCGATTGTTTTTTGTTTGTTTTGTTTTTGATTTTCTCGCAACCCAAACATAGAATTAAGTCTCTCTTAAGTGCAAAGAAAACGGCAAAATACAAAATGGATTGGCTTCGGCTTACCGAAGATCTAAGGCCCTTGCAGTTGATCGTTTTCTAATTCTTCCAGTATAATAGATTTGGTACTTGGATATTAACGAAAGTTCAGGAATGTGTGTAATCTAGTTTAGCCCGTTGGCAACTCTCTGCAAGGGGAGCATGGGAGGGAGAGCCAAATTTGCTTGCAAATGCAACAACGAATTGCGAATTATATAATGCAAGAATAATCTATACCCCATTTAGGGGTAAAACTAGCATTTAAGAGTTAAGTCGAGAAAAAAAATAGAAAACGAAAAAAAAAAATTAAGATTGAAGCAAATACTGTTAAATAGCATATAAACAATTTTTTTTTGCATACATACAGCTTGGTTGTGCTGAGTACGAAACATTCTAAAGACAAAGTAAATAGCAAAAGCAAAAGGGAAATCCCTATAAAGAAAACGGAATATACGAAAGTAAATCAATTTTTTTTTCTAATACTAATTAATAATATTCATACAGATGCAAATTTAACAGTTGAGCTGACAGGACTGACACCAAACGAGAACGTGAAAAAGTTCTAGCTTGTGTAAGACGAGGAGTCGGAAGATGAAACGAGAGACGCTTTTGTAAAGGACGAATGGGATGCAAGGATGGACGATGCAAGTATGAGGCGAAGTGCAAAAGAAGCCAGTATTAGAAAAGAAAGTAACTAATTGAGCAGTAAACTGTAGCTTGAAGTAAAAGCGAGGGGGAACTTGGGAATTGGGAAGACTTTCGCTCTTCAGGCTTCACAATTGGTGTCAGCCCCAAACACAGATGGTAAATATACAGCACAGAAAACGTTAACGACATTGACATTTGTTAGTCGCAATCGTAGTTACAGTCACAGTTTACAGAAAAATTGAAGAGAAAATAAATAAATACAAGAAAATTGAATACTCAACCAATCGTAGCCTTAGCTTGTAACGAAATATCGGATTAATCCAATAGCACTTAGAGTCTCGTCTCGTGAATAGTTCTAGTTAAGCAAATGCGTATTTTTTTTCTTGTCCAATAATCGAAAAACATAGCTTAAAGGCTCTCATCAATTGTTCAAGTTAAGAAAATCACTAAAAGAAAAGAAAAACAACAAAAAAAAGAAATATAAAACTTAAAAAACCAAAAAAAAAAAAACTAAGCGAAAACTGGAAAAATATTTTTTTTCATAAGGATAAGGAGATTTTTTTTCGGTGATTTTTTTTTAAATCAACATTTTTTGAGCATGTGTGAAACCCTATATATATTTTTTTGTAGTGCGGATACATACATAAACATAAACATGTGTTTTTTTTTTATATTTTAAACTAGATACAAAGAAGAAGACATTTTTGTTGTTAATCATAAGCAGCCAAGCTAATTTTGTTGTATCATTTTTTTGTATCAAATAATTTTTTTGTGCAAAACGAGACACAACAGAAGAAGCGCAATTAGCAAGCAGAAAACCAATAATTAATAATATATAATGAAAATAATATATAAAGGGAACCTCACGAAAACTACTTACATACATTTGAAATGTTGTTCAAGGAATATATACTTAAAAATATATACATACATTTTTTTATGAATATATCGATAAATGTTTAGCGGTAACAGAATCTTTTTATAATGCATTACAAATCGACGACGCATACAATTTTTTTGTGTTTAGCATAAGAACAAAAACAAATCGTAAATGAATTAAAAACCAAACCAACAAATTTTTTTATAATAAATGGAAAACTACTGAGAGACAAAAAAAAATCAACACAATAAGAAAGAAGAAAAAAAAAAAAACATAAAAACCAAATATATTAACGAATCGAACCTCAAAACTGATTAGTGAAAATAGTTTCTTACGTATGTATAATCGAAACCAGGTAAATAATATATTATACATATTTTTTTTTGGTCAAAATGCATAGCAAATTGAATGAATATAAATGTAGAGGAAACAATAATTAACTAGTTGACAAAAAACCGTAGTCGATAATCTTCGAGAGCAAGGCGCCAATTCTATCAAATCGGTTTATATACATACCCATATATATTAATTATATATTCGTAAATTCGATAACATTCTTTCAAGCTCATTTCTTCTTCTTCAAAACTTAAATAAGCATTCGTTCATCTTATATATATATACACAAAATATAAAAAACAAAAATATATATAAATAAATAATTTTATATATATACTGCATATACATATACTTATATATATATACACATAGAGTACATACGTATAAAGAAACTATATATATACATATACTAAATGAAGATCTTTTTTTTGGCTTAGAAATTGTAACGGTACTACATACGATATATGAGAAAGAAATACAAAGAAAGAAAAAAACAAGAAAATGAAGAATTAAACAACAAACCCCGTCAAACTACTATCAGAGAGTTTGAGTGCGGAACGTGAACTGCCCTTTGAGAGATTTTTAAAATAAAGCAAACACCAAATAAGCAACAACCAGAACAACAACAACAGTAGATAAACAAAATAATTAATTAATGGCAGACAAATGTTAGCAAATTACTCGATAACGAAGAAAGCCTAAAGATCGAAAGACAACTACATAAGCAATATACTACATACATAAATGATTACATTAAATAATGGAACAAAGAAAATAATGAAAAGTATCGTATAAACGAGAAACAATTTAAGGAAATATATTCAACAGAACCCAATAGAAAAACAAAACATAACTTATATATGTAACTATATAACATACGTATACAAAAAACACTCAAAGTTGAGTAAAATAATCGCGCGCCGAATTTTTTTTTAAACGAAATCTGAATTACAAAGCATCAAAAAAAAAAAAAGAAAAGATAAACTACTCTACACACACATGCAAACACGATAACTTGTAATGTTTGTTGTTTACATTACGCGTATTATACATGCATGCATATTAAATATAAATATAAATACTATATATGAAAGTGGAAAGAACAACTTGAATTTTAATTCGTTTATACATCCAAATATATATATAAATACATATGTGTATATATATGTATCTATATATATAGGCAAACGAGTATATATACATATATGAATAGCAGCTAATTGTTGTACTAAGACGTCACATTAAACCAAGATAAGAACAAATAAACGAAAATACTTAAAATTCGAAAACCAGGTGGCAACGCCTATGCTGTTATTACTACCCGTAAAATTGCTCGCAGCTATGAAACGTGACTGTTAATGCTACGCTATGCAAATGCAAAATACGAGTGGGGAAACTTCGATGTACGCTGACATCCAAGTACCAGCCTCAATATTGCCAATAATATTTGAATTCACCTATAAAGAGCTATGCAATAATATATAAAAAACATTTATTTTCTTCATACTAAAAATATTCAGAATCATCGCTACACATCGATAGTGTTTTCGAAGTTTCCACCTCTAATGCAAGCAAATACAAAAATAGTTTTGGCGCGCGTGTTTTTTTTTTTTCTGCAGCGTTTGAAAGTGCAAAAAGTGTAAGAAATTGTAGATTGTGCGACTTTATCGTACAGTTAACAAGTGGAAGCGGCATTTTTGACATTGCATCACAATGCGACAAGTGGGTATTATGCATTTGTCATTGGTAAGTGCAATACACTACATGCTCAAAGTGCGCTGTGAGAGTCTCTTCTCCAATCTAATCCCTTATGGGGTAACTAACTGTGCAGGTATATGTATGTGTGTGTGTGTGTGTGATTAGTGTTCATAGTAGTAGTTTAGTCGAGTGGTAAACAAAGCGCTCGAGTGACGACGCTCCTTCGTTCACTTTGCCTCGCTCGCTGTTCATTTCGCATGATAGTACATTTGATTAACTGATAACTGATAAATGCCGCACGTTTTTCAATCAAATTCAATTAGCGCTGTTCGTTTGCTTCTTATTTCATTGTTGTTGGCAGTGCCCCTCGTTATTAACGGTTTATTACAAGTTGCGCCAACTCATCAGCTGTGGAAATCGTTGCGACTGTGGTGGGCTCGTTTTGCCCTTCGAGCCAATAAATACGCAAATGCTACTTATCTGTGTATTGGAAATGCATTGTTCTAACTAATTTATGATATTTGATTATCGACTAGCTATTATTGTAATTACATAGCTGTTTTAATTGCCCGACCAGTCAATACATCAACTGGCCGATTAACTGCTTGACCGGCTTCTCGCTTCCATTTTAAGTAACAGCGATCTGTTAAGTGGCTCGTTAACAGCTGCTTTAATATAAACGCCAATTGAGCTCGTCTGTTAACGGATGCATTAACATTGAGCTTGATTTTTGCTGCACAGGGTATTCACATTTCGTGGCGAAGCTGATGAGTGTTTTCGATGTTTGTAATTGTTGACTAATCATGTAGCTGTCTCTACGATATGGGCAAAACACGCGAAAGCAGTTCAATTTGCGAAAAAGATTGAATGTTTTCTGTGTTGCGGTTGAATCCGGTCTTCGACGCCCCATAAATGTTGTTAATATGTGGCACACATTACTATCAGTGGAATCCAACTGGAAACCGTTCAAGTCTCTGTTGATGAATTATGCCAATCATTTGATCACTACCACTCAATCGCTCTCTATTTCTCCCCACGTTCTGCTATCGCTGTCTGTCGTGGGGAGTGAAAAATGGGGATTATTACATTATTTTTCCTCTTCTTATCGATGACATTCACTGATGCGCAGTTGCATTCGAAACGTAAATGGGGCGAACGATGCTGACTCAACCTTCTATTTAGTAGATCAGCTGACTCAAGGCTCGAATGGTTTATGATCACCGCTGCACTTCAAATGGCTTTACTGAAGATTGGGTTACTTCATTATTGTGGTAACAAGAGAAGATTGCAAGCGCTCACGTATCACCTTAATTGATTATTTAAAATGTTTACAAAATATTTAACGAGGTATCATTTATTATTTTAATTTTTTAATATGTGTTTTGCGATCTAGCCGGTTGAACTTAACTTACATATCTTCTTTACTCAGCTGCAATATTTTTCCGTTTCTTTTGAGTATTTACTTAGCAACAATTTAAAGTAAACACATTTAGACCGAATGTTTTCAGTTAATAATGAGACTTTTAAAAAAATTAATTCGCGAGACTGGCCCTTGAATTAGATTATTGCATAATTTTTTGTTTTTGGTTTGTTGATTATTCCTAATATCTCTGAGATGGTTTCATCAGAGACTGCGCCATTTAAGGTTTGCCGAATGCTTGAGAATTTTTATAGAAGTTTCTTAATATCAGTTCTTTTATTCATTTGAGGATTTAGGAATATGTGTGTATTGAACATTTCTGGACAAAAGAAATACAACAATTTTTGCAAATCTTCCTGTATTGCTAGTTTGTTATTTTAAGAAAAATCTATAAAGACTTAGAACTTTTGGGTCTTTCCTTCTAAATTTAAAAGCTCTCATATTGAGTTGTTGTTGCACTATTTCTTTCTTCTGTTTGGTCATCAGGCGTTTTACTTCGTACTCAGTCATGAGCTGAATTCCTTCATTGCTCCTTAGGTTTGTTACCCATGTTTAATGACAATTCTTATGTCACCTCTTGCGTCTTATCAACCGCTTGCTATAATTGCTTCCCTATCCCAAGCAAGTTCCAGTTAAACACACAATTTCTTCATTACGTTTCTTTATAAGTATTGTGTTTATTTAGTTTGTTAACTTGATTATAGTATGTTTTGTTGTTTTGGCCATAGAAAATGCCGCATTCCATTTGGCTAAGGCTAAGTACTTAACACATCACAGATAGCATACGCTCAAAAGCTGCGCGCTACGCTCACTCACTTCTTGAGAAAGATCTCCTTGAGCTCGACGTCCTTCAGATTGCTAAGCGCCGCCGCCGCCGAGGCACGCGCCTCCCTTCGTCCCCGCCTACCCATGCGCCAGTGCTCCTCGATCTCGACCAAGGTGCGTCCGCGGGTCTCTGGGACAAAGCTGTAGATGAAAACGGCGGCCATGAACGAGACGAACGCGTAGAAGGCAAACAGATTTGCGACACCCAGCCAGGCCATCATATTGGGATAGATTTTGAGCATCACGAACGCCAGGATCATGCCGAAGAACACCGAAATGCCCGAAGCACTGCCGCGCACACTCTGCGGAAACACCTCGGATATCATGATGAAGGGCAGCGTCAGCATGCCCATCGTGGAGAACACAATGTGGGCCACAATGCAGACGACCGGCAGCCACTTCCAGGTGCCCATGGTGTCGGGAAACCAACCGCCGCCGGCCAGCAGCAGCATGCAGAAGCTCATGCCACTGGCCGAGAAGATGCCAGAGGGACGACGACCCCACTTCTCGAAAATGGCGCTCATAAAGAAGGTGGTAATGATGCGTGCCACGCCCAGCATGACGGCCACCAGCACCGGATCAATTGTGACGCCCGCATGCTCCGCTATCTGCACCGCATACACAATGATCACAACGACGCCGCAAGCCTGCTGGAAGCCGAAGAAGCCGATCATCATGAAGAGCGGCTTGTAGACCTCGGGACGACGTATCGCCTGCCCAATGGATTCGCTGGCCGCCGTCACGCGACTGTTGTCCGCCGTCATCTTCATCTGCGTCAGCTCTGCCTCGAATTCCGGCACGGAGTCTTCACCTGGAAGAACCAAGAAAGGACTTGAGTTAACTTGGGAGAAAAAGTGCTTTGGAAAATAAGCAAATGAAAAGGACTATAAATGAGAGAGAGAGCTACAAGTTGTATCAACTTGAAGAAGTAGATTGGTAGGCTCTAGAAAAGTAAGAGGTATACACAACTGAACTCACCTTTGCGTCGCAGTCCACGGAAGTAGCGCAGTGATCGTCGCGCCCGCTCGTTCTTGCCCTTCTGGAGCAGCCAACTGGGTGACTCCGGCATGGGCAGCACCAGCAGCATGGCGGCCAACTGATAGGCACAACTGATGCTCGCAATCAGCACGAAATTGTGACGTATGAAGAAGCCGAGCAGATACATCAAAAGAATGCCGGAGGCCAAGCCAATCGAGGTGCCCAATATGAGACGCCCGCGAATGCGCGGTAAACTAATCTCAGCGGAATAGACGCCAACGGGGGAGACAAACATGCCAATCATGATGCCACCAAAGGCGCGTCCCACCAGCATCTGGGCGTAGATGTAGTCGCGATTCTCGTGCAGGAAACTGGTGGCGAGCAGTATCCAACCAATCAGACCCATCAGATTGGTCAATAGGATGGTGTGTTTGCGTCCAATGCGATCCAAAAAGAAGCTTACCAGCAACCCACCCACCGGGCAGGCAATGTTTTGAAACGAAGCTGTGCGGAGCAGAGAAGTTAATTGATTAGCGAGGAAACCTCTGGAGAACTTCCTGCTCTACGTTTATCTGTAGGAAGTTTTGTTATGTCGGGGATTCTACTTGTTCTACAACACACAAAGCAAGTTGCCAGATTGTTATCGAATGGCACAAAGTCTTTGGGCCTAATCTTGTGCGTCAGAAGACATAGAGCTGTAGACGGCAGCTCGACTTCTACTTGTGCTGACGCCTTATCGAATTGCTTCGAGTATGTCAGCTGTTGAATTGGCAATTATCTCGCGAGCGCCAGGAATTCCGTACTCTTCGAGCAGCGACGCTGCTATCGACGCCAAAAGGTCGAGCTGCAAGGTCACGTTTGCTTTTGGTTTCGCTGAAGAGAAGAGCAATTGCAGCTGCTTCAAGGCTGTGCTGGCCAGTAGAGTTTCTATAGTCTAGGACCTTCTTGCAGTTGAGCGAGTTGACATTATTAAGCGAAGCGTTGGCGCGGCTCTAATGTGTTTAAGGATCGACTGGGAGTATCTGGGGATCTGCCTGGGGTACTCACCAAACCAGCTGGCCTCGTCCTTGTCCATCCAGAAGGGTTGCGTGGGGTCTGTCAGCTGGTTGAGCGTCACCGAGGGCATGCTGACAACCATGCCGGAGCCCAGCACTCCGGTGTTGCCCAGCAGCACCATGAGCTCCTGCCGCAACACGGCCAGATGGCGTTCACCCAAGGGCAGCAGGCTCTCCTTGCGGCCATGTGATTTGCTGCTGCTCTTATTAGTGTTGTTATTGTTCTTCTCCTGCTGCTGCAGCTGTGCTTTGTCGAGGTCCTTGCTGATGATGGCCATGCCGGGCTGGTAAGCCGGCGGCGGCATCAATTGCTCCTGTTCCTGCGTCATCTTGTTCGCTTAGATGTGGTGTGTGTGTGTGTGGATCCTTTATTAATGTGCGGTTATTAAGGAATTAATTGATTGACTATCGATTTAACGTTGCCGTTGTCTGTGGCACGACTGTGGCAATGTTGCGTGCTGGCAGGCGGCTTTGTAGTGTTTGTCCGAGCACGTTGTGCACACTTGTCTAATTGACAAAGACAAGTGGAAACTTCCGCGCATTTCAATCATATATGGCGCTCGGTATCAATTTCATAACCAGCAGCATTTGGGCCGCCGCCTCTCAGCGAGCATTGTTAGCCTTGGCTAACTTTTTGCAACTAGAAGCGTAACTCCCGGGAGAGCCAGAAAGCCAGAGAGCCAGAGAGCAGCGTGCGATGACTTTAGGGTTTTCGAGGGGGGCTTCGCGACGTCAGTTATCAGTTGGCAAAGGTCTTGAAATGTTTATTTGTTGGCCCGCTCTTTTTTGTTCTTGTTGTCCATTTGCTCGAGGCGTGCTATTGATTTGGCTATCGATTATGCGACGAGCCTCTTCAACACACAAACAAAACTACACACTGGCCACTCAATTGGTAATTGTCGTTTCGAGTTACAGCAGCAACTTACAATTATTGTTATTATTTTTACAATTCCTATTTGTGTATTTTGTTGACTATTTTGGGCGAGTTCTTGAAACGCGTCCGATTGTCGCAACGTTTGCACGGCAACTGAAACAGTTGCTGACTCTCCCTCCCAGCCACAGCAGCAGCAACAGTTGCTACCAGCAACAGCAGCAGCAGCAGCAGCAGATTCTAGTTGAACGTTTGATAGCGTGCGTCTTTTTGCAATTGATTTGTATGCTGTGTTTGACATTAGATGCATTACGTATACGCGCTGTTGTTGTTATGCACTGCGATGCTCTCGCTTGGTAGAGTTGCACCCAGCATTTATTTGCTGACACCTTTGTTGATTGTGTTGCCACGCGACCATCAACTGCAGCCCTCTCTCTCTCTCTCTCTTTCTCTCTCTGGCATTCTCTTGCCTCTCTCTCACACCTCAACCCGCTGCTGGCGTCGACGAACGAACGACATTGACAGCGAACTTGTCTCTTTTCGTGCTCTTGCTCTGCCATTCGGCTATTACCAATTTGCTAGTTTGTTTATTGCATATCGCAAAGCAGTCTAGAAATTAGATATATACATGTATGTAAACACAGCTAAACAGTCCGACTTGCCTATGGGGAATTCGAGCTTTGCCACAATCCAATGAAATGCTTTCAAATTGATTGTCCTCCTCAGTCCGTCCCACTGTGCAAATATAGCGTGTACGACAAGTAAACATCCATAAATTATATGTTTGTCAATTTGTATATTGTTTTGCCTGTAAATTAAACTGTATTTTATTAGACTAGAAAGACACGTTTCTGAGAAGCTGAGCGCTTGCATTTTGAGTTAATTTTGTAAAACGGACTTGAGTTATATATTAGTTAGACATATTCAGATTTATTTATATAAATTTGAGTTTAATTGCTCTATTAACTTTGAAAGCTAATTGTAGAGTGTGTTACGCAATTCTATCAAATTAATTCGAGCTACGATTTTCCATATTTATCATTATATAAACAAAATTAGCTCTTTTAATGTTGTAATTGTGCAAATAATTATTAGACTATTTTCATATAATTTCATTAAGTCACTAGTCACAGACAGCTAAAAACAAATAGTTTTAGTTACACAAAAGTGTTCAAACTAGTCCATATATGTATTATATATATTTCATACTCTGTCAACGTTGAGTGATTAGGCGAATTAATTGTTTAATTGGTATTTAATCCTAGCGGTCTTTAAATATAACTTAAGGTTTCTTTATGTATGCGTCAACTAACTGCAAACCATTGAAACTATTGCTTATTTGCCGTTAGAGTATTTGCTGTGGGTTGTGCTCTTATTTCTGCAACTGGCCAAAAGCCAAGAAGGCCAAGAATTTTTCATTGCGGTTTATCAATGAAGAGCACTCGCTCTTTTGCTGCCATCTCTCTCTCTCTATCAGTCTATCTCGGTCTTGGATTATTTTGAAAACTGCGGAAGAGTGACATAAATTATGTTGTACGCGCGAGCGATATCGGTGTGGAATTTCAATAGGAATAAACGCCACCTTCTGACCAGCTGAGTTTGAGTGGTTATCAGGTGTGCGCCATGCAGCGATGATATACCTACATAAAGAAATTCACGGCACTTTCATGACAAATGTTTATTTGTTTAATTCGTGTGCTGTTAATTCGCAGCTTAATTTAAGTAATTAGCGGGTGCAAGAACTCAATTGGTACAGTCACATTAGCGACACATAAATGTACAAACATCTGTCTATAAATATAGCTATAATTAAGTGTGTTCCCCCCTGTTTTTTGGTTGTGTGCAAGCACAGTAATTATTAAATTATAGCGCGACAAATAGAGAATTAATTGAACGGCAAAACATGCTGGCTGCGACAGTGGCACGATAAGCACTCATGGCGAGTGTCTGGGCCAAAGTTCCCGATAATAATAACGTCACCGGGAATTTGATTTATTCGTGACAAGCACACACTTCTCCTAGCTGATTTATAGCAATTTGTTTTACAGAAAAACACACACACGGCAAGCGAACGAGCCAAAACCTGATTTGCCACTTACATTTTGCGTTTGTTGTCTCATTAAGGGACCCACATGTGATTTAGCAAATGAGAAAAAAACAACAGTTCATTGCCTCTCCATCAATTATTTGCTTAATAATTGGTTCACCTTTCTAAATATTTCTACGCTATTTCAACAATTATGAAATACAAAAGAAATTGCTAGGTGTACGTCATCAATTTCAACTCAATCATTTTTTGCAATTATCAAAGCACCGGGAGCTTAATACCTTTGCCTTTACATTAAGCACATATAAATTAACAAGAATGCAAACTCATTCAGCAACAAATAAATGCAAATGTGACGCATGAATAACTTAGAACGATTAAACGAATCTGCGGATTTGACGTCAACTAGTTTTGTTAACAATCAGATTACATTTAAATTAAAAAGTCGTTGAGCCTTGCTAACATTTTATGTTATTAGCAGCGCACTGTAATGTTAGCTTGCTAACGTAAACCATATTTGCGTAACAGCAGGAATGACTATTTGAATTTGAGTCGTAAGACTTCTAAGATTAACGGGCATAGATTTGTAAAATAACCTGAAAAAACATGAAATTTTAAATATACCAATATATCGTATAAAATGTAACCAGTTGGCAATTATTAGGGTTTTTTATTTTGGTATATTGCATCGACGGAAAAACGTATGTATATTAGAAATTTTTCATCTGGTCACACTACGACACTGACTGGTGTCAAAAAAAATAGCTTTAGAAAAGCTTTTTTTTTAAGAAACAACAAGTCTGATTTCATCTAAACGATAAATAAATGAATTTCTAATATTATTTGGCTGCCGTCGTTAGTTAGTACTAGTATAAATTTGAAACTATATAATTGCAAGATAAATTTCGTTTGGAGGCGGATCGCAGACCCCAAATATTGTGCCAAATCAAAATGGTTTTCTACTTCAAAAGCAATGTGGTGCAGCCGGCGGCCATGCTGTACATGGGCCGTGACAAGCACGAGAACGAGGAGCTCATCCGCTGGGGCTGGCCGGAAGATGTGTGGTTCCATGTGCATAATTTGTCGTCGGCTCACGTCTATTTGCGCCTACGTAAAGGGCAAACTATTGACGATATACCCAGCGATGTGTTGGTGGACGCCGCACAGCTGTGCAAAGCGAACAGCATTCAGGGCAATAAGGTAAACAATCTGGAAGTTGTGTATACAATGTGGGAGAACCTAAAGAAGACGCCGGACATGGAACCCGGCCAGGTGGCGTATCACGATGAGAAGGCGGTGCGCAAGATACGGCTGGAGAAGCGTGTCAATGAGATTGTGAATCGTTTGAATAAGACAAAAACCGAGGAGGAGCATCCCGATTTTCGTGGACAGCGAGAGACCCGCGATGCTGCCGAGCGACAGGATCAGAAGCGTGTGCAGCGCGAGAAGCGCGAACAGGAGAAAGAGGCGGCCAAGCAGCGCCACCTGGAGGCTGAGCTGCGTAGCTACGCATCGCTGCAGAAAACGGAAAACATGCGCACCAATTACGATGCCGGCAACGAATCGGATGACTTTATGTAGTAGTATAGCTGCATTTCAACACTAGCTACACCTGCTTGTAAACAAACTTATCTACATTTTTTTTTTTTATTAAAATCGTGTAAAAAAAAGAAATTGCCAAAAGCGTTCGTCATTTTATGGTGCATCAGTAAACAGCTGTGAACTTAACAGCGGTGGAGTGAACGTATTTGTGTGCAGTTGTGGAGCAGTTCTGTTAACTGCTGTGAACGCAAAAAATCTGGCAAGGCTTTCACGAGAGAGTTGAAATGACGCGCGCGTAATTCAAACATGACGTACGAATCATCTGAAATCCCGGGTGAGTTGTAAACAAAAACCTAATCTAGTTGTATACTTATGAAATAATTAAATTAATTAATTAACACACTGCATACATACATTTAAGATATTTTAGACGACAACTCAAACGGGAAGTTCCCTTTGTTAAAGTGTTAAATTATGTCAAATGCTTAGAACTTTCGTGTTTTTTTTTTTTTTTAAGAAGTAGCCCTCGTCACCTTAATGTCACTTGACTTTCTTGGCTGCCAATATAATTAATTGGCAGGCATTATCATCTCTTTAATGAGCTGACGAAATTAAAGCCTTTTAATTATTGACCTTTCGGCAACTCAGTAATGTGAAAAATCTCTGTGTAGCATCTTGCCAATTAAGTGCTGTTCTTAACTATTGTTTGTATTGTTTATGTCTGTTTTCTATTGTCTTCAGTGGGGCGAAAATAAAATGAAAAGAAAAGATAAAAGGCTGGCAAAGAAAAGAAACGTTTTTCACATTTCGAAAAACGCAATTTGAAGTGGTCGAGCTTATGGGCCAAATGCAACTTGAATCCCTTGGACTTTAGGGGGTCGCTTTATGTTTTCGGTGGTTTTTCATGGTCGCTCTCGATGCTGTCCTTGACAGCTCAATTTTCGGTCCAGCATCGACGACGACTGCGACTGTGGCTGCGACTGCGGCTGCTGCTGCGGCTTGTTGCCTTTTTGGAGTTCCACATGGCTAATGTTGTTGCTATTGTTGTTGTTGTTGTTGTTGTTGTTGTTATGGATGGGCCAGCTGGCGGCGGGTCAGCGTTCAGCACGCACTCATTATCGCCCGTTTTATTTTCACGCATTGTTCGACTGTTCATGCCCTTCAAGGAATCCCCCTCATACCGCCCAATTCCACCATTTCCACTCCTTTGTTATGTTGCAGGCTTTTTGGGGGGCGTCATGAGATTGAACAAAAAACTTGATGAGGCTGCGTGTCTTTTGATTATGCCATAGCTCACTTGCAGCGCAGCTCATCGCCAACGCCGAGCGAGCAATGTTGTCATTATGAGCCCTCGTAAACATTGATGACAGTTCGGGGGCGCCACGGCCACGCCCGACGCCTTGCCCGTTTCGGGTCTCATTCCCGCACATTGATTGATTTCAAGTTCTTGCCTCTGTCAGTTTCTTTTCGCACTCTTTCGATACCCTGTACCAGGCTGACCACAGCTGGCTGCTCTGCCATCATAAACTGTTATACTTCTGCGTAAAGTAATCACATTTGCTCATTTGTATTGGCCACTAAATATTGGCCCTAAATTTCAGTGTTTTTCAACGTCGAAATGGTTGCGGCAACAAAAACAGATCTCATAATAATACTCTACAGTTTTGTTCTTAGATTTTATCATTTCATGCAGTAGTTTAATTTGCATCTCGTTTGCTTCTAGTGCTGTTATATACTGTTATATTGAGCCCTTTAATGCCAATGGACACGCTTTGAAATTTCGCCAGAACTGCATTTAGGATAGTTTCAAAAGTGTTATATGACTGTTATACCATTTTTAAGCAACCATCTAATTTGCTAGACGCTGCATTCATTTCAGTTTGCTGCGATAGATGTGTTATATTGCTGTTATACAATTTTTAAGCAACCATCTAATTTGCCTGATGCTGCATTCATTTCAGTTTGCTGCAATAGATGTGTTATATTGTTGTTATACATGTGTGATACTATTGGCTACAGCTTAAGCGCGTTAGAAATGCCATTTATTTTATCCATTGGTTGTCATTTCAGTACAAGATGCAATTGTTCACACTCTTGCTTCACTTTGTACAGGGTGTGCGATAGTCGTACTCACTCTGACCACACGACGTGGTTTAAAATGGCTTCATTTGATGGCCGTAAAAGCGGCAACTTAGTTTTGCCATCTGCACTATAATAAAGTGGCATCCATGAGCATGAAAGTGGCCCTGGACTTGGTCTCGGGTCTCGGCTTATGTTGAGTTTGTATGCTGGTCCCCCAAGTTGTGTGTGTCGTGGTCCGTCCTTCGTCGCGCTGGGTCCCTTGCGCCGTGCTCCACTGTCAAAGCCGCTCATCACTCAGTGCCGCAATGGCTGTCATTAATCAAACTGCGCCAAAAACACCCGCCCAGCAAACAACCCAACAGGACGACACAGCAGCATTCTACACAGTGCTACAGTGCTACAGTGCTACAGCCGGACAATATACCTTCCTCACCCCCCCGCTCACACGCCGACGGGTTGGCTGGCCAACTGACAATGGGAATGATACGCGTCGCTTTTGGGTTTTTATTGCATTTGTCACCAAAAACACAGACGATCCGCATTGCTTGGGAAACGCGACAGTTGCAGGAGTCCCTTCGCCGTGTCCCTGCGCTGTGCTGTCTGTCTAGCATATTTTGGCTCGCTCGCACACCATAATTATTGTTGCCTCCCTCTGACACTTGTGTCGTTTAGCAGGTGTGTCCACTGATTTATGCTCTCCCATGCGACAATTGACTTGCTCGACACAGCTTTTTAAATGTGGCAATTGTGCTTTTGTTTTCCATTGCCAATTTATTGTGTTGTTGGGGTGGCAACCCTACAAAGTGGCTGCGATAAGTGCGGCCACAGATCGCGAATTACAAATTTATTAACTGCGCTCAAGTTCCTTTTGTTGTCCTTATCGTCAATGCTAAGAAAAGCGTTACGCTCAGTAGCGCAATATCTTGAGGTTATTACGATTCGACTCGCAGTCCCGCGAGTTCTTTAATTTATGCTGTTATTGAGTAAAGCAATATTGAATTCGATTGATTGTTTTCCTAAAATATACAAATTTCTTCATCTAATTTTGTTAGTCTGGTCGCTTTGGCAGCTTATTGAATTGCTTGTATGAATGTTGAAGCTAAGATTAAACTGCTTTAATTAGCGAAGTTGGACAATAGAGCTTACAAATTAAAGTGGAGTGAAAAACAGAGTTTTATTGAGTTGTTAACTCAATAGGGTTAACAAGTTGAGCAGGGTTTTCTACTTGTTGTTAACTTAATGTTTGTGATAAACAGGTTTCACGCCGCAATTAATCCTTCAACTCAAATAGCTTGGAGCATTAGTGTAAGCACAACAAGCACCTGCAGAAGGAGTACATGCCCTGTTGACGGTGTCCTGCTGGCAATAGCCGAAAGAAATGCTGCTCAAGGACTTGGTTGGAGTGCAGAGCGTGTGAGAGGGGCACACCTTCAAGTTCGGCTGTGAGACTTGAGTGATTAATCAGTGGACAAACAAAGCGAAGCTGCTGACTGCTAATCAAATTCACGAGCGAGCTTGAAGCTTGTTTGCACTTGAAATCCACACGCGTTGCCTGAGTGCATGCCACATGCCACATGCCACTTGCCACACACACACAGACAAGTACACAGTCTGCCATCATTCACAGATGCAAAACAGGAAGAGAGACTGCAGCGAACGAAGCCAACAAAAGGGAGGCAATCCATCAGCTGGACAAACTATTAAAACAGAAAGTCAAATCCCTCCTCGCTCTTCTTGCCCCCTCGCCTTGTAATGGAAGTCTGCATTAATTTGATAGATGTGCAATTGTGCGAGTCTGTGTAAGTAATTTATTTAACCTACACACACACACACACATTTCTATATAACTAATCGAAGCTCATGGAACATTTCGAATTTACGTTTATTGTCAAAGCAAAATGCAGCAATTAAAGTGATCGCTCTTGGGCCACCGACAGTTGCAACATTGAAACTTTCCATGCGTTTTTCGGTTTCTTTTTTTTGTGTTGTGTGTTATGTGGCAGCCAAGATACCACACCACATTTATGTACATATAAATAGACGTAACAGGCCACCCAGCCAACCAAAGCCTCCTGGTCATCTCCTCCCCCTCTGTTTGGCCACCTTCAAATGCGCAGTTATGAGTGTGTCCTTGCACGGGAACAACGCGATGACAAGCGAATGCTTCCGGCGATTGCCCTCAGCTCTCAGCTCTCAGTTCTCAGTGCTCAGTGCTCAGCACAGAACACGCGACAATCGTTGCCAGTCGCTCGATGCTTATGCTTTATGGCATACTCTGTAAGTTCTGCAGTTCCAAATTACTGCAATTCCTTGTATCGCAATTCGTTTATGTTACTATTCCATATGACAGGAAACTTATTATATATTGTATTATATATTTTTAAATTTTGCTACAGTTTATAAAACACTTTTGAGTTCTTCATCTTAGTTCAAATTCAATAGTTCAAATCTATATTTGTTTTCTAAAGTATGTTATGCGATAGACTTTTACTCATTCTTAGGAACATTCCTTAGCAGCTTTCGCCTACATAATTGGCTTTCTCCCCAATACGCTGTATCCTGTTTTTTTGCGAGCACAATTCCAGGAATCAGCTTAGGAATTGTTGTACAAAACGCAGCTGAACGACACTTTGTTGCATGCAGCTACAAGGTATTACAAATGCTTGCCTTATGCTTATGAATGTAACTCTGCTTGTGTGTCTGCGTCTCTATGTGGGTGTCGGTGTGAGTGTGTGTGTGTGTGTGTGTGTGTGTGTGTGTGTGTGTGTGTGTGCGTTTGAGAGCATGTGGGGGAAGCTGTGAAATTTCATTTGAATGTCTCTCAGTGGACAAATCAAAGTTAACGAAGCTACAGAAGCAGCAGCAGCAGCAGCAGTAATAGCAGCGGCAAGCGTCACTGGGAGAGCAAACGAAGCGTAGAAAAGCGCGCCAAGGAAAATTGAAAAATCAGCAGCAACACGAGCAAAGAGCAACGAACAACAGGACTGGCCAAATGGCGAGGATTGTGGAGGCTGTGGAGCGACAACAATGCTTGTTAAAAACATGATGGAAGTCCAAAAGCCAAAAGCAATTAAGTTTTTCCAGCTGCAGCACATAAATTTTCGAAATGCCCCAAAAAGTAGGCTAAGCATTTGGCCCCTCCCCCTCATTTGTAGTGGACAATGCGAGGGCAGAATAATGATTAGGGGGAGTGCAAAGAGGCGCTCGGGGGGCTACAGGGGGACTCTCCACAGTCTACTGTTACAATTGCAGTGCAATTTTATGCAAATACATATAACATATTTGCGCCCCCCCCCCGTCGGACCATGTCAATCAAACTGCGCGTAGATTTGCATAGATACGACGAAATTTCACTGGGTATCCAAGTAGTTATCATTTGCATAGCCATCCAGATTAGCATACTCATATTTTTCAGCTGCCATTGCTCGGCTCCCAACTTGGCCAAAAGCTGCGTGAGTCAGCTAATATTTGGCCACAGTGCAAGAACTTTCTTTGCATTCATCTAACGTTAGGTGTTGAAGTGCTTGATGGACTAGGCTCCATTGAGTGTCTGATTGATTGATTGTTTAGTTATTAGACTGATTGATTGATCGCGTGATTGAGTTCACTCGCAAGTGACTGATTAGCTGGCAGCTATGTCAACTAATTGCGAGTGCTTAATTGACTGATTGATTGAGCATCTAACTAACTGATAGACTGACTGTTTGACTGTTGACTGATATAATGATCAATCGGTTACAATGATCGATTGATATACGCATTGATTGACTAACGATAGACCGAATGCGTGATTAAATGACTGTCTGACTTTGACACACAATAATTCATAGCTTGCAAGGATATTCGTAATTTGTCGACCTGGTTTCTTACAGTGCAACGAGAGCGTTGAAGTGCTGACACATGTGAGCAGCACATGTCCTGCTCAAGGACTTGCAAGCTTTGTGAAAAGGGGACAAAGCACAGCACGGAAAGTGGACAGCTGCTGCTGCTGCGCTCAAGCGTCCAATTATAATGCTTTTGTGTTAAGAGCCGTCGTAATCCTTTAACCATATGGAGTTAATTTGGGGCAGCAATGGGGTACTTTGGCACGCTAACTGCAGCGTCAGCAGCACGCGGCACGTTGCAGTCGTAGTTGCAGCTGCAGTGGCCTCCTCGCTTGATTTGTATTGCAGGCATCTTCAAGGTCAGGCGTCTCACTGTCGCTGGTGCAAGTCTGCTAAAGAGGAAGTGGCGGCAGCAGATAGGGGACTCCCCGTCTAGATGTCGCTGCAATGTGGCCATAAATTCAATGCACTTGAACCCGGTGGCAACGGTCGGCTGGTTTATGGTTCCCATTTCGCCAGCGCCTTGTCAGCAGTTTACGCGCCCCGATTGTTTATGGCCCCAAGAGCAAGGCAACAGCCAACAGAGGGCAACAGCCAGCAGGCAGAAGTCAGCAGTTACCAGTCAGCAGTCAGCAGACAGCAGACAGCAGTCAGGAGTCAGGAGTCAAGAAGTCAGATGTAATGGCCAATGGCTTGAGACACGACTCTGTTGCAAAAGCACTTGGCAGTTGCACTCATTGAATCGAACTGTGCAACATTTATGGCGCAGCATTATTGTTATAACATTCTCCGATACTCAAGCACTGATTTATTTCCCCGATACCATTCATCCCGCCTGCCTTCCCTACTTCGCCAGGCTCCTCTCGAGCGGCAAAGCTTTTATGGCCACAATGCCAATCTCAATTCAATCCGTTTTGTTCCAAGTCGCTTGTTGTTTATAAATCATTTCGACTTACTCCCATCCACCTGATGCTTAGCATTCGTCTATTTCTACAGCAATTTTCCGTTTTTTATTTCAAATACTCCGAAGTAATCGCCAATTTGTTGTCCGAAATGCGAATACTAAGCGGATTTATAGGAAGTAGACCAAGCGAGCTGTTTTAAGAGTCATCCTTGTTCAAACCGGCTACGAAAATATCGAAGTCTAGACAATTCTCGATTAGGAAGTTATATCAATAGCTTAACTTGACAAACTAATCGGTTTAATAAGCTCTACTTAAAAATACTACAATAAAGAAAAGAGGTGAAGTAGATTCAACAATTGCTACTTAAACTGCTTCTCCTTATCACAGCCTTGGTTTGCAACAACATTTTGAGAAATTTCGATTAGCATGTCTTTATAAACAATGAAATAGATTTGATGTTCTTTGCATAAGTCTTGGTATTGCAGCTTTTTAATGAACTTGGAACCAGAATGTTAGTTGCGAATACACACAATGCAAAAGATGGCCTCCATCTATTTCAGAATTTTGTCTTTTGCTTCTTGGTTTTAGTGGACGACACGTTCTTGTTCTCATTGCCGCTGTCTAGAGCTTCATGTGCATCGTCCTCCAATGATTCCCCCTTCTGGCCGTTCATCGACAGCAGGCGCATGGGAATTGCCTCAGTCATGGGGCAGGCCTCTCGCTTCTGTTGTCCAATTGTCCAGCCCAGCTTGAAAAGCTGTCGTTGCAGTTCCTGCTGCGATCCCTGCGACATCTTCCAAAAGTGCGGAAGTATCAAGTTCTTAATTGAAATCTACAGAATTGTCTCGGTCTTAACGAAAGTAAAGTTTGTATTTTTGCTTTTTTATGCGCGCTCTTTATCAATCCAGAAATATGTTTTTAGTTTAGCTTTAAAGAAACAAAAGTCAAGGATTACTTAATTGAAATGCTAACGATGTCTTTTTTCTTTTTTTGCTTAAGGTCTTTCGAAAACAAGCATACTTGATTGAAAAGATTTCTACAAATTTAGAATCAATTTTGATTATAAGTCTACATTTTTTCTGTCTAGGTAATTGAAAGTATGTCCTTCGGTTTCAGGAAAACTACATGATTTGCACCGTAAGAAGAAACTTGATTTTGGCAGCACTATATGATCAAAAGTAAGTCTATGGTAACCACATTTTATTCAAAACTATATCATAAAATCTTTTCGCTTTAACACAGACAGATCGTTGATCCTGTATCCCTGCTCTTTCCATTGCTTTTAAAAAAGAAACGGACCCGTCCCAAACTAGAAGCATAAGCATTAAAAACTGGCGAATTTGCTCCGTTTGCTTATCTTTTATTTAAATTTACATATATATTAAATATATAATAGTTAGAAATATATTTAATATTTTGTTAAATAATTTGGTTGAAAAAATTAAATAATGTCGAATGAAAATGGGGTGATTTTTTATTTAAAGAAAAGGTTTCAAAAGGTAAGTAAAAAAAGAATAGAAAAAAAAAAACTATTAAAAATTAGGAAAAACAAAGCAAAAGGATAATTATATCTTTGCAAAGGTATGTATTTATAAGGATAAATAATATCCTTGAAAAGGTGAGTATGGTGTGTATTTACCTTCGAACATCTACAATAATATAGCTATTGTAAATTAATGGTTTTTTGGTAACGGTTTTTTAAATTCAAAAAAGTTACCTCACATTCGCAATATGAAAATTGTAACATACTTTTCAGAGTAGGTTAGTATAAATAAGAAAATGATCTATCCTCGTCCAATTTGTTACGTTATTTGAAAGGACAGGGCTTTTCAGGTTCGCAATACGCAACTCTGTTAAATGGCATTCAAGGATATCGGTGTTATCTAGGAATCATACACTTACAATTTTTCACTCCGAAATGTAAAGAAAATATGCCTTATGTGTTCAAGTCCTGGATATCTCGAGAACTGCATGCACGATTTCAATATCCTTTGGCATGATGATAGTCCTCTTCAAAACATTTCGTTTGACGTGGAGCGAATAAGGATATGACAGGATATAGCCGAGATCTACGCAATTTTCTCTATACAAAAAAGTCCTTATAACTTTACTGTTTGCAGGATATTTGTCCTTTTTAAAATATCAATCTAATTGTATTACTTAGATCTATCGATGTGCCAAAGGACATCGCGATGGTCCTTGAAATGGCTGAGATACACCAGAATTATTTAATTTTGAGCAAGTTTTCTATGCCTACCCCTTAGAAAAATTTCGCATGAAATTAGGATGGAACAATTAGAAAACCTCATTGATTTTGTACATACTTTTAGGCTGTATTTTTTAATAGTGTTTCATAAACAGTTTGGATTGCATTGGAATACATAAGCAGCAATAGCAAAAACCAAGACAAAAACCACAATAAGAGCAAGAACCATAACAACAACAAAAACCACAAGAACAACAACAACCATGATAACAACAACAATAACAACAACTATAACAACAACAACATCAATAATATAAACCATTACAACAATAACAACAACAACAACCATAACAACAACAACCAGAACAACAACAATAACAACAAGAAAAGCAACAAATACAAGAAAAATAACAACAACAAAATCACAACAACAACAGCAGTAATTTACTTTTTGTTTAGCTGCTTACTGCTTATCTATGAAATAAGTGTTGCCTACTTTTATGAGCATAGTACCAAAGGATGAAAATGATCCATACGCGTCCAATTCCTTACGTAATTTATTAGGATGTGGTTTTCCAGGATCGCAATATGCAACTCTATCAATTGGCATTCAAGGATATAGGTGTCATCTAAGAATCAAACACTTGGAATTTTTCACTCTGTAATGCAAAGAAAAAGTGCCTTATGTGCTCAAGTCCTGGATATCTTGAAAACTACATGTTCGATTTTTATATCCTTTGGCATGATAATAGTCCTCCCTAAAATACTTCGATTAACGTAGAGTCCGTAAGGATATGTCAGGATATAGCTGAGATATTCGCAATTTTCTCTATACAAAAAAGTCCTTATAACTTGACTGTTTGCAGGATATTCGTCCTTTTAAGAACGTCAATCTTATTGTATTTCTTCGATCTATCGTTGTGCCAAAGGACATCGCGATTGTCCTTCAAATGGCTGAGATAAGCCAGAATTATCTAATTTTTGGCAAATTTTCTATGCCTACCCCTTAAAAAAATTTCGTGTGAAATTTTTGAAAAGATTTTTAAAATCCTTGAATGCTAATCGATAGCAGTATTCTTTGCGATTACAAAAAATGTTATCCTTCCAAGATCCTTAAAGAATTGGCTGAGTTATTGCTTAAAATATGTACAATAAAAGGACCTAATACAGCAGAAGTGTTGCATACTTTTAGGATGTGGTTTTTAACATTAATTTCGTTGCAATTTTTATGCTAGAAAACATGCCTTAGTGGACAAATCCTGCACATAACGACAACGCCTTTCAATACACATTCTTATACATTAAATCGACTGTAACTTGTTCATTTTTAGGACGACTTTCATGTACTTCAGGCCGACAATGGCTGATATTATTTTCCTGCAGCAAAACAAGCTATAGGCCAATACAGAAGCATCTAGAGTAGTAAATTCGTACTTACGCTCAAGGAAGTCCAATCCAGAATCCCCCAATTATCCAATTCATACAAAAAAACAACGGTATAATTTTTAATATAATTGTTTCAATTGAATTTGTTGAATTTTATTGTATATAATTGTTTGCCTTTTCGGTTATCCATTATAGTTGTTGGTATCTGATATTTGTAGTATACGAGTATATATGTATGTATATATATATAAGTTCTATATAATTGGTATTTGTATATAATATTCTCTTGCCCATACAAGCATACAATACAAAAGAAATATTATATGATAAGTAATTAAAAGTTGTTGCTTTCGTTCAAGTAGCAATACATAGTACAATATGTAAAATACAATTTGCCAAATAGTCAATTTATGTATACACATCTGTACATATATATTTCGTTTATTTGTGTGTATGTGTGTGTGTGTGAGTGAGAGTGTGTTGCTTGTTGGAGAACACGTTTCAAACTAACTTTGCATTAAGGGTATTCCATGGCCGAGAGAATGATTTCAATGTTGTTTTAAAATTAGCTAAATGTGCTTTACAACACTACGGTTAAAAGCACTGTTCAGTGTTGGTAAGTAAGGTGAAGTCATACAATTGACAGTGAAATGTGGGGGCGAAACAGCGCGGGGAATACCCTTTTATTTTACAAATGGTACTTATAAATAGAGTAGTTTATGTATGACTGTGTGTATATACAGCTGCTTTGCATGCAACATTTGAATTGTTCATAAATATTTCATAGATGAGTTTAACAATTGGTTTATTTTTCGTAAGTTTCATTAGTTGTTCCGCATGGTATTAGTATAAGACTTTAGTTGAGAATCTTAAAATATAAATATATATGTATATATATATATATATATTTATGTATACATATGTGTATATTAATTTATTCAGTTTGGATGGGTTGTTCTTGGTTTTTTTGTTTTTCTTTTTTTTTTGAAAATTTAAAGCTTTCGTTAGTTATACTTTGGTTGTAGTTGTTCAATTAGTTGTTTGTTCATTCTTTGGTCGAAATTCCATATAGTTACTTAAAAATTGTAAGAGAGTTGTTTTTTGCTTTATTGAGAAAGGAGAACGGTAAAGGGACAGTTAAAGGATGCAGGATATCATCTATATGCTATGCAAATGAAGTTGAATTGACTAGTTCTTGCAGTATTTGCAGTTGAGATGACAGATAAAGATACAGATAAAAATTCTAGGGTAAACAGCTAGGTAAACATAGGTTATATAGGTTAAAGATATTTAGATATACATAGAATAGAAAGGGATATATATGTATGCACTCGTATATATTTATTTGAGCGTTTGCAACTAAATTATTTCGCTTATATTTTGCTTTTAATATATCAATTTTTTTTGCTTTTGTTTGTTTTTGCACTATATAAACATTGAGAAACATTGAGATGTAATTGCCACTTAACTAATTAATTAAAAACCGTTCACTACAACGCAACTATCCTGTTTGCTGTTAGCTGGGAGACGATTACGAGTATACACATATTTTTGTAGCATTTAAATAAGTAGATCGAAAGGTTCTCTACGCTCTTTGCCAATTAGTGAAGTAATAAATGCTGCCAACATTATTTGTGGTTCAGCTCGTGAGTCGCTGCGTGACAGAAGCTGAAAGCCTTGCAACGTCTCATAGCTGACAGCTGTGAGTTTGCTTGGCTGTTCAGAAATCTGCTTCTCAAAAGTAAGCACAACTTTCGAGGGTTTTCTTTAAAAGTATTACGAATTCAGCTGCTAATGAACAGCTTAAAATCACGCAACGTTCCCGTTTACGTAAAACGTGTAATTACAAAAAGCCATTAAGAGGAGACTTTCACTCAGACAGTTGGAGAGCGAAAAAGGGAAAGACAGGCATGAATTTGTAGAAGGAGATGGAGAGAAAAAGGGATTGTAAGCTTAACTAGCTGTCTCGCTTTACAGCTTTGCGTGGCTTAGAGTTTTTTAAGATCTTCTAAATAGTTTGCACATTTCTTGGACAGTGTTCTTCGCACTCCTTTGCATTTCCTTGCAGTTGGTAGTTGGTACTTTGCTTTGTTTTCAGCTTTTATCGTTACACTTCTACGACTTCGCTACTCGTTTAGTGTTACACTTCTCTATCGTGATCTTTTTACTCGCATTCGTATGCTTCGCTAGCTCTACTTACTTACGCACTGACTTACTTAAACGAATACCATGCACACTCGCACACCATCACAAGCACACACACATCGTAAACACACCCACACATCCCATTTTTGGTTTAGCTTATCCTCTATCTACACCTGCTCGGCGCTCTCGTCCAGTACCATCGAGTGCAGATCCATCGCTGAGCGTGTCTTTCGCGGCGGCTTCGGCATCAAATAGTGACTCGTGCTCGCACCCACAAAGACCGAGTTCTGTCGGGGTCGTGATACGTTCGAGACGTGCGAGGCGTAACCTGAAAATCATATAGAAAACTCGAATGAATTCTTTGTTTTCGGCGGGGCGTTCTAGCTGAAATCGTGCTCTGTCGTTTGAGTAACGTTTTGGTCTGTCAAGTAATCAAATGAGCGGAAATTTCACATTCGTTTATGCGCAGCACTTAACGCGATAACGTTGCGTCATATTTGACTGGGATTATCATATTGATAGCACTAGATTAATGCAACCTTTTGAACTTATTCCATAAGATATATAATAGATATTTTAAATTATGTTATTGCTCACATTTGCAACAAAAAGATGGTAGGCAATTGTGACTAAAATATTTGAAATAGTTTCTATATAATACAATTGACTACTCAGCACAATTGTTGTATATAAAAGTAGTAATTAAAAGCTACTTCTTTAGTGAAGCAAATAATATATGATAGATTAAGATGGGGATAAGCGCGTTCGCATAAACATTGCACTTCTTCTGCTCATGCAAACAGCATAAATGTTGAACAAGTGTCGACACACGCATACTCAAACGCACACCCACGCACACACACACCAACACACACACACACACACACGCTGTGTGTGGGGTCATAAACACAGGAACATGCCTCTTAATTCTTTTTGTAGGCAGGCTGAGCTTCCATTTTCATTATCATTTGCCACTCCTCCTGCCCCTCTCTTACTCTAGGCCAGCTTTACGCAATTTTTTGCAGCAGCTACGAATGTGTGTGTGTGTGTGTGTGTGTGTGAGGATGTGTGCTGTGTGTGCGCGTTTCCACAAGATTTAATTGCAGAGCCAGAGTCAAAGTCAGAGTGAAAGTCGCTGCGTGGCAGCATCCCGTCTCTCCCTCGCTTTCCCCCTCGCCCGCCTCGGCGTGTCTCGCTTTATCCCCTTCATCAACATTCCCAGAGAGAGAGCCAACAAATGGCATTAAAATTGTATTGTTATTTGCCTCCCTCCCACTCCGGAGGGGCGAAGCCTGCAGCCATGAGGCATGCGTCGCCATGCGTTGTTGTCGTGCGGTTTAATTGTCTGGCAACTCATTAAAAGTCAGACTAAATGCTGCACTTAAAGCGAGGCACGCCTCAACTAGTTGCCATTCAACCAACATATTTATAAGCATTTTACATGTCTTCCTCTACGTGTCAAGCGCTTTCACCTCCCCCTTTATCTCACACTGTCCCACACTCTTTTGCTGTCCCTTTTTCATTTGTAAAGTGCAACTTGCTTCAAATTGTACTGCTAATGCAAAAAGTCTGTTCTGCATTACGAACACTGAGTAAGTATTAAGAAAACGGTGCGGGGATAAACGTCGAGCAGATACCATACACTGCACGCTACAAACAGTATGCTGAGCTCGTTTACCGAGCGAATCAGTAAAGTAAATAAATAAGTTTACCTCACATTGCGGCTTAATTCCATTAGCAAATATTCTAAGAACTCGACAATTTATCACGCTTTCTCTCAAATGAATTAATTTTCTTCATTGAAGTAGCCACAATTATTGAAATATAATTATACACTTATAAAATTGCCACTAATTAGCTTTGCATTCATAAATTGATCAAGTTAAGTTGAACTTCTGGATTTGTACTAAATAAAAAGTATAATTTAATATAACTTTCATATCCACTAGATAGATCTCATCGTAAACGAATAGGAAATAACTTTGAATAAACAGCATTCCTCTGACTTTGAATGAATGAATTTAAATTGAATTAAGCTTAGAGAGATGTCTCCGTCAGTTACTCGTAATTTACTGCAAGCAAATGTCTGAAATTCGTCGAGATGGATGCAAGAGATACACACGGGTGTTGCCTAATTGTTTCATAGTTGAAACTAGTTGCGTAACTTTTTTGAAATTGTTGCGAAATTCCAGCAGCTTGCAAAGTCAATGTGTTGCAATCCGCGCGAATTTTGCGCTCAAACTTTATTTTGCTTCAAGTTGACAGCGCTTTGGGCGGCGCTCAAAAGTATGCTACATAAAGTGCAAAACAAGCAGCGCATTAATGCGCACACAAACACACACGCACACACACACACACAGACGCACAACGCAGACATGCGAAGATGTTGTTCGATATTTTCCTTTCTGTTTTTTGCGTCTGCATTTTAATTGCATTTGCATTTTACACGAACTGCAGGCGAAACGCGTAAACAAAGTTGCTGGAGGAGGAGGAGGGATTGGAATTGGAAAGACGCTTACCCTTCGCATAGAGGCTGGGATTATAGGCCGCAAATTGACACGTTGGCATATTCAAATTGTGTTGGTGCACCATGCCCATCGACATGCGGGAGACGGAGGCGCGCTGAAAGCGAATATCAATTAATTGAAATATTGGATTCGTCGAGCGAACACTATAACTACGATATAAGCATCTACAGATTGTAATAAATCGATCATAATTCAATAGCTCTTCTATTTAGTGGGTAATTATTTCATAACAATGATGATTGATTCATTACCTCCTCTCTAATTCTAATTCTCTACTACCATGATTTCAAAATTATAATAGTTCTATTCAATAGCTTATCAATTCAGTAAGTCATTATTTAATAACAATCGTGATTGATTCATTATCGTACTATTTTAAAATTCTATATTTCATAGTAATAAATGGATCAATATTAATTAAACTGATGATTTTAGTCTGTAATTATTTAAATACAATAATGATTGATTCATTACCTCCTTTCTAATTTTCTACTACCGTGATTTCAAAATAATAATTGTCCTATTATTCAAAATTTACATAATCGCAATTCGAAAATATACTTCTATAATTAAATTTCCTTCTCACCTGATGAGCTGACACGGCTTCCATATCGACGAGGGGGCATGAGCTGCGATGTTGCTGCTGAAACTTGGGCTGATAGGGCTCCAACATGCGTATTTTGCCCCAGCGATTGAAGAATAGCATAATGGCGCCGACCCAAAGGATGAGCACGAGTCCCACAATCAGCACCTCCTCGGTGCGTACTATGATCTTGGGGCCTGCAAGACAAAAAAAGAAGCGCAACCACACAACAACCATTTATTTTTGGATATTTATTTTACAATTTCGCATTTTTCGTATTTTTTTTTTAAATCGTCGCGCACGTACGCCGTATAAATAAATCAAGAGATTCGGATTGGAATTCAATTATCGCAGCGCTTCAGACACGTTCATTCAGCTGCTGCTGCTGCGGCTGCGGCTGCTTTCTAGTCAGCGACGGTGCGAGAGAGTGAAGTGAAAGTGGCAATTGGATTACAGTTAAGGCCATAAACATTCAATTATCTGCATTAGTTGCTTGTGTACCAATAAATCCTAGCGGCTTTACTTACGTTTAAGCCATGAAATTTATTACATTGCTTAAATTTAACAAGTCTCCTGACGCTTATGGCTGTAGTCTCACAGGAGTTGCCACATTATTTGTACTTGCTGTTGACGATCTGGCAGCCCTGTAAGTCTGCTTGTGCTCATTAAGTTGGCTGCGACTCGACAGCTGACAGAATTCCATTCACTTGATCGTATATAAATATGTTGACTTTAACAAAATGAATAAATAATTTGCATACATAATTTCCACCCTAAATTATATACATTTTTGTGAACTTTAATTAAGGTTTTTCAGTGTTTAAGTAGGCTTGATTTTGTTCTCTTTCGATTTAGAAACATGGGCACATTTAGTTGCTGCAGCTGTCAACTTGACGAATCGTAGTAATCAGCTTGTGATCGAGAACACTGCGCACAAAAGTATGCAATTATATTTGTGCCGCAGTCAAATCGATTGCCAGCTAAAAGTATGTTCAGGTTGGATAGCGCAATGTTTCAGTTTGGTGTTGTTACAGAGCGCCACTCGTTGAACTTCGACTGCGCAATCTGAGCAGTTAAATATTTGAGCAGAATGGCTCACTCACCTGTTTCGATAGCTGTGCCATTGACGGTGATTGTGGCACCTGTGGTGTCCTGGTTGAGTTGAGTCTCCTCCTGGCTGGTCAGCTCACCGATGTAATCATCGGATGTCTTGTTGCCGCCAGCAGCTGCACGTGCAACGTTTGGCGGTGACATGGCAGCTGTCTCCTCGACCTCAACGAGAAAGTTGGTGCCACTGCTCTTCCAGCCCGAGCCCCATTCTGCAAGTCAATTTTGATACGAGTCCATCAATCGTGTGGCCTGTGGCCTGTGGCAGTTTACTCACCTTCCGAGATGCCAGTCGAAGTGCTGACCTCCTCAGCGAATGCTGCCAGCTTCGCGACTGCCAAGACAAAGAGAACAAAAGCGACTGTGAGAGAGACGGCCAGCAATGCGATAAACTTCAATGTGTGGCAAGTGGCAGATGTTGACTCAACCACTGCTTCATCCTGGCCAACAGTCAACGAGCAACAACAAGACAAAAACTTTGTCTTTGTCTGTCTCTTTTTTGGGCTTTGCCAACTCGGTCATCTTGGCTGCAAGTTGCAACAGCAGTTTGCGGCCAATGCATCAACCATGATAACTGCACACTCGGCGTTGAGTTGTTTTGCTTTGTGTCGTATTGCGTTGTGTTGTGTTGTGTTGTGTTGTGGCATCTGCGTTCACAGCTGACAAACCTCTCAATAGTCGAGAAGTACTGCAATATATCGGTGACCAAGTTTGTGCACATATTTGACTTTACTTTCAGGCACATTTGCTTTGCTTTCAAAAACAAAAAAGTTTCATTCGCTTTCAAATTTCAAGGGACTTCTCGCCAAGTTAAACAAACTTTGGGCAAGTTATGAATAAAACTTAGCTGACTTATAGCTTCAATAATAAATTCCAGCCCATTAAGGAAGTACTCAGTATTCAAGAGACTTTTACAATTATTTCTTGCCTACTTCAAAGTGGCTTTGAAATACAATTCAAAAGGAAACATTTTCTATATTTGTAGTTATTTGACGTTTGAAGTCTCTTCACTAACATTAATTGCTTATTTTAGTTGAGTTCAATAAAACCAAAAATCAATTTAGAAATAGTTAAATACTTGGCTGCAAAGTGAAAATTGATGCTCTTGTTTAGATTGCAAACACTTCAAATTCCTGCTGCTGATTCGCAAATAAAGTAAACCAATAATACGAAGGAAAATATTGCAACAGCAGTCTATTTATATATACATTTTTGAAGAGCAACTGGCGTTTCAAACTAGTGAACACTGCAGTTGAACGTGCTTAACTAATTGATGTCAGATGTTCAACAAGTGGCAGGGGCAGGGGCTGCCCCCGCTCGCATTTCCTTTTGCAGCAGCAATTTTTGTTTTGCAGCCAATTCAGTTGCACTTTCAATTACAATCAAACGCAATTTGGTTTGTAATCTGAGGTAAGCATTTGAGCTGTTGCCGTTGTGGCTTGCTGCCTGCTACCTGCGTGGCATAGAGAGTGCTTCATCAAAATTGTAGCGAGTGCCACATGCCACATGCCACACAACTGGCATTTCACATGTGCAACATTAAGTTGCATGTGGCGTGGCTGCAAAATAAGCACAACTCAAGTGACTCTCATGACTCGTGCTCAAAACTTGCAAAGTGCTTGTGTCAGACACCAAAGCAATGCACGAGAAGAATTAAGACATTGCGCTACCCTGTAAACAGAGCTAAGCAAGCAGAGCTATGCCAGCCTACAAGGCAGCTTGCCATTCGTTCACATCATAAAATGTATATTAACATTCCCAATTCACAGACAATTTAAGTTTAATATAAACAGTCTGAGATTGTGTTTACATGGTGAACTTTATGAATGGATAAACAATTAGCTGAACAATTGGGATTGTGGAAAACATAATTATTTGGCTAACAAACAGAATTGACAGATGTTGTTATATTTCGAGAGATTAGTTATTAATTGAATATTTCATTTTGATGTTCATTTATTCCTGATCATCAGCTTGTTGTACTTCGACTAATTACTAATTAATGCAATGCTTGAATAATAAATAATAAAATGATGCAAGTTATGTATATTATGTATCATGTAAATGCAAGAAAGATTGAAATAACTTTCCTTACTATGTTCATTTGTAGTTCCACAGTCAAGTAATACAAAGATACTTTTAGCTAGCAAAATGGAAATTGTAGAAGCCAATAAACTAATGGCATTTTCATTGCAAATCTGTAGAGTGTTTAATGTAAGGAATAGATTGATAGTATAGTAAACTTAACAAGCGATGCACACCATTAAGAGTTTGCTGTAGTCGAGCATACCCTGCATTCGCTGTGGCCCTCTGTGGATACATGTTAAACTTGAGGCGCAAGTTTTGGCACTTTGTTTAGTGCATTAAAAGTTACAGCGCAGTTTGGCAAAATGAGCAAGAAAAACAAGCAGCACTGCGCGGCAAGGCGGCAGGTGGGGGATGGGAGGCGGCGGGCAAATGAGCAGGCTTGAGAGGCGTGGCAGTGCTAAGTGGCGCAATGTTGTGATGATGATTTATGAGGCAACCACAAGAGCAGGCGAAGCGCCATCAATTCCAGCTCCAGCGGTTGGGGTCAACTGCAAAGTAAAGTCAAAGGCGGCCACTGAATTGCCACTCGCGCTCAGCCTCACTGACCTTGATGGTCGCATGTCCAGTTACCCCTGCAGCTGTGTAGCTAGCTGTAGTCCCTATATGGCTGAGTGAGTGTTTAATTTATTTATTTAGTCGCTGCTCATTTGGTTAATTTGCTTAATTTGCTTAATCTACGCACAAAATGAGCTAATTAACATGCACAAATTATGCGCAATTCCCTCACGGCACTCAACTGGGCCAAGGATCTGGCCAGAAGCAACGAGTCCGAGAACCAGACAAGATAACAAACACTCACACACACACACACATACACACACATGGTGCTGGCATTAGGATTATTTTCGTGGAAAAACCTCTTCGGGCACAATGAAAATTCCTCGTAATTTATGAATGAAAATGCGTATAAAAATGCAAAGTGTAAACGCAAAGAGGCCAAGTAAAAAAGAGAGAGAACAAGTGCTGAGTGAGAGAGAGGGAGAGAGTGCAGAGGAGAGATCGGAGAGAAAGTGCAAGAAGAGCAACAGAAGCAGCAGGAGCTCGAGAGTGCAGTAAAAGTGAAAATCATTTGATAAGTTGAGGCCAAAATAAAGGGTGAACCGGAACGGAAGTGCAGGTACAATTAGTGTGTGTACGCTTGCGCTTAAGTATTCGTGAGCGTGCGTTGCTGTTGCTGTTGTTGTTGTTGCTGTGGTGTGTCACCAAGGGTAAACCTGGCAATTAAATGCTCGTTAAGTCAAAAACCAGCAGCACAACGGCAGTAGCTCGTTGAGCTCCTTTCTAATTACTTAACGCAATTGCAGAGCAACCAAAAATAATGGAAACAAGTACAGCAAGCGTTGCACACAAAACCCAGTCACGACTTGCAACACAAGCAATCAGAAATGCACAAAGAAGCAGCCGGAAAACAAATGAAATCATTTTCAAATTGCACAACTATTTCGTTGCTGAAGCAATTATGCTTAAAGTTTCAGCATATTTAGTTGTTGCACTAATGCAAAAGTTAAGGGAGTTAAGACAGGGAGATCTATGACTTTATGGCAAGTTATAGCATGTTAATTTAGCTGCGTAAAGTTAGCTTGTAAAGCAGCAGTATTTAAGCAAATTATGATGACGAAAATGGAGTTGCATATAAGTGTTTTTTGAAGATATACTACCCATTTCACACGCTCTGCTAATTGCAGGGTATTTGGAATTACGTTTGGATAAAAAAGCAATTACATTTTTGCGCAATTCAGAAATGACAAATGAATTGTGACTCGGCGAATCGTTCACATTCAAGTAGCTGCCACACGTGCATAAAAACATATTATCCCCTCACACACACACACACACACCCACACAGAGAGAGAGAGAGAGAGAGGAATACACACACGCCTTGCACTCCCCTGGCGTCTTAATCGTAATGTATCGATACAAAGGTATCGACTACAGATTGTCGTTTCAATTATGAGTAAATGTACTCGAGAGGCAGACAAAAGCGAGGGAATCCATTGCCGTTTAATAATTCATAAAGAGCGCAGACACAAACATGCAACACACACGCACACTCAGGAGGAACACACATGGAAATGAAAGTAAGAAATAATATTGATTTTCTATGTATTGCAATACTCTGGGCTTACTTGGGCACTCGCTCGGCTCAGTCGGAAACTTTCAACATCAAGCAAACAAATAATATACAACACACGCTCACACACACACACACACACACAGTCGCAACTTATGTGTTGTTAATTCCACATGACACATGCAAAAGTTACAAAACGGGGAAAAGAACAACAAGAAACATGAAAGGAAGTTGCCAGCCATCGACGAAGCGAACTCCAAATGCTCTTCAACTTCGAGCTAAGAGTCTTAAAGTAAGTAAATATTAAATATTAGTTTTCAAACAGACATTGAAGAGTTGGCGATGACATTACAGATAGTTGACGAGAATAACTATTTTGAGTGTGAATTGATATAATGAATTCTTAATTCTCAAATTGGCGAAAACAAATTGCTTAATATGCATCTATAATTGTATTTACTTGCTAAGCAATTGATTTCATATTGGTCTAGTTTCCCACTGATTTATGATGACACTAAATGCTATACTACCTTTAAGAAATATAGAAAAAAATGTTAAAATGCAAACAGCTTGTATTAAAGTTAACTAAGAAACTTGTTAGTAAAAAAAATGCTTTGAAGTTCAAGACGGAAACTTGACAGTGTCTAATAGTAACAATAATTGCATGAATTTCAGCGAAAATGCAAACTTATGGTAATTAAAAGTACATACAAGATAAATGCTTAAGTTAGCAATAAAACGCATCTATTGACGTAGAAAATATCCATGTAATAACTTAAAATAGTACATTGCAAGTTCGTAGATCTTTAAGCCTTTTCTTGTGTGCTTGGAACGCAGTAAATTGCATTACTATATTTTTATAATTAATAGCTTATAGTACGCTGTGAACTGCTTACCAAAAAGTGAGTACTAAACATTACTTGGTGTTACATGCTGCCTCAAAAGCGGCACATGCTCTGCTTGCCATGATAGTGCATTGCAGCTTTCGAATTGATTTAAGATGATTTCGTATATGGCGAAAATGTTGCTGCTCAGCAGCCGAATGAATAAGCAGATATTAGGCTAAGAGGGCCAACAGAGTGCGCTCATCAAAGAGCATACCTGTCTCTCAGCTGTCTACCCCCCTCTCGCCAGCGCGGCGAGTCACAACTGCTTGTGAGAAAAAAGTGTTGCATACCCAACAGGCGCACGCTGCTTTCATGCTTTAATGGCGAAGGCAGCAGCAGCAGAGCAGCAGCTGCGTTAGAGATTTCGGCTGCTGGGCCACGTAGAGTGAGCATCGTAAAACGAGTGCTTGGCTAAGTGGTCACCCGGCGGGAGTGGGCGTGGCACCAGCGACAGCCTTGGCTTAATTAAAGTTGCTGTTGCTGCTGCTGCTGCTGCTGCTCATAAATTGAGTTTCGCTGTTGATTGACACAGCTTGGCGCAACTGTACTCGGGCCGAAGTGAAGCGCGTTTAAGCACCTGGATTAATGCACCGTGTTGTGTTGTGTTGGGCAAATCCCGAAGGCTGTGCCGTCTGACACATGCCGAATGCCGCATGCCACATGCCACACTGCCACTTGTCGCATTTAACTGCGTTTTGATGAGCGATGTCAAGTCGCAAATTAACAGCTAAATAGCTGCGCCCCGTTTGTTGCTTGCATCCTGCAGTTCATGTGCCACATGTGGCACACATTTTGATCTTGATTTTGCATACTCAAGGCATTTCCCAATGCGGAAATACCATCGGGCATTTCCGATTTCGCCGTCATAGTCGCCAACTTGCCAGCAAATCGCTGGAATCGCCCGCGGACTCAACAAGTGGACAGAGCCGCTTAGACAGAGACGGCCAGCGATGGCTGTCGAGTGTGCGAGCGAGCGAGCAAACTGAATGGCGGACGATGGTTACCTGGTCGCTGTCTGAGGCACTTTTATGGCCGCAAGGAGTTGCCCTAACTATGGCCTAAGGACATTCCGCAAATGCATTTCGTAAACAAAGCGCGTCAGGCAAATGACAAAAGATTTACGCCGCATTTCGCGGCAACGAAACCGAACGCGAAACGCGACAAGCATTTTTATGGAGTTGTTTTTCCTGTCCTTCTCTTTTTTTTTTTGCAATTCGCGTTCTTTCAGGAAGTGAGTCACACAAAAAAACACGTCAAAACCAAATAGTAAATACTTGAAAAAAAAACAAACAATCAATCGAGCCGTCCAGATGTGCAGCAAGAAGAGCTTCTCTACCTCTCTCACACTTACTCCATCTCTCTCTCTAGCTGCAACCGCAGCCTTTCCCTTTCGCCTGCCTAGACATGTCCTCGCAGCAACGTGCTGCACTTGTCCCAAAAAAAGTTACAAATAAAAGTCTCAATAAAATCGCATTTTCCTCCACATGCGAAGGACTCGTGTTTGGCTTTGGATTTCGGGTGCCGAGCACGTTCCTGCATGCCCTTTGACCTGTGCCTCGTGCGTATCAAGTGGCCTTCTTTTGCATCTCTCTCGGCTGGGATTGCGGCTGGCAAGTGCAGCGTCTTCGTGCATCTCCTACAGTTCACAATTACCACGAAAAGGGTGTGACACATTTGCTCGCCGTGGGCGTTCTGCACCAAGTGTGTTGTTTGTTGTTCGACCAGCTTCGAGGCCTTTCTTGTTCTTGTTCAGCTCTCCATTGAGCATCCTTACTATCATTTAGCTGCATATTTTGAGCGTCTTTTTAAAGGACCACTAATCTTTCTAACGTTTGATTAGCTCCAAATTAAATTCAAATTCATATTTTGAGAGTTGTCTCGAATTCAAAGAAGTTGTTTGTCATCAAAGAATTTTGAAGGTCTTCTTAAGTTTATTAGCTATATTACTCAAACTTTAAACGTTTGCACTTGCACTTGTATTGATGTATTTGGCAATGTAATTAATTTATTAAGATTTTACTTTCATTGTAGATCTCTTTGGGTACTGCACAGCTTCAGAGTGTGTAACTTTATTCACTTTCTCTTTGAGTCTCAATTGATCACAACAATTTCACATTTGAGCGTTGTCTTAAAAGCTGTCTGCATTGCACTTTACACTCTCAAAGGGCATCCGGAGGATTTAGCTTGTCTCCGACAATCTACAGGGTAACTTGCTACTTTGCTCGTCTCCGTTCAGTTGCAACCCCATCGGAGCTCGTGTCAATGGCATTTCAATTCGTTCGTGCCTCAAGGCTGTCAGTGCAACAGTCGCAACATGAACCTGCATCGAATTGGATTTAAACAGTGGCGCAGGGGGACGCAGGCGGAGGGGGACATGGGATTCAGCTGGCGTTACTAATTGACAGGCAACGGCAAAGGGGCATCAAGGAGACAAGACAGCCAAAGAAAGAGAGAGATTTTTAGAAGAGTATGCTGTTGCCTAAGCAAAGGGCCGCGCACTAAATGCGACTAGCAAATACCCATTGCCTAAGTGAGCACTTGAGTAGATGCCAAAGCAGACAGCAGCGATTGGCAGAGAGAGGGAGGGCGCGAGAGAGAGAGAGAGAGGAAGAACGTATGCATTGGCTCGCTGATTAATGCAATTAAGTGGGAGCAGACTTTGCAGGTTGAGCAGTCAATGGTGAAGAATACCCTTAAGTTCACAGCTCAAGGCAATAAAAGAATGCATTCACATTTAAAATATTCATAATAAAAGTATGATGAAGTTCATTTTGAGAGAATAATGTATGTTTAGTCCTGTAAATTCGTGATGCATTTATGAACTTCATCACAAATTACTGGCTATTAGTTATAACGAATATTTGTAAAATATAAACGAAAAATATAATATATTATTAGCCAACTTAAGTGAGCGTAAAACTCACCTAACTGCACAAAAAAAGAAACACTTTTTGACAGAAAAGAATTGCAGTCAGTGAAGACTTTAGGCTCAATACAGATCATGTGATTGAACTAATTAGTTAATAATAATAATAAATTATTATGTACCCAACTGTACTTATCATAAATATGCTCAAATTGAATACCTTTTGAGCTCTCTTTTGTAGATGTGGAATCTTCAAGGCGTCGCGTAATAGATAATAACTATAGTAGTTGCCCTCAAAAGTATGCATAGCAAAATGCAGTGCAGCGATTCGCTTCATATAATATTATTCGCTGCAAATAAATGTGGTGCAAGTGGAGAGCTAAACAGCTTACATTGTTTACACGTTATTTGGCTTTGGCTCAGTTTGTTGGCTTTAAGTGAACGGGAGTTGAATGGGAGCTTTGCAGTAGTCGCAGAGCTATCGCTGTACAGCTTCCGTTTCCGCTGTGCCCCAGCGTGCTTCATTTCTATTGGGGAAACAAAAGTCAAATCACGTTTCTGGCCAGCACAAAGCAAACAATTGTGAAATATCGGAAAATGTGCAATTGCAACTGCAACTGTGAATGCAACTGCGATTGCGACTGCGACTGCGGCAGTCGGTAGATGTTTGGACAACGTGAGACGAGAACTCGGCCACAGTTGATGATGTCGAGTGGAGAGCGAAGAGTGGAGAGAGAGGGGGAATACCCCTTGGCATGGCCGAGCATCCGGTACGATAACTGGCCACCGAGCGAGAGAAAGAGATATAGAGAGGCAGCAGTGAAAATCCCAAATAAAGCTGAAAATTCTGAATACCATTTTGTGGGATTTCGAAATATGTATAAAAATTGTCAACCACACGATGAGTTTGCTCATAAATTGAAAATGCAGCGCGAGCGATAGACCAACAAAGAGAGAGAGAGAGAGAGAGTGGGAAAGTGGGAGAGTGAGAGAGTCGGGGGGAAATACCAGTTGGCTCGGGGAAAATGTTGCGATTGCGTGTGAAAATGCAACAAAGGCGACAACTGCGGCGCCTTGCACGTTGCACGTTGCACAGTCCGCATTCCACATTCCACACTTTCCGGCGATAGTCAAATGAGCAGCCGTCACAGTCGCAGTCGCAGCCGTGGACGGGGCGAAATGCCAAGGCAACAAAAAGGGGCAGCAACCAGCCATCATCGGCGAGTGTGAGAAAGTAACGCCTTAACCCTTCTGCACTTACGCTCGCCAATTGCCGCCGCAGATTGTGCTGGACTCTACTTTCTAACTGTCGTTGTGCTTCCCATTTTTGTGTCTCTGTCTCTGTGTGTGTTTACCCGCACTTCTGACAGCTCGCATCGTGCGGCATCGTGTGGCAGGCGCAGAACTCAATGTTAGATTGTCCAGTTTTGAGGCAGAGACAAGGATTTATTGCCTTCCAAGAAGGCGAAGTGCGACCAAGTGGCAAAAAGCAGCCTAAGCTAACAATGCCACAGCTCAGAGTCTCCGCCTCTCCCGCTCCCGCTCCCGCTCCCTCTCCCTCTGTCTGCTTGGCCACTTTAAGGCTGCTCTGCTATTGAAACACTTCAAACAGTAACAGCTTTTAGTAATTCCTTAAAATAACACGAAGATTTCACTGCTGCCATATTGCGATCATGCAAAGCTCACATCGAGATGAAATTGAAAATAATTAGATTCAGACTGCAGCTGCAGTTGCAGTGGATCTCAAAGAGTTGAGTTGCTCAGCCTTTAGCCAATTGAAGCAGTCTGGTTCATAGTTATGAAGTCACAACACGGTTTTCCCTGCGATTCACAGAGTTTAAATGTAAGCATGTTAATAATATTTGAGCTGGGATTATGTAAATGAAAGATTGTGGCTGTGGTTGTGGAAACCGCGAGTTTGTGCGCTGCTCAACTGATCGTGTGATTAGTATAGTTTGTGCTCAAGCTATCCAAGATTCGCTTCAACGAAATTTCGCTTTCATTCTCGGACAGAGACGGCGATTGAGACGTGGAATTTGCGGGAAGCGAGAGCGTGTTTCGTGTAACTTGGCAGCCTTGAGGCGCAGTCGTAATAAGTGCGTTTAGTTTGCACACAAAACAGAACGAACCGAGCGCTGACTATTGAGAATTGCGGAGTTCCATTCAGAGATTCAAGTGAAAATAGCTCTCAATAAAATCAAGTTTATGCCGTCGAACTGATCGCAGCTGTTGCTGGTCCGTTGTCCTGCTGTCCGTTGTCCGTTGTCCTGGCTGGGCCAACGTGCACCTTGTGCGCCTTGTGCGTCTGCGGCGTCAACGGCGTTTGCACAACAATGGCCCAACAATATGCAGGTCATAGTTGGCCCAAGGTTAGCGCAGTCTTCCAGCGCCGCGCAGATGGCAAGATGGCCAAATCAAAATATTGGAAATATGGGCAGTAAAACTGCCAGCCAACTGCTGCAGTGGGAGCTGTGCTGCTTCAGAAGGGTTGCTTCTTTCTGCCCCTAGGGTTTTCAATCATGACAATGCGAGCAGCAATAAATTGCTGTAAAATCACGATTGCAAAAATCGGAGGGCAGTAAAAAATGGCGTTTTTCAGGCGACAGCGTTGTCAGCAAGGTCAGCCAGAGGACGCGCAGGTAGCCAAAGCGTTTGCTCGCTTTAAGCCAACTGCAAAAATGTCCTAAGCCAGCGCTTAAGCCATAAAAACGCAGCGCGGATTAGCCGCGTGCAGGTAGAACACGAATTTCCTAGGAAATTCGCGACAAATACAGCGACCTTCTACCTGCTTTGCAGACTGCCCACCGCGAGAGAGACTATATAAGAGGCAGCTGCGACGGCAGCAGCAGCAACAGTTGCAAGGACAACGGCGAAGCGAACGGAACGCACGGGCGCACCGAGTTTCATAGTTTCAAAAACGTAGATAGACCAAGCAGAACACTATTCGAGATGGGTTGTTGTGCGAGTAGCTTGAAGTCGAAGAATTTGCAGCGCACTTTCGACGGCAGCGCTTCGGCCAGCTCGAAGCGCAGTCGCAGCAGCACCAGCAGCAGCGTGGCAAGTGCCAGCTGCAGCACCACCAGCAGCAGTGGCGTGGGCAGCGCCTGCAGCACCCAACAGCGTAGTCAAAGTCGTAGCTCATCTAACCGCAGCCAGGCGACGTCAATGCGCCCCATTTGCGATGACTTCGCCGAGCAGCCGACACAGGTGCTGGACCGCTCTTATGGCTACCACACGTGCAGCAGCGACTCCTCCACGCCCAGCCAGCAGCAGCAGCTGCGACGCACCCAGGATATGGAGAATATCAGCAGCCGCTGCAGCAGCAGCAGCAGCAGCCAAGTGTCTGACACCATTGAAGCGCCCTTCGTGGGCAACCTGGAGTGGGAGATGTTCATGATACAGCAGTCGCATCGCATCATGTGCAAGACGTCGTCGCCGATCGGGCAGCGGCGCGCCCTGGGGCTGGAGCACGACGCCAACTCGCGGGCGTACCACAAGTGGCGCAACTACTTGCAGAACACGCCCGTCCACATGCTGCACAATGTGACGCACATTCCGGAGGCAATTGCGGGCCAGTTTTGTCCCACCGATTTTCCTGGCTTCAGCGACCTGGATGAGATGGAAAGCGCCGCCAAGCGCTACAAAGTGGACAGGGAGAGCAGCGACAGCCACTACGGTGGCATGCAACCGCAGCAGCAGTTGCAACAGCTGACCCACACCATAAGCACAGATCTGTGAGCTGTGAGCGATGGCGGCCAAACTCGACGACTTTGCCACCGAAGTCGCTGTGCAGTTTTGCGGCTGCCACTGCAACTGTGCTGGCAACAGGTGTGCCAGCCAGCCAGTCAATCAGTCGGCCAGCCAGTCCGCCAGACCGCCAGTCAGTCATCCAGTCAACCAGCAACGTCGCACACCACAACAACCTCAAGTGCTGGACTCTATCAAATTGCCAAGCAACCATCAACAACGACAACAATTCATTCCTTTCTTAGTTTAAGTGAACTTTTTTTTTTTTCCTCCAAATGCATAAATAGTTTGTAAGTTTAAAACGCAAGTTTAAGAGTCGAATTTACTAAGTTTAAATAAAGTAGAAGCGCAACATGTTGCCGAACATAGAAGCAGCGTCTCATTTATTTGCTGATCAATCCGCACTGCAAATTTCCGTTGAAAATCAACACGCGAAATTTGTCAGCACTTCGGGCGCATTTTCTGTATTTGCATTTCCATTTTTAGCGCATTTACATATTTTATGCATTCGCGGAATTTGCCGCGCTGCTGTTCGCCGTTTTCCATAATCCTTTCTGCCTCTAATTATGCATTCGTTTTCCTTTTCCTTGTCTACCTGCACACGCGCTAAGCCGCATCTTACTCTCTCTCTGTCTCTATCACTCATGCATGTCTCTCTCACACTTACCTGGAATTCATTTCCGCCATTTTCGCTTATGTTCTTTCTCGTATGTTCTGTCATATTCGAAAGCGTTTGTTTATTTGACCCTCACTCAATTATCAACCCGCATTTTTTGCGCTGTACTTTTCCCCCTATCTTTATTGGCCGGAACGTTTCACTGGCTGCAATATGCGCATTAGTTGTGCTCATAAAAAAAGCGAAAGGAATACTAGATGCATTAATTGAATTGACTTGATTGGTTGCTCTAGGCAATCGGCGACAAAGATTACTCTATTATTATTATCATCATCAAATATTTTCAATGCGACTTGCTGGCAGCGAAATCCAAAAGAGTTTTTTTACCGCAATCACAATCGCAATCACCATCAGCAATTGGCCTCGCGAATCGCAAAGAAATTGTCAAGCGACGCGACGCGGAAAGTTCAAGGTAATTGCAAAGTTAACAACTTGCTGCAACTTGCAACCAAACTAGCAGCTGGCTGCAACAGCAACAACACCCGCAATAATTTCATATTTGATGATTTGATTGCCGCACAAACGCAGACGTAGAATGGAGGGGCGAGGGAATGCGCGGGGAGCAGCCCAATTGCACCGCAAACTGACCAATGAGAAAAATCAATGCGAATTATGAATAATGCCAACACATAACGCGAGTGCCTCAGACCGACTAGGGAGTGCACTATTGCATACTCTGCAATAGTTCCACATCTAAAGTAAGACAATAAAGCTATTCAAATCGCTCAGACAAACATTGAAAGCGATCGAGGAAGACAGAGTAACTTTGCGATCTTAAATTTAATGGCACATTTCCTAATAAAGATGAAGCCATGAAGACAGATATAGATATTTGCTTGCTACACAATTTATAATTGGAATTTACTAGCACAAGGTTATAACAATTGAATGCTATGCTTACTTGCGGCACACCCGATGCCCTTCAGCTCGCACGGGGTATTGGCAAAGCAAAGGGCATAAATTGATGGCGCTGGCCACAGCGCGTATGCGTAATATTAAATCAAACTATATAAAAGCTGCATAAATATGCAATAATTAATTGTGGCAATAATTCCCGAAATGGCCCAAACGACCCAAATGCCCACAGAGCCAAGCCACAAATAAGCCGGCATTTATTTGTGCATTTCACGATGCACAACAACGCAATGCAACGCAACGCAACGCATGCACTGTGGCTGCAAATGTTGGCAGCCGGAATGACGTTGACAATTCCTTTGACTGTGCACAATTTAAAGGCTGGAATATTGATTTTAACACTGCCTTCGCCCTCAACTAGCTACCTGTTAACCGAGCCCTGAGCACGTCAACTGCTGCGACTGTCTTTGGGGCCAGGCGACTCTTGGCCTCGTCAAGCTATCGCTGTCGATGCTCCAGGGGGTGGTGGGGGGACAACTCAACAATTGGCATATGGCAAGCGGCGAGCTGCGCCACCCAAGCAAAGGCAGTTGGCATTTTTGAGCAATGACGCGCAATGCCAATGCCAATGTGTTGGCCATAATTGTGCGACAATTGTTCAATCACTCAGTCAGTCAGTCGGTCCATCAGTCAAGCTGACACCCAACTCTAAGTCCGCCTAGCTGACTTTCTGCTGTGGCAAGCACGCGTGCAACATGGGCTCACACTGCAGTTTGAGTCGCGTGGCAGCTGGCTACACTTGGCGAACGTACTTCACAGAGTAGCGGATATTACAACTTTAAGGTCTTACTTTTAAGGGTAACCAACAATAGTTGCAAGTATGCAAGCTTAAGTTGTCATCAAGTGAAAACAAAGGATATACAATGTATTGTTTCTAACTGAAATATAGTTATTTAAAAGAAGAGTTACCACAATAAGTAATTCAACAAAACATTGCCTCATTTGCTTTATAATTACTAGCAACACTTTACATATTAGTAAAGCTTTCTCTTGTTATTAGAAAAGTGCAAAAACGCCTTTCAAATTAAGCGATTGAATATTAATTGTGAGTGCCCATTAAAAACTGCAGCTAATTCAGTTTAATTGCAGCTTTATATAGAAACTAATCTCTACAGTAAGTCCAGGGAAACACCTGCAGTTCTTCGAGTGTCGCTCTACTTAGTCGTGTCTATATGCATTGCACTTGGGGAGCCAGCAACGTTGCAAGTGAAGTCGACTTGCAGTGCGCCACTTGACCACACCTCGTGCCCCCCCCATAGAAACAATTGCGAGCATTTGCAGTGGGCAAATTGCAGCACATTTGCACCTGTGACGTGGCAGAGTCATCAGAGTTCAGGTTGCCACCAAGAGGCACAAACGAGGGCGGACACTGTCACGACTATGGGGAAAGTTTTGCGTTGCTCGGCGCAGAGAAAAGTTGATGTTATTAAAGTGCAGGGCAGGCTAATAATATGAAATAATAATTTTCAGTTTGCGAGAACGCACAATTTAACAGTTTTATGTGCGGCAACTTTACTTTTTGTGCGCCGGATAGCAAATTGTTTATGTGAGTGTGACACAAAAGTTTCCCTCGTTCTCCCAATGTGTGTGTGTGTGTGTGTGTGTGTGTGTCTGGTCATTTCCCACACTCACGCACACATTCATAGAAATGATATAGAATTATTAACTTTCTGCTGGGTCTCGAATTGGGCGATAAAAACAACAAAAAACAACTGGCCGGAGGCCTTTCGTTCTTGCCACAAGCACAAAGTGGGCGAGCAAGGGAATCGGGGGGCGTGGCCAGCACTTATATGGCAGCGAGGGAGGGGATAAAGGGTCTGTGAAGAGTAATAAATAGTAAATCGAGCTATTTTCTATGGAATTTATGCGAAAAATGCGACACATGAAATGGAAATAAAAGGTCGTCTCCAAACGGGCAGAGAAACACACAGAGAGAGAGAGAGAGAGAGAGAGAGAGAGAGAGAGGGAGAGTTGGGGGGGGTCGAAATTTAAGAGACAGAGGATTGTGTCCTTTGATATTCACGGCTGCTTTGCATTATGCAAATGCCATAAATACAAAATACATAATACAAATTATGAATTAAACACAAGCTGCGCCTTTAAATTGAAAGCAGCGAGCGAAGAAAAAAACAGAAACGATTACAAATGCATTAAAAATGTAATTAGGAATTACCAAAAGCGCACCGCTTTAATCAAAAAGCTCTTCGTGCTGTGCACAGATAATTTATAATAGAAATGGGCGAGGAGCAAAAAAGGCGCAAAGAATTAATTCCCATTTGGGAGACGGATTTAAGAAGATAACATTTAATATTATAATATGACAGTTGATTTACGGCAAGCAGACTAAAGCTAGCTCTACACACAAATGCTAAGGCAATTGCGATACTAGGGAAAATACAATTTGATCTCAAAGATAGATAGCAGCAAGTTTATAAACTAACAAATAAATCTAGCTTTGAAACCGATTATTGTTATGCTATAGAAGTGCATATAACCAAAATTCAGATCTCCAGCGAATTTCAAAGAGTTGTCCTCCAAACTGAGAGTTTGGCGAGCTCGAAAGCAAGCGGAGCGACGGACAGACGGACTGTAAAAAATGCACAGCTGACATGTGTCGTGTTCACTCAACTTCCGAACGAGTGCGGAACAAATAGAAAACAATAATCAAATAAATAGCGGCGGGAACTTTGAAACCATATGTGGCATAAATATTGATGTTTGGAATAGTTGAAGTTGATTGAACAACGAATAAATGATGATATATCTCGCTGTACATAACATATCTGTCTCTCTGGCTGCAGGTTAAATTGTTGAGAGAGCTCCTCGCTTGACTTGCTCGTGCATAATAGATGGCTCGCCATGAACTTTAAACTGGCTGTTGACTTGCCGGCCAGTGGGGCAGCTGTAATAGAGACACAGACTGGGGGGTTGGGGTCGGGGCTGGTTGGTCTATCTATTAGTTGGGGCTCTATGCATAATTCAGGCACTCTAATGGTAGCCGCGGGCACCTGGAAACAACCAGCGAGAAGCACAAACAAAAAATGGTAGCGCGACAGTTCGAAGGGAAGAGCAGGAGAGTGACAGGGAGAGGGAGAGAGTGAGTGGGGAGAGAGTAGACAGAGAGAACTCCGTTTTGAAATCAAGTACAAATGTAAATAAATAAATATATGTGTTATTATTTGTACTTATTATTATTATTATTATTATTATTATTATTATTATTATTATTATTATTATTATTATTATTATTATTATTATTATTATTATTATTATTATTATTATTATTATTATTATTATTATTATTATTATTATTATTATTATTAGTATTATTATTAGTATTATTATTATTATTATTATTATTATTATTATTATTATTATTATTATTATTATTATTATTATTATTATTATTCTTATTATTTTACCCATTGAATTGAAATTCTTGCTCAATGATTTATAAAATTGTTTGATTTGCTATGATATTTTTAATTGTACTTTGTGTGGTTATCTGTCATTCGAAGACAACTCGTCTTAGTTTGTTATGTGTTGTGTAACTTTTAGCCAATTGAATTTTATTGGGATTTGTAGCACCCGCTTTTCGCGCTGTGTAGGCCGTCAGCTAAGCTGGGCAGGACAATCAATCTGAGGCAGGCTGGCAATGTGAAATAATTGTTGCAACTGCGCGCTGCGCTGAGCTCAGTTGTGAGCGAGCGCTACTTAGTTGTTTTTGGACGCACATATGAATCTAAGCTGCTCTAATTACTAAATGCAACACTTGAACTCAAGTGTCGCCCGCTCGATTATTGAGAGCGAGGGTACGCCGGGATTTAAGCGGCTTAATCCCACTTGAATGTCGCGTGCGCTCTTCAACACACACACACACACACACACACACATTGCTGGCCAAGATTAGGGCCGTGCCCAATGATAACTTCCGAGAGAGAGAGAGAGAGAGAGGGAGAGAGAGTTGCGGATAAAGCCACAGATTAACCAGTCAACCCACATACGATTCACTTGCATACCATCCATTATAGTCTGCATGCATTTAGCTACCTATATATTTCTCAACTCTGGGCTGGGTTTATAGCACTTGCTACTTGCCACTTGCCATGTTGGCAAGCGACACTTGAGTTTTATGGAAAAACGTCGGCTGGGATTGAGTTTTAATTCGCTCATCGCGTGAGGCGTTGAGGGGATTGAGTCGCTTCACGGGATTATGGCTCATGTTGCGGTTTTATACGTATGCAGCGGCCCGGGATTTATATCACGAGGCCACACTATTCACCCGACTACCTCACTTTCTCCACACTCCGCCCGAAAGCCATTTAGCGCCCTGATGAATTTATGGCCGCATCTTAAAGCCGCATTCGCATCGCCTCGTTTCCGTTTAATTCCATTGCCGTTGCCCACAAAACGAGACACAACGCAAGAGCGAGCGAGAGAGCGAGCCGAAAAAGAAAAAAAAAAAAAAACACAGCCAAACAAAGCCAAAAGGAAAGCCTCTGGAATTCGATGCGTGTAAACAACGGAGCTCGCTCTCTGGCCAGTGGAGCAGAGAGGGGAGTGGCGGTGGGTGGGAGGAGGAAAAGGGAATACTCCATGCCCGTTGCTGCGTTGATTGCGGAACCCAAAAGCAAAAACCAAACAAACCGAAACCGAAACGTTTTGTGTTTAATCAAATTCAATTATGAAAAATACACAAAAAATATTTGGAAGAAAGCCAAGGTAGCTCCCCGGGAGAGAGGGGGAAATGCCGGGAGGGGGCGGTGCACACAGAGAAAACAAAAGCCGAGTTGCCCACAGAAAGGGCTGCTGCCAAATTAAATGTAAAACTAATTTTCCACAGCACTTAAACAGCACAAGCCCCGAAGAGCTCTGCCACTCGTTTGTGCGGCGAACTTTAAACTAAAATTAATAAAACAATTTGCAAGAGATGCTACCTAATAAATTACAAGTGGAGGACGGCAAAAACTCGGCGACTTTAAGTTTACATAAATTAAACCAAAAATATTAAGCTATATCTCTCATTATGTTATGCTTATCTTGTACCTATCATTATTATACAACATTTAAATATTTATTTGGTCAATTTAAATCTTTTGGCAAATAGCGAAATTCTTAAAAACTCCTCGACTATAAGTTTACATAAATTATAAAAAGTTACATAAATATTAAACTATATATCTCATTACGTTATGCGTATCTTGCATTTATCATTATTATACAACATTTAAATATTTATTTCGTCAATTTAAATCTTTTGGCAAATAGCGAAATTCTCAAAAACTCTGCAACTATAAGTTTATATAAATTATAAACCAAAAATATTAAACTATATCTCGCATTACGTTATGCTTATCTTGCATTTTATTTATTTGGTCAATTTAAATCTTTTGGCAAATAGCGAAATTCTCAAAAACTCCTCGACTATAAGTTTACATAAATTATAAAAATTTACATAAATATTAAACTATATATCTCATTACGTTATGCTTATCTTGTATTTATCATTATTATACAACATTTAAATATTTATTTGGACAATTTAAATCCTTTGGCAAATAGCGAAATTCTCAAATATAAATAAGTATATTTTACGACATTCGAATTAGTCCACTTTGTGTGCTCTAAATATGAATAGTAATGGAGTTCAGCTCAGTTCAAGTTACAGTAGCTAACTCGAATTTATGGCACTGTGTAAGTAGAGTAAATTTAGCAGCACACTCAAGGACATCTGAGTGCGTTGCGTGTAAGTCTTAGTGTAAGCTTGTTGTGCTGTTGGTGAACTCAAGTGACAACATTGCCGCGCAGAGTGATCGAATCAAATTTGCGTTAAGCTGCTCTTGTTTTTCGCCCAGTGTATTGGCAGTGTGTGCGAGGATGTGTTGTTATCTGTTAGCGAGTGTGTCAAAATCACATTAGATGCTGTTAACTTTAGCCACTGGCAGTTTTGTCGTTCTGTTTGTTTGCCGCTGCGTGCAAATTGATTGATTGCTATTGATGCGTGATTTGTCCTTAACCCTGACACACAAACACACCAGCACACCAACATGGAAGATGCTGTTATTGTCTACCACATATATGTATATACATGAGTTTATTATGAATCTGCCCTTGCCTTCTTTATCTTTGCCGCTCGCTTGCTTTATCTCGTCGGCGATTTCAGGGTCGCTGCGCCTCCAACATTTGCCGTTTGTTGTGTTTTTTTTTTGGGAGACAAACATCTTCGTGCACATTGTTAACTTTTGCTTACAGTTGACTTTGCTTTGTAAACTTTGTGTTATCGGGGACTACTTATCATTAGCCAAGGCCAAAATGCGACCGCATGAGCTAATCGCCCGTCCCTTGGAATTGCGGCCCAGTTGGCAAGCGAGGCAACTTTCCACTTGAGTTTAGTAATTGATTAAGGCCACTGCCTGGGATTTCTAATTACGCTTACAGCTGTCCGGCTTCTCAAGTCTATCATCCCCCTCTCGCCCCCCCCCCCCTTCCTGCTGCTTGCAAATTGTCGCGCAGTTGCCGTTCCCGATGCCAGTTTGCTCTTTTATGTTGGCCCCACAAACTTGGACAGCACATTTCAAGGGTTCGCTCCTCAGGGAACTCACACCTAGCTAGCTCATAGACCCAATTTTACACACGAACTGACTGTGTGTGTGTGTGTGTGTACCTGTAGCGCAAACTTGCAAAAAACTTTGATTTTGCATACTTTATCTCAATACGCTCGAGGTCCCAAAGCACCAGCGAGAACTGCGCCAGTGCTCGACGTGCAAACACCCTGCACTTCAGTTCTTGTTAATTCTCAACTCGAAATTCAATTACACATTATATTTTCATTATCAACTTTGTAGCCTTTCATATGCTGTAATAACAAATTGTCTGCTCTTAAAATGCAACTCTATTTGTTGTGTAAATCTAAGTTGAATAATCAATTATCACTTGAATAATAAGTAATACAGCAATAATTTCGTAAAGCGTCTTGCTAGTGAAACTTGAGAGTGAAATGACTTTAAATTGAAATTGAATAGGAGTTATAAATGACTATTAGGTTTAGTAAACTGAGTTTACTTAGTATGAAATTAAGCATACGCAATGTAGCACTCGTTGGCTGATTGTGCTGGCATACCCTATGGGGGGGCTTTGCGACTTACAGGGTATACAGCCTGCTGAAACTTGGCCAAAATTCGCTTTGTCAGCTTTGCGCCAGCCACAGCGCATAGAGCGTCGAGCCGAACCTTTTGTGGCCTAACCAGCAAGGGAGCTGACACTTTGCCACCCACACACGCAAACTACTGCACACACACACACACAGACACACACTTATACACAGACAGAGAGCGAGATATTTGTGTGACAATCGCTTGGGTGTCTGTTTTTTGGCCAATTGTTGCGCATGAGAAACTGCATCGCATCAATAAACGAGCAATTCTGCATATGCCCAAAGAACAGACAAACCAAAAAAAAAAAACGGGAAAGAGGCGAGGGGATTGGAAAAATAATATTCCCGGAATGGCAGACGGACAATTGCCGTTGTCGTTGCCACTGCTATTGATGCGTTTTTTATGCGCCTACTGTAGCGGTTGCAGAAACACTGAACGGGTTAGGGGCACTAAAAGGGTTAAAAGAAGAGAAACGCACACGCGAGGAAAGCCAACAAAAAATGAATTCGTACATAATAAACAATTTTCATGGCCCTTTTATGGCGTTTTATGTCGTCCACACACATGTCGGCCCGACCCAAGGGCCATAAACACGAGCTGTAAACGCTTTAGATGCTGTCGCGGCACTTTCGTTCTATTCCATGACATTCCATTCCATTCCATTCCGTTTCGTTTCGTTACGCAGCCAAATGCCGCCGTCTTTCCGCAAAGACAACTAGAGATGGCAGCGCACTAAAAGTGCAGCGTGTCACGAGCTAGGCTTAAAAAAACGAGAGAAAGAGAGGGGGAGCGTAGGTAGATGGAAGAGGGCGTGTAGGTAGATGATAGAAACAGAGGACAACTTGAGTGTGACAAGAGGTAGCAGATGGCCTATAGTAAACTTAGCTTACAAATAATACAGTTAGCTACCTGTAAGGAAAATCTAAAAAACGAATAACAGTGTGGTAAAACATAGCAAGGGATGCAAAATATAGTGATGATGCAACTATTTGATTAATGCACAAATTATACTGCTGATTAAAGCACAATATGCATATACGGCTGACCGGGGATTGTGAAGATTGGCATTTGCCTTCAAAAATATGTGTTTATAAAATTCATTTTTTATAAACAAAAGTAACTCTTGAGATGTATATTGCAGTTAATAAAAAACAGTTGTGCTGTTGCAGAATAATCAACTTATTAGCAACAATTTCTAGAATGCACTAAGAATATGCATGTTAATGTGAATGTAAGCTAATCAACTTGTTAACAACAATTTATTTTATTTTTGAATGCATTACGCACATAGTTGAATTCATGTAATTGACAAGGTTTGTATATCTTAATAATTGTGTCTAGATTACGTTTAGCAAACGTGCACTCACGCAGCGCTCACGAGTCACACGCATCGCAGTTAGCAGCACATGAGTACAGGAGTGAGCAGGAGCGCCTACATTGAGTGAGTGAGTGAGAGCGACAGCGAGTGGCTTTAAAATTGAGTCACAGGCGGCGCTGCTGTGTCGCGAATGCGAATGCAGCTGGGACACAAACCAAATAAACGACAATGGACGACAGTTGCACCTGAGTGTTGATGTTTTTGTGCCGCTTGGTGTTGCAACACACGGCTCAACAAAGCCCACCTCTTTGTTCCTCCCCTGCCCAGCAGCACAGCGGTCGAACTTTAATTGAAAAACTTTTGCAGGCATTTAAAAGCATTGCAAGAACGTGACAACAACAAACAACTACAAAGAAACGGGGTCAAAACAGCGGCAGGCTGTTGGAGGGCGAGTCGGGGGCAATATTTGCGCTGTCATGCTGGTCAGCGGTCAGTGCAAATCAATTAGAAAATATTTGCTCGACATATTGAAATATTGTATAATGCAATAATTATTATAATGGCAATCGACAACTAGCAACTGCAGTGAAAGGCATTTGCTCCCATTGAGAGCCGCAAAGCAGCGGCAAGCGGCAACAGCCATGCATGCCGCACGCTCGCTGCATGCAACCATGCAACTTAATTAAAAAGTTCAAAGTTGAAAGAGTTGCCGTTGGGGGCAGATGGCTTTGGATTGATAAGAGCGCCCTGATAGGCGAGCGGAATGGAATTAAGTGCGAATTATGAACGCAATGCAACGCAGCAACTAGAGATGGACTCAGCACGTGTCACGACAGCGTCGAGTTGCCGTTGAAACTAGTCGAACATGGGAACTGCTAACAAACTCAATGAAGACCATCAATGCTTATACGAGAAAAGTTAACGATTTGTGTAATTACTAATTGTGTTTACTTGACTCAATGCCAGTGTTGACTAACAGAGAAAGAACAGAGCGTATTTCGGTGGCATGCCAAGTAATTGTGCATTTTTAGCAACTTCTTCGCGCTGAGTCGACTACAGTCCGCTTTCAACATGCTCTGCTTGCCCCCTGCCAGCAGAGGCGCCCATCACTGGCAGCGAGCAGCACGAACCACATGCATACCCTTGCTGCACTCACAGTCCATTTGATAGCAGCAAAGTGGAACGAAACAGCATCAAGAGTGCTCTGCATGTAAAGCACAATTGTGGTGCAGAGTCCTTTAATTAGCAGCATCAACTTGATTAGATAATATTAAGCAAACACTTTCCACACGAAACTCAAACAAAAGGCCTCAAAATTAAAGGGCGATAGACAGACTGAGCTGGAGGAAAGGGTGCTCGTTGTGGGGCTTTGCGGCTGTTGCAGTTTTTCCGCAAATTTTTCCTCCTATCTGTGTGTGTGTGCTGGAATTTGCAAATGAATTTTCAGCTGGGACTGTTCCCAAGTTGCCCCAACTTGTGGCAAGTTGAATGATGTTGACGGCTGCCCACTATTGTTGCTGTTGTTGTTACTGCTGCTGCTGCTTTTCTCTTCACACATGCCACGGACATTGCAGCCAACCGCAAAAATTCCCTTCCACTCTGCCGCTCTGCCAACAGTTCAGTTGAGTTGAGTTGAGTTTCGGTTTAACAAGTTTCAACCTAATTATAGAGCAACCATAAAAATTACAAAATCAAACAGAGGATGAGTGCCAAATCCAATTAAACTGCACTCATCGGCGCATCATTTTAGTAACTCAACGAAATCCACTGCGAAATTCGATATTTATTCAGCTGACTATCAATTATAAAGTGTCCATTTAAATTACACTGAAAGCCAAACAAAATCAACTGCAAAAAATAGCTATTGCAATATTTGCTGCACGTCATGTTTTTTTTATAAATTCCATTGCAAATATTTAAATTTGAGAAAAACTTATCTAGTAATAGTTGCTTGTATTGTAAATTGTACGCTTAAAGTGTATTTTTCATTCGATTAGCTTAACAGCAGACTTTTCTGCACGCATTTCGCCATAAATATCAAGCAAGTTTTTCAGCTGACAAAGAGCTATTGTGCATTGGCTAAGTGACTTTATATATAGTGTTTCGCTTCAGTCAATGATAAATGGTTAAAAGTCGCTCTCTGAGTGTGAGGCTAACACATTTTACTAGTTTCATTCGCGTGGCATGAAAGAGAAATGACTGTGCTTGTTGCGCCCCATTGACACAAGTCGAGGGAAGCATTGTGCTCATAGCATTGAGTTTAGTTTGGGGTCACAATTTAATGACATTCAATTAGCAGAAATCAACTGCTATTCTACGTGACTTTATTGTATTTTGTAAGTAGCTCTACTTGTTTTTCTGTTGCTCTTTACGCATTTTTAAATTATTCGCATGGGACATGTGAGATATGCGTATTAAGTATATTTCCATATTAATGATTATGGGAAATTTCACGTGTTTAATAATAAATTACTTTTAATTTGCGATTCATTGTCGTGATAAATTTGAATCGGATTGCAACTCAAATGTTGCCTACTTTTGTGCGCTCAATGAATATGCATTGTTGCTGCAGGATATTTTTGAAATGACTGCACTTTGTGCAAAAGACAGCATTTAAACAGCTGCACGGATCTGTGTGGAATGCATTCAGAACAACGCAATTCCTTTCACTTTCCACGCAGCATCAAGATTCATGTGAAGCGGCTTCATGAATTATGTTGCCTACTTTTGCGCGCACGCTGAATATTCTCGTTAATAATGCGTGCATCTCGCGGAAAATATTGCAAGCACTTGCACACCTGATCTGTCCGGAATGCAGTGCGAAGAGTTTTAAATTCCGTTTATATCACATACGGAACTTGAACGCATGCACATATGTAGGTGTTTGTAACTGTGTATCTGCACTCTCGCAGATAAAACGTATTTGCAAATGTGTTGCCTACTTTCACGCGCACAATAATAGATATTTTAAATTTAAGCTGAACCAGTACCAACAATTGAGCACCATAACAACACATTTTAGGATTATCTCATATCAACCTAACCTCAACATATATGTCAGGGCTTATCAATTTTCATTCGCGTTTGCGTAAACGTTAGACACTTTAAACCCTCAGTGGTGTAGCAGGTAGGAGTTTTCTTGCAAGTCCTCTGCGGTGGCTGATCAACCTGTCCTTGTAGCGGCTCGTGTGTCTACCTATCTGTTCCTCGACAGAGTGCAGATTTAGATCTCGATGTAATGTCGATCCTCAGGCAGTCCGTTATTTGCCGTAAAAAACTATTCTGCAGTACCTGAATGCGCTTCTAATTAGACTTGCCCGCAATTTCCTAAATCTGCACTCCGTCTAGCCATATTGGGATTATGAAATGTACACTTACAGCTCTCTTAGCTCCAAGAGACATTTTGCTTATTTGTACACAGATAAAACGTAATTAAAAATATGTTGCCTACTTTTGCGCGCATATTAAATACGAACGTTGAAAATGCCGGCAGTCTGTGGAAAAGATTGCGAGCAGCATTTGAGCAATTACTGCTGACTGCTGAGTGGCGTTTCGACTATAATTGGGCATATTGAATATGCACTTTCTGCACATAAGTTACAAGCGCACAAGCACAGGCACAAGCTGCTCTTACAACAGGCAATAATAATAATAATAATGTTGATGATATTCTCGATGATGATGTTGTTGTTGATGGGGGCGTTTGCTGACACGCAAAAGCCACGTTCATGTCGCCTGATTGACACACAAAGCCGCTTGCTAAAGTGTAGGCGGATGCTGGAGCTGGAGAAGAGAACGTGAATATGGCTTAAACCCTGCTGTCCTCTTCTCCCACTCCCGCACACTCACTTGGCGCTCTCGAGTGCCATCGCATCCGGTTGGCTGTCAGTGCAACGTCATCATCGTCGTTGTCGGTTCTTTGGGGGAGGGGAGGGGGGGGGGGCGTTAATAGCCCCAACTGCAATTCATTAACAATTTCCAGTCATGTCTTAAGTGGCGCCCAAATGTCCTTGCCACACGCTTGTTTTGCGTCTTGCCGCCAGCCGCAATTACAACTTGAGCATGTTCCTTGCGGCTTTCGGTGTCCAGGCCCAAAATGACAGGCCATTAGGCCACAAGCGACAGCGCTGTCGTCGTAGTCGCCTCATGTTGCAACATGTGCGCTAGTCGCCTCATGTCATAAAATCGTGAGGCGACAATCACGCAAATGCCAAACAACTCATCACACAAATCCCGCTTACCTATCCAAACCCGCGACAGATTTAGCAAAAACCCGAAAACTAAATGACACGGCCATAAAAACATGGCCGAATTTGCATCAGTCATAAAAACATGGCAGCCAACATAAGGTGTCATAAAAGCTACCGCAAGGGACGCAATAAGACTGCTCGACTACCTGCGAGGGCCACCTACCTGCCTGGCGTTACCTAAACATATGTCTGGCGGTTGAGGGACAACTTTCACATATAAATAGGCGACGTTTTGCAGTCTAGCTGCACAGTAAGCAAGAAGCAGTCAAGTGCAGCACACACAAAGAGCAACAAGTTGGCAAGTAAACGACTTCAACAAGCGAAATAAGTGAAACTGAGTAAATGTGCAACAGTTGCAGCTATCAAAACAAGGCACACAACAGTTGACACCGAACACCTAATCGAATTCACGAAGTTCAACTGCAAGTAACAGCGACTAAGCTTCAGGTAAAATCGAGTCAGCGCAAAGTTGACAGCAACTGAAGTTAACAGCCATCAGTAAGGCAATTCAATAACAGATAAGTTAACAGCGCATAACGGTCGCACAATTGACAGCAATTGAAGTTAACAGCCATCAGTAAGGCAATTCAATAACAGATAAGTTAACAGCGCATAACGGTCGCACAATTGACAGCAATTGAAGTTAACAGCAATAAGCAAGGCAATTCAATAACAGATACGCAGTTAACGGCGCATAGCTGACTCATTGTTGACAACAATTGAAGCAAGGCACTTCAATAGCAGATACGCAGTTAACAGCGCATCTCTGTCACAAAATTGATAGCAACTGAAGTTAACAGCAATAAGCAAGGCAATTTAATAGCAGACAAGCAGTTAACAGCGCTCATCTGATCCATAATTGATAGCAACTAAAGTTAACAGCAATAAGCAAGGCAGTTAACAGCGCAATTCTTACGCAAAATTGACAGCAACTGAAGTTAACAGCAATCGGCAAGGCAGTTAACAGCGCATCTCTGTTGCAAAATTGCAGCATCTGAGGTTAACAGCAATTAGCAAAACAATTCAATAGCAGTTAACAGCGCAATTCTGACGCAAAATTGATAGCGACTGAAGTTAACAGCAATCCGCAAGGCAATTGACAGCGCACTTAACTGCGCTTATCTGTTATCAACTGAAGTTAACGGCAAGGAAATTCAATAACAGTCAAGCAGTTAACAGCGCATAGCTGACCAACAATTGATAGCAACTAAAGTTAACAGCAATCAGCAACGCAATCTAATAACAGACTCGCAGTTAGCACCGCATATCTGTTGCATAATTGACAGCAACTGAAGTTAACAGCAATCAGCAAAGCAATTCAATAACAGTCAAGCAGTTAACAGCGCCATTCTTACACACAATTGACAGCGACTGAAGTTAATAGCAGACACGCAGTTAAGAGCGCTTACCTGTCACGAAATTGACAATTACAGACAGCGATCAGTTGATAACGATCGAGCAGCTCAACTAAACTACTACTACCACTATTTCAATTGAAGTCGAACGAGCTACTGTAGCATGGGCAGCTCACAGTCCGATTGCAGCTCCAGTGCTAGTTCCAGCTCATCCTCCGGCTGCTCCAGTGAGCAGCAAAGCTCGAGCATGGCGAGCAACTGCGAGTGCTGCCTCGTGCCACGCTACGGCTTCAAGCGGCTGCTGCAGAAGTTGCGACGCACGCTCAAGCGCCACTGGCGGCCACGCCATCGTCGTTTCGGCGACTTTCGGCGACGCTCGCACAGCGCACGCACGCCACTGTTGCGTCCCATGCCGCGCTGCTCCTCGTTCGGCAGCTGCCCCACACTGCCGACGCCCACGAAGCCCGCCACGCCCACCGACACTCGTTACGCCAAGTGGAAGTGCATGTTCGAGCATGCAACAAGCAGCGGCACGCAGGCTAGCATGCCAAGTGCCACGGCGGGCGCACAGCGTCCACACAACATCAGCGGAGCGCTCTCCGGCCAGACGACGCCGCGGGGCTTCCCCTCGCACACCGATGCGCGCCGCTGTGCCCAGTTGCCGCAGCCACAGCCGCAGCCACAGTCGCAGTTCCAGCCAGTTGTGGAGCAGCCACTCTACGACCTTGTGGCCGAGCAGAGGGTGCGACGTCATCTCAGCTTCCGCCTGCCGCTGCTCACCAGCAGCAGCAGCAGTAGCAGCAGCAGCGGCCACAGCGGCCACAGCGGCCACAGCAGCTACAGCAGTCGCAGCATGCGTCGCCTGACCGCGCGCCAGAAGGCGGCCCAGGCCAAGGTGGAGGCGCAGCTGCAGCGAGAGCTGTACGATTTGGAGGATTACTACGGCGGCTTTCACTACGCGCGACGCAACGAGCGACGCATCTGACTGAAATATGATTCACGTGCCACACCACATTGTGATAGCTTTTAAACGAATCCTGCTCTTTAAGTAACGCCAACTGTTTTACTTCGAATTCAATTCAGTCTTTAAGCACTGCTAAATGTGTACTAAATAACTTACTACATAAATTTGTGTCTTCGTCAGTCAATAAATTTGTTTGTTCAATTAAGCAAAATAGTAAATAAAATGACAGCAACCAGTCAATCAATTGCAATTATTTCACAAAGTAAATACAATTGGGCAGCTGGAGAAAATATTCTTTTATTTCATTTGCATTGATCAACGCTTGGAAATTGGCCAATACAAAACTCAAAATGAAACTGCTTAAGAGTTTTGCTTCAACAGCGAAGCTTAACAGCATTAATCATTGTTCAATCTATCCAACTGCTTCACTGAAGAATTCAAGTATTAATCAGAAAACTAAAAAGAGCATAGCGAAATAATAGATCGAGAAAGATTAAATGAAAGCGAATCCATTGCTGCACATGTTATTTTTTTAATTCATTTGCATTGTTCAATCTGTTCAGCTATCTCAATTAATGCTTAGAAAATTGGTCTACGAGTATATATTCAAAATGCAACTTAATAAGCGAAGCAGTAACGCCAAATAAGTTTACTATTAATCAGAAAACTATAAAGCGTATATGGATCATCATCAAGTGTCTCATCCACTGCTGCACACAATTGTCAATCAATTTTTGCTGCAATCGAAATATCAATATTGCACAATTCGCAAATGTTGTTAAAAATAAACACTTTTAAAATAGAATTGAGCAAATTCTAGAGCTGAATATTGGCCAAAGAGCTGCATTTATTGGACATGCGACGAGCTGTTTCTTGCGCCTGCATGCTTTGTCGTGATGCCCCAAAATGGGGCAGGGTCAGTGGCGCTAATTAATCAGCATCAACGTGGCCATGGCAGGCAGCCACACAAAAAAGACAAACCGAAGCGAAATTGCAGCCAAAAACTGAAACTAGAACACAGTCTGCATGCGTGTGTGTGTGTCTAGTTTGTGGCGCTGATGCATGCCCCCAATCCGGCTATTGTAGTGTGAGTATTTCTTTTGTGTGTGCATGACAGCTAAACGAAGTTGGCCTCTTTGTGGCAACTTTCTTTTTCATTTAGCTGGCAGATGTGCAACGCTTTTCCTGCGGCATCTTTTCAGTTAGCACACACTATATTCAGTCGGAACTATTCGGAACATTATGTCTAATTGCTTGGAACGAAACTTTTGGCTTTTAAACTATTTCATTCTCATCAAATTAGCAGTTCATCAACCTTTGCGACAAAGCTATTTCGACGTATACGTAATAAATATTCACACAACTTTCAGACATCAATTTGGCAATTTTCGTGGCAAAGAAAAAGTATGGCTAAGACTTTAAAGCATATCCTTGCGATCCCGAATGTTAAACCTAAATATTCAATACTCGCATCTGTTACTTTCGGTCATTAAGGATTTGCAATTATAATCATTATAATTGTCGGTTAGTTAAATTCATTACGAAAAAGAATTTGCAGAAATGTGTTGAAATATTTATAAAGTATTTGCCAAGCGCTTTCAAACACGACGAGAGCATTGAAGTTGCGGCTTTGCACTCAATGTTACTTTTCTGCTCTTTGTTTTTCTTTTCAGTTTTCGCGGACTTTTCAATCAGCTAATTTAGCAAGAACAAGCGTTTTTTTTTTTGTTTTTGCGGAATTAATGATGTGCTGTTGCTGGTTTTTTCTTTTTTTTTCTTTTGGCAGCTGTCGTTGCTGATTTAAGTTTGATTGAGCAGAAAATGTCGAAAAAATGCGAAATGTGAAATGCGAATGAAATTCATTCATTAGACAAGCGGACAGTAGAAGAAACTGATGATGGAGAAGCGAGCAGCGCGAGCCAAATATGTGTTGACGTCTGTCTGGCTGCAGAGCAAAAAAAAAAATAAAGGGGCCACAAGATTTATGAGGCTGGCAAGTGGCAAATGCGAAAAATGCCACATAGCCAGCAGCGCACATAATGCAAATGCCTCAATGAAATATATTTTGTGGCACTTGTGGCGCCGCGACACTGCCACATAGATGAAGACGATCATGATGATGATGATGATGATGACAACGGCAGTTGAATGAACCGCTAAACTGACCAAATTTCTAGCCCAAATTGGGTTCAAGTGCACAGCGAGCGAAAAGGCGCGGGAAAACAATTAGCTGAAGCTATTTTCGTGGCAAGTAACTGGTGCAAGGTCAGCGCTGACAAGAGGAGACAAGGAGACACAGCGTGGGGGCAATTAACTGAATCAATTTGGGCAACTACATTAAAGGGTCTACTTAAATCACAACTACAAGCGACATGTGCCTCGACTCGCGTCATATCAGCCGCATTTATCGGCAATTGCTCCTGCCTCCACCGCCCCCCCCCCCCCCCTCGCAGGAGAGAGAGGAGGAGACTTTGCCTATGTTGATGTTGGCTCAATCGCAAATCGATAGGCAGAAGGCAAAAGCCACAAACGAGCGCGTCACGTGCGTTTGGCCAAGCAAACAAAATCAACAAATGAAAACTAATAGGCAATTATAAGCAAATGTGTACGAAGAACCGAGAACATCAGAGCGCAAAAAAAAAAAAAAGAAACACAACGCAAAACATACAAAAATACGCTCAATGACTGACAGTGCCACAAAGTGTGTGACAAGAGTGTGGGGGAGGGGGAGGGGGCTATGGACGGGAGCCAGCCGACACAGACAGTGTGGCAGTCAAATTTAGCATGCAACATGCGGCGGCTAACCACACACACACACACGCACACAGTGAGGCGCACAGGGCGTATGAGTAACGAGTCGCAGTCGCTCTGCCAAATATCGTGCGGCAGCTAATAAGCCCAGCTGAGAGGGCCAACAGTTTAGGTTGAACTGCTGATGCTCTAAGCGAGCCAAGAATATTGAGTCACAAAGAAACTGCAAAGCAATTAAACAAGCAAAGACAAATAGGAAGACGTTGATTATAAAGCGCCTATTGTGAGACAGTGGAAAAAGGGAAGCAGGTGCCTGAAAAAGTGCGAGTAAAGGGAAAAAAGTAAAGGAAATTAAGTTAAACGAAGCGAAAGTAGATGAAGACGAGGCTGATAAGAAAAGTTTCACAAGTAAAAAAACATGGTTATTAAAAAGAAGTTAAGGAGAAGAAAACAGAAAAGTAGGAAGATAAAATTGATAAATATTAAAAGAGAGATTAGCAAATAAATGTAATCTGAAATTGAAAAAGGATAAAAGTGGCTAAGAAGCGCAGCAATTTGCAGAGCAGAGCCAGTAAACCGTTCACGAATAAATTAGTAAGCCGAGCTTGCGTTGGCGATAACACTTTGATTCACTTCGATGGCTAGCGAGCGCAATTGCCAGAGGCAGACAGAAGGAAACAATGTTAATTGAATATTTATGAGACAATTACAGTGGTGAGTTGCACGATAATGCAGAGATGCCCAGCTGCAGCCAGGCAGGGTATGAAGATGTAACGAGACGTGCAAACAGGCCGCAAAAACTGCCCACGGAAAAGAAGTCAAGAGAGAGAGAGAGGGAGTGGGAGAGAGCTGAATAAAGTCGCTGAGATTTTTGGCAAGCAAGAAAGACGGCAGTAGTTGTGTAGGGAGACGGAGAGCAGAAGAAAAGCGCGATAGAGGGGCAGACAAACAAACGGCGCATACTTTTCAATTTCGGCCATGAATCACAGCAGCGCAAACAGACGCGACACTCTCCGCAACTCCACGCCCAGCGCTTGCCCTCTCCTCTCAGCCTCAGTCGCAGTCTTAGCCTCCGCGCTGAGGGTAATGGCAATTACGCAGCACTTAAGCCGCGGCAAAATGATTGCATACGTGTGCCGAGCTGAGCCCGCCCCGAAATTAGCTAATCAAATAAATTTGTCAGTTTATGCGAGTTGCCGCATTTCGCGCATTTTAAGTGGATCATCGCGTTCAGCTTCCTTCGCTCTCACGTATGCGCTCTCTTCTCTGCTCTCTCTCTCTCTCTCTCTGCTCGCGGGGCTGCTTCATCAACTTGCCACATTCGTTCATTCATTCATTTGGGCCCCAGCTGTGCTTTGGCGAGTCTATTTTTAGAGCACAGCACTTAATCATTTGATAATTTGGAGTTTTCCCATACCCTGCAGCAGAGCAGCCCACACGACGGGGTGGCATAAACTCAGAGCAACTTATGAAGAAGCAAAAATCAGTAACAGAAACAGAAGAAAATAACAATTAAAGTCATAGTCAAAATAGTAACGAACAATCAAACAATATTACACGATAGTAAGCCGATAGTTTGCCTTTCACCTGCAAGCTACTAACGTCACATAAAATAAACAAGCAAATGTGTAGCAAATGAACTTTATGGAAGTACTGCTATTATATTGCTCTTTAAACCTTATTCCAAAAGAGGAATACTGACGAGTGAAATAATAATTGGAATTAGCCGATAGTTTGCGTTTCAGCTGCGAAGAGTTAAGATCACGCATTAAGCAACTGTTTTGCGAGTTCATTCTATTGCATGACTCTTTAAATCATATACCCAAAAGAGAAATAACATCAGATTAAATAAGCAAGCAATTGTAGCCGATAATTTGCGTTTTAGCTGCTAAGAGAAGAACTCTGCAAGCTGCTAACATCACCTAAAATAAACAAGCACTTGTGTTGTTAGAGAGGCCCCCTCTATTGTTGATGAATGCTCTGCAATTCACATATCGATGCGATACTGCAGAGGGGAATAATAATTAGAATTAGCCAGTTTTGCTCGTGATGTAAGCGCATGAATTCATTAGAGGGCATCAGCCCGTTAAGCAGCTGCAATTAGCATACCGAGTCTGCTGATATCGTTGTTGTGTGTGCCTTTTTTTTATAACAGCTCATTGAAGCGTGAGGTGTGAGCTGTGAGGCTGAGGGTGTGTTACAGTGTGTGTGTGTGTGTGTGTGTGTGGCCAGAAAATGAATGGAGGGTGTGTCTGTGTTGTACTTGCCGCCTGGCAAGGCTTGAAAGCGGCAGCACTTCGATTTGTTACTAGCTGAGGTTGTGACCCAGCGACGACCACAAACACGCTCAATCTTGCACACACACAGGACAACAGAGAGAGTGAGAGAGTGGGAGAGGGAGAGAGAGAGCGAGCGCCTCACTCACACAGTGACGTATTCAATTTGTTGCGGGAAATTTGATTTTGTGCTATATATTAAAATTTTATTTTCACTTTATCTGCAATTTTCGCACTCAAACTCTGACAACGCCATCGATGATAGCATTGACAACGACCGCCCCTCTCTCCGCCCGTTGTTTCGCCTGGTCTCGCGCTCATCTTCAAACTCAATCTCATCGTTGTTGTGGTTGGCAACGTCAGTCGCAGCCGCTATCATCGTTGGCAACGCTATCAACTGCTTGTATTTCCTTTTTGACGCTTCCGGCAATGGCTGCTGCTGTTGCTGCGGCTCCACTCATGCCACTTGCCGCATGCCGCATGCCTCATGCATACATTACACGCTGCCCCACACAGACAGGCTCCCCCTCGTTTGCAGTCTGGCAGGCGGCCGTTGACGCTGAGGCTGATTGTGTGCAAATGATAGCAATATGGTAACAATCTTTATGCCACTTTCCACCTTTGTCTGCACCCACCCGCTGACGCCGCTAACCTGCCGCACAGCAGCCAGCAATTTGCTATGGCTCCGTTGCCACTCGTCATCAACTCAGCGAGTTGTTAGCGCTCCCCAGTGAAGCAGTTTTTTACGTCTGCCACACTTAAATATACACAGGCACAAACTCAAAGAATAAGTAGGAGAAAATTTAAGTTTCTGCGTAGTTTGCTCGCCATGATTTGACTTTCTTAACTACTCGCAAATTATTAAGAAACACACTGGGAAAGTTGCACAATCACACAGCTTGCCGCAAACTCTGCTGCAGCTCTAAATTAATCTTAAGCTGCAGATTCCACAACCAAGCAGCAAAAAAAAGAGACTAAAAAATGCAGAGCTATCATGAAAATGCTTAAAACTCTTTGCAGAATTCCAAATGTCAATTTAAAACAAGTGGCAGCTTGCTTTAACTTTCTGTGGCCACACTTTTATGTATTAATTATGCTGAAGCTGCAGTTCCCGAAAACTCAGAGCAAAGCACAACAAGAATTGAGTAAAATAGCTTTCAAATTTGCTTATTGCAATGTCAGCGATTGAAGAAGGTTGCAACTTTTAGAGAGCCCTCAAAATCTAAAGAGTTCTTTAAGTTTAACTAATGCACTTGTCATAAATGAGCAGCATTTAGAGAGTGTTTGCTAGTCGCGCATAGGTCGCTCAACTGAGTCGACTAGACGTGTGTACGCGCAGCAGTTAGTTGTTGTTGTCATGATTGTTGTTATGAAGATTTTTGCGCTTTTCACTGTCCTCGTCTTGGCATATATGCAAAATGCTCTGCAAACAAATCATTTGCATGCGTCTGAGGTGTGTGCGTGTGTGTGTGTGTAGTGACAGAAGCAAGTTCATCATGTCATAAATTATTACATGCTGTTTTGTATGCGCACTCACAAAGCAAATTAGATTCTTGCCCCGACGCTGCTTTTTCTTGTCCAAGTTTCAAGTCAGCTGCTTCGCTGCTTCGCTGCTTCTCGTCGTCTCGTCTCCCCGCCCGATTGCGCGTCATGTGAAGTTGGCGCTTAATTAAATTTTAATGACACTGCACACAACACACTAAATCATGCCACAAATCCCGCTGGATTTAAGCTGGCAACGGCAAATTGAGATAATAAAACGCCACATGGACACGCACATAAATCGAGGCAAGTCGCCGCCAAAAAGGCAGCCCCCAAAAACGGGGAGAAGGGGAGGTAGCAGAGTGGGGGCCTGGCTATTGTCTAAGACCCTTGTCTGCAGTCTTGCAGCGAGGAAGCCCACTTAAGGCGTACGCGGCGTATGCGTTACGCAATTAGCTGTGGCAGCGACTTCAGATGGGAAGCGCGGGACGGAGAGCGGAGAGCGGAGAGTGGGGCACCGAAATGACAAAAGGATAAAAAGCATTTGCCGAAAAAATAAATTAGGCAAGCAGAAGAAGGACGAGCGAGGACGAACAAGGACACGACTTGTACCTAAGCCCTGAGCGCAAGTGCCAATTAAAAAGCTAACAAAAAAGCGAAAGAAAGGACATAAGTAAATGATAATGAAAGGGCATGCTAAATAAGCGTAGACAACCAGCAATAAAAGCACGCCTACTCCTCCCCTCCCTCCCCCCCCCCACCTGTCATGCAGGAAGGCAGGAAGAAAACTGCGTCGGCAAGTTTCTGGATCGAGCATATTAAAAGCCAGGATTTATGCTCGGATTACCGTTTGAGCAACTGGCAATAAAGTGCTTAAAGCAAAACTTAAGCACACCGCAGCAGCAGCAGCAGCAGCAGCAGCAGCCTCACAGCAATTCTCGCCCCCGCATGGAAATTCACAAGTTTCGCGGCTCAAAACTGCCAAATTTAGCAGCTACTCAAGTATGTGAGGAGCGCCAAAAATAGAAATTTGTTAGCATGATCTTTGACTGTGAGCTACAGCATCACTTTCACAAACTAGAAATGGAATATTAGAGTGTTGAAAAGCAATTAACAAGGCAAGTATAACTCGCATTTCATTGCAATTTACGATTACAGGGATTAGTAATCTTATTGATTATTCCAATTTTATTGATTGCGAATTGAACAAATTCAGAGTCTTCTTCAAAAGCTCAAAGAGAAATATAAATCTAAGCAAAAATATTCTTCCCATTTCATTGATTGCAAATTGAACAGTCATCTTAAAAAGGTAAAAGAGAAATATAAATCTAAGCATCATGGTAGGTAAAACTACAAATATTTCATTGATTACAAATTGAACTAATTAACAGTCTTCTTAAAAAGGCAAAACTGAAATATAAATCTAAGCAAATTATGCTTAATTCATGGAGGGTACAAATTGATTATGTTTCTTGAGCTAGAAGTTTCTATGAAGAGAACGATTATTATTCCCATTTCATTAATTGAAAATTGAATAGTCCTTTTAAAAAGGTCCAAGAGAAATATAAATCTAAACAAAATTGCTTATGTTTCTTGGGCTACATTTGCTTTAAACAGCTCGATTACTATTCCCATTTCATTGATTGCAAATTAAACAAATTAACAGCCTTCTTCAAAAAGGTCAAAGAGAAATATAAATCTAAGCATCATGGTAGGCAAAACCACAAATTACTTATGTTACTTGAGCTATGTTACATGTTTCTTTAAAGAGAACGATTATTATTCTTATTTCGTTGATTACAAATTGAAAAAATGTAGAGCCTTCTTAAAAGGGCAAAAGAGAAATCTAAATCTAAGCAAATTATGCTTAATTCGTGGAAGTAAAAACTACAAATTGCTAACGTTTCTTGAGCTACACGTTTTTTTGAAGCGAATGATTATTCTTTCCATTTCAGTGATAACAAATTGAACAAAATAACAGCGTTTTAAAAAAAGTCAAAGAGAAATATAAATCTAAGCATCATGGTGGGCAAAACCACAAATTACTAATGTTGCTTGAGCTACATTTTCCTTAAAGCGAACTAAATACATGCGTCGAAATAATCGAAGTGAAATGCCAAAGATGTCGCATCGAAATGCTTATTTTATGATCAACAGCATGTTTAAATGCTGATGATATCATGTTCGAGTGAAGACATCAAGCGAATGAGCTGCCATTAACTGCAAAAGGCCATTAAAACAGTTAGCATTTAACGATTCTCATTGCAGCCAACAAAAAAAAAGGCAAAAATCGAGGCAAATGAAAGTGCTTTCGGTTCATCAATTCCGTGCAGCATTTATCATTGCCACGCTGCACGCTGCACGCTGCAACAACAGCGGCAAGTGCTATTTCTCAAGCAACACACACACACACACTGCCAGCTGGCTTGAGCAGACGCGCTGTTAAGAACAAAGAAATTGAAAGAAAATGTGTAGCATACTTAGCAGCGCGCTTGAGCAGCCAAAGTGGCATTGAAATAACAATAACAATAACAATATAACAGCAAAAAAAAAGAGCGGGACGAGCAGCTGCAAATACTTTGTGTCTTGGCCAAAACGTTTGCCAACTTGTCGAGCGGGGAGGGGAAGGGGGTGTGGCGTTGGAGGCGCAACCGCTTCTCTTGAAGGCAGAATGTAAATGACGCCATAATTGCAGCCATCAAATGAAGCAGCAGCAGCAACAACAACAAGCGAGTCGAAAAGAACAGCAGGTCAGAATCCCAGCGACTTCCTAATCCCATTCCGCCCCGCTTCACTCCCCTGCCCTGCCCTGCCCTCCCCTCCCTCCTCTATCATCCCCTCTGCTGCCAATGAATGCGTGCAACTGAGCGTTGCAAATCGCGCCATATCCCCATCCCAAGGAAAGAGAAAGCAAACTCGCCTCATTGCCATTACAGTTCCTCCAATCCTTCCACATTTCATTCCCTCCTTGCGTCCTTTTTTGTGGTTTCTTTTGCCTTTGGGCTCAGTTTTGTGTGGCTATCTCAGTTTGCGTTTTAGATTTTCAGGCGGGCCGCGTAACTTTTGCGGTTTTCGGGTTTCGCTTTCCACTTGCCACCTGCCACCTGCCACCTGCCCACTAGCCTCCCCTCCACGCCGCCTGCGTGGTTGGTTAGTTGGCTGTTGTTTGATTGTTTGCCCAAAGGATATTAAGTCAATTGCAGCCAGCCGCCTGCCGCCTGCCGCCTGCCGCCAGCAGCGAGCAACAACGATGGCTACGCATATTTAATTTTATGATTTCTTTTGCGCCCCCAAATAAACGCAATCCGAGCACATTTAAAAGACAATGCCGTGAAAAGGTTGCGCGCCTGCCAAAGTCGCCTAGCTGTTGCCCTGCTTACAATGTATAAAATACAAATAATAATGAAAATATAGCTAAGCTAAATCACTGAACAATCAGCATTCTGACAGTTAACTAAATGATAGATGAATTTACATTTAACTTATTTAAAATAATAATAACATAGTTAACAAGCACACACTTGACAGACCATGAAAAAAACACATTTTAATTGAGATCAAAGGAGCCTTAGCAAATCGTTTTGGAGCTGAGCACGAACACAACTCAGAACACACTTCAGAAAGGCTTTTATCACAGCTAAGCTAGCTTTGCTTCAGTTCTAGTTTCCCACAAACAAATCTCGCATTCTTTTAAAAAATCAAAAACAAGTAAAATAAAATATATTTGTAACGTCGCGGCTAAAAACAATTCACAACTGAAATTCTTCATAATTTGTTCAGTACTTTCGATCAGCCATATTCCATACAAGTGCCGCTAAATTCTCTTAAAGTTGTTCACACTTTTTCGTTGAATTTTACACAACTAAAATTACGATTGCAATCGAAATGTCGCAACGCACTGAGAAGGAATTGCAGCAACAGCTGGCTGAGCTCGGCTGGACAATTGGAGAGGAGACGCAGTACGATGAGCTGATTCCACTGCGACAACTGGCGTCCGTCATTCTCAAGGAGGAGGCGCAGATACAGCAGCCAAAGGAAGCGGCAGCCACCGACAGAAAGCGCAAAACTCAGATGGGGTCGAAGAAACACAACAAACGCAAGCACGCCTTGGTCAGCAAAAGCAATTAGGGATTGCAGTATATATTTGAAATCAATGTCACGTTATCAAAAATCAATCAATCAACCAAATTGGACATACGCAAGGAAATTTAAGTACGCCGTCAAGTGCCGAAACTCTCGCAAATTTTAATCGAACTAGTCAAATTCTGTTTTCAAATGGTGCTTTCGAAGTGCATTCAATCTGGTCGCCGTCTTCTATACACTTTTTTGACACATTTTTAATGTTTGCAAATGCATTGATTCGAAAATATATTTGTAATATACCAGCTCGACTCGTACTTCATTTGCTCACTGAGCTGCATGAGCTTGACTGGTAAAATGTGCTATGCAAATAGAGCAATCTATTTCTATATCAGAGATTAGCAAGGTCAAGAAATTACATGCTCTTAGTCAGGGCCAAACTTTTCACAAACAAAGCCAAAGCCGAAGTGCTGTCGATAAGTCCCGCAACTTGAGCTAGAGTTTGCAGTTTTCTCCTTCTTCACTGTTTGTATATTTTTGAGACGCTTGACCCGAATGCGGCTGCTGCCTGCTAGCTTATCCTTTTTATGGCATATCCTTGCCATCCTTTCGGTGGCCTTGCCTTTGTCTGGGCGCCGTTTTTTGGCCATTGTTCGCAAAAGGTTTGGCGCGTTTTCGGCTTGTTTGTTTGCCCGCTTATCGCCACATCGCTTATCGCTTATCGGCCGCCAGAAATTGATTTCTAAGCATGTCGTTGCCACTACCACAATGTGATGCATGAGCGCCTGACTGTGTGTGTGTGTGTGTGTGTGGTAATTATAAGGCCACTTTTGACTTTATGCCTCGTGGCAGACCTTGTAATTTGTTTAGCCCAAACTGAATGCAAATTAGAGGCCAAGTTCCAGCTCTGGCTGTGCGTGTGTGTGCGGCATGTGGCAAGTGGCATGTTTACCTTTCACTTGATATGCATAACTCATGTAAACAACCCAACACAACAAATCTGCCCACACAGAAGAAGCACACTGCACACTTTGGCCTCCACAATTTCGCCCAATTTCCAATGATAGTGACTGCCGGCAGTAAACGCACACTCCTCACTGCAAATCAGTTGATCCAATTACTATATAATTGAGCAACCTGTTAGCACAGCCAATTCACTAAAATTCCACTCGAACACTGCTGTGATTAAACAGCAGCTCAAACTAATTTCAGCAGCTGCTAAATAATTACTCGACCCTGGTCCAATTTGTCATCATTTAAACTGGCTAAAGACGCTGCTTAGTGATTAGACACAGGAGCACTGCACACTGTGGGGATGTGTTGAATTAATGCCTACAAACGATGGGCAAATCAATGATTAATTAGAGCTTTAGCACTTTGTGATTTCAACTGAGTTTCCAACATAAAATGAACGATGAAATCTTAAATCGGTTTTGCAAATTCAACTAGCATTAGAAGACAGTAGTGTAACAGAACTTTTAGTCAGCAGTGTGCTCAAGCAATATTCACAAAAGTCGAATATGCAATACAATTGAGTTCATTTGTCGAGTAGTAAATAAACATTTTTCGATTTGCGAATGTGAATTAAAATGTTGCCAGCAGTGATTTTAATTGCACATCACTGAAATTGTATTAACAACAACAGGTCAGAGAAATCTTTCCTCTTCTTCGCCTTCTTCTTGCAGCTGCAAGTTGGATTCGTGAAAAATGAAAAATGAAAATTGAGGAATGAGAAATTGCAAATGTTTCAGCAAAATAAACACAGATTCTTGTGCTCATGTTTAGATTTTCATGCAGCAAAATTCAAGTTAAAACACAAAAAGTGCCGTGAGAGTTCGTTGTACATTTGGTTGCTTTGCCGCAGCGACCTCAAATTTCAAATTGTATATGCATCTGCCGCATTGCTCTGCATCTGCATCTGCATCCCGAGTTCTATTTGTGTCTATATCCGTGTCGACATTTGCATTTAAGCTTGCATCTGCAGTTGAAGTTGCAAGTTGTGCTTGTTATTGCCACACAAATGTGTTTCTCATGCCACGACAAACCTTCAAGTGTTGCACTCCCCTGCCCTTGCCTCCCGAGCATTTAGCCTGTTTACCTTGCAAGCAAACTATTGCTAGTTTTATACCAAATATAGATCGATAGATATTTCATGTTATCAGTATTTACTATAGCCAATTATGGAGAGCAATTCTGTTTCTAAATGAAGACTCAAGAACGAATTTATGTGACTTCAATATAAAAACGAAGCCAGTTTTGAGGTTTAAGCCGTCGAATGCAATAATACATAAAAGTATTAGTGCTAAGAGCCTTAAAATATAGCACTGAGAATCAATAAAATAAATCAAAGTTCCATAAGTATTTCGTTTCGTTAGAACAGTCAGAAAAATTAAAAACAAAACTAAAACAATTGACAAGTTAATCTCCAGAGAACAAATTGAAACTAAACTGAATACAAGCAATGCTTGAATAGTTTCATTTTATAGTTCAAATGCCATAATAAATAAAGTACTTATACTTTTATTTATTATTGCACTTGAACTATTAAATTAAAGCTTTAAAGCATTAAAATATAGCACTGAAAATCAGTAAAATATTTTATAGTGCAATTAAAATTTCGTCAGATAAATTAAAAATGTATAAAAAACTATAACAATTGACAATGAACGAAACTAAACTGAATACAAGGAATGCTTGAAACTATACAAAAGTCAGAGCAGCAGAAAAGAAACCTACTTTAAACTGAATTATGATTTCCATTTTTATAGGTTTGCATTTGGAAAGTGACCACGGGGGTGCTAAGCAGCGTTTGACGAGTGCACTTTGGCTTGAGGCTGAGGGCAGAGTAGTTGTTGTCGAATATGCTGCACATGAGTGGCATCATTTGAAAGCTGTTGACAAAAGGATTTTGCATCTCGAGTGATACACAAAATTGTGAAGGAAGCGCTCTTGTTGCACGTGCCGCATGACAATTTCAATTTCAACTCAAGAGCGAAGTGCCGAGCATTGTTGTCGTCGTCTGTCGACTGACGACAGACAGAGAGGAGCAGACCGACTGAGACACACACGACGGCATTGTGTGCAGATAAATCCGGGCTTACATTTGTGGCATCCATTACAAGTCGCTCCAGGGCTGCCAAATGTGGGTGTTGACCAAATTCGCACAACAATGCAATTGTGGGCCAGCTCCACAGGCAATTGGTAGTAATTACAAAGATACAAAGCCAACACAAGATGAACTGCAACTAAGCAGCACAGCAGAGCAGAGCAAAGGAAATGGAAATGGAAACGGATATGGAAATGAGTCGAATTTATAACGTGAGTGCAGAGTCACGGCTGCTGGTGTGAGTGCTGTTTCATTTGGTTAATTATGCATTGAGCCGCTTACAAAATTAATCCCCAAGCAACGCTACTCGAGCTCCCCAGAGACAAGTCGCAACGCAAACGAAAAGAAAACGAAAAACACAAATAATAAAACTACGATTCAATGTGCTGGACTCCAAGTTTACCCGACAACTTTTCCATTACTGGTTTGTGTCTGCAATAAGTACTGGTTCAAATGCATGCGTAGGTTTATGTCTCGGCTCAATATCTCATTTAATGCAGTTCGAGAGTTTTGCTTGTCCTAAGTGAGCTAATAGTTGATCATTACATTTTAGTCAATTAGCTTATAATCTACCTGGATTACTACCTCTATTCTATTGCCTTTCCACTGTTTGGTTGGCCGGGTATGCACATTACAGCACTACATGTCGTTTGTTTTTGGCCAATTTCAATTTGAAATGTTGTTTGTGCCGGCCTCAGCTCAATATAAACTGGGCGCAGCGGCAACAACAATTGCTACCTGTTCGCAGTTCGCTGTTAACAGTTTAGCTGCTAGCCTCTTACCTGAACAGACCTAAAGTCCCGCACTCGGGACAGTGGTGGTCATTAAAGTCTGTCGCCAACTCGTTGCTCTTAATGTGTCTCTCACTTTCACTCATTTTGCTTCTTTCCATTCTTTCGTCCACCCAGTTCGTGTGTTTATGGGGCGTGGTCAGCATTTAAGTTCGTCAAACTTGGCGAGGGGGCAGCTTTGCCGTCGCATGCTGTGCGAGTTCATTCGCCACGCCACACACCGAAATAAAAGTGGGTGGCAACCAAGAGGAACATGGGACTGAACTAAGCCGCTTAACGTCACACATTTTGCCTCTCAATGCGTTTTTAATTATCACAATTCTTGTTGCCCTTAGTTAGTGCCGCTCATCACCATAATTTGGGCCGAGCGTGGCGAGTGTCGTGACACGAGACACGAGACTCGTGAGAATTTCCACCGACACCTCAAAGGGTATTGAACGATTTTCAACAGAGTGCTTCATGAAAATTGCGCTGGGAATACGTGCGAACGCACTTCGCTTATTTTTAGAATCACTCTATTACTCTATCACCGAGCACTACAACATCTTGTACAGCGGCAAATGATGCAACGAGACAACTAGAAGCACGTCCTAGAGAGGTAGTAGGACTGTAAGTAATGCAATAAGGCAGCTTAAACTCTTAAAGACGTTGTGAGTCGCCGACTTAGTACAATTTGCCTTCTGGCCATTAGCTCAACTCAAGCAACCGCTCTGACAACAGCGGTTGATATAGAAACCGCAGCGATAACCGACTTCAAAGCTCTTCCGTGAAAGGTTTTAGCATACAACATGAAAATTACAATAAAAAAAACCTGTCAGAAGCGTAGGAAATGAATTAAAAAATTAGAATAAAAACATGTTCGGTTGTTCATAAATTCCCAGCAATTTTGAATTACAGCAGCTTGCAATGAGGGTAATGAAAGAAGTGTAAAAGTTAACAAAAGATGTGAGTAAATTGAGTGAAAGACAACGAAGTAAAACCAAAATCAATAGGATTAAAAAGAAAGCTCAAGTTAAAGAAATGCAAGTTAACTTCGAGTAGAAAAGTTGAATTAATGCTGGAAAAATAAAAGCAAGCAAGCAGAACAGCAGCACACAGAAGAAATTCTGATTGCCACATTCGCAGAGAAACTAATATATACGAATAATAATTATAATAATAATACAAAGAACTCACATGGCAAATTAAGTAATTAAAGCAGGCAGACAGACAAAAATCAATAATAGCAAAACGAGTAGTTAAATTAGGCGCAGAACACCGAGAGCTGAAGGTGAAGCACTAACAAACAGCGAGTTGAACTCAGTGGGAACCCTTTTCACACTTTTGCTATAATAATAATAACAATAATAGTACACAGAATTGCCATGACTAAATTAAGAAGGCAGACACTTCACAAAGCCCCTTGGCACAAAGCAAGTGAGTAACAAACTAACTGAAGTTAGAGAGTTCAATTAGCGAAAGCAGTTTGTACTCAAGGATTCGAAGAGTCTGGCACTAGCAACTACTTGAGCTTTAAGTCTTTTGAGTTGCCTCAACTCTGATTATTGAATTAATTTTTGCATGTCACACACGCACACACAGACACACACACGAACTACACACGAGTGTGTGTGTGTATTGAGTTGTCTGGCACTTGGCAATTCAATTTGCACGGCAGCGTCGACAACATTAAAGGCAAGAGCATTATCGCTGATTTCAGCCAGTTTGTCGGATTTGTCAACAGCAACAAAGGCGGGCGACAAAAAAAGGGTTAAAATGTCTTTAGCGCTAATGAAATTAAAACGCGTGAACAGATTTCGCACAGCGACAACAAGCCAAAGGCAAGCCAGCAAGGACCAACAAGGTAGGGACGTGGCAGGGAAGCCAAAAGGCTGGACTAAAGCAATGCGCAGAATGTGCACTTAAAGTAATTAAGCGAGAATATTGCAAACTCCGCATAAGCAGCAACGCAAAGATACAATAAAAAATGCGTGGACTACGCGCAAATTGCTATAAATAGCCGGACGCCAGTTGAATGGAAAGCTGGCGTAATTAAACAAAAAATCGCCGACTAAAGTAAAGTTGGGCAAGCGGTTAATGCTCGATTACAATACCCAGAAACTCGGCGCGCATTGATCTGCTCAAGTTGGGCCACAAAACATTTGATTGGAAAACATTTCACAACAAGTTGCTCGAAGTGCACTCGAGTGGCGCTTTAACTTTGAGTTCGGGTTTTACACATGAAATACTTATTGAAAAAGTTGCAAGACAAAGCACTCGATGCGTGGGTTGGCTCAATAAATAAATAATCAGTTCGCTGGATTTATCAATGGGTTGCACGAACTTCTAACTATTTCAAAGCGCAATTTAAGAAATTTAAACAATTCGCATTGCGTGCAGGCGTTTACTTTCAAGGTAATTCAGATGAAAGTTTTTATAGAAGGGGCCTTACTTTAATAACCACCATTTGACACTTTAATGCAAACCTATTTTGTTGCAAAACTATTTTTCACTAATGAGAACAATGCAAACAGCTTGATTGAATTATTTAAGTTCTTATTTCTGCATAATTTAAGCAGTATATCTTGTGAGTTGCTAGCAAATTAGAGAATACGACAACTTCATAGTTATTATTATTATTATTTGCTTTGCTTTATTTGCCATAAAATTTCAATGATGTGCTCAAGCAGGCTTTATATACATATTTACAGAGATTAGATATAAACATCTTTACAACTGTGAAATCTATGAGCTAGTATGTACATATTTATACTTATTATAAATCAATTACACATGTAATTGGAAATATTTTTATTTGATTTAAATTTAATTAATAAAGGAAAACGGCACAGAAAAACCTTTAAGTACTTCATAGTTATATATGTAGAATGTGTTGTTACGTTACAAAGTATAACCTGATAAATGGTGTATAGCATTGCACGATAAGCGAACTGTAGCCGCTTAATTCAAAAGAGAAAAAGGCGGAAGGCAGATATTTGACAATCTTATAAAGAGTCTTTCAACCAGGACGGGTCGTTGTTAACATTGCATAAAGCAAGATGTGTGTGTGATATTAACGAAATTTCTTTTTTATTTGATGCCATTATGGCTAGAATATGACATTGCTCAAGTGTCCGCCGCAGCTTCGTTTGGCAGCACGAATCCGAGAGGTCCAATTTTAAATAACTCTGCTGCATCTGAGCGATGGTCTGCGTCGATTGTGGCAATAGTCATTGAACTGCGACTTCCGAAAGTCGCTCAAGAAAAAGTCTAGCAGAGTCAAATCACACGATCTTTTGGACATGAAAGTAGACTTTGAAAGTCGAGCGCACAAAGTGCGCAACATTTGCATTATCGAAGACTCGATTTGTGAATAAAAATTGATCATTTGCACTTGCTGCTCAAGCGTGTAACTTGTCTGAGAAAACAGATTTGACAGCTGTCGCCAAAACAAACAAGCCGCCACAAATTATTAACATCGAGCCGCTCACATTTATATTAAAAGTAGACACAGACTCGAACATGCACTTGGAATTTTGTCGATATTAAAATATTGTAAATGTCTCGCAAAACACTTTCGGACTTCTATCAATCTTTTTAATGCTGAAATACAGCATATTTGTATCTACTTTAGCAAATTCGCGTGCTGTTCGTAGAAGCATTGAATGCATTATCTAGAGTATATAGAGTATTTGGGGCGCATTAGTTAATTAGCTGCAGCTGCTGGCGTGAGCAATCGATGTGGATCTATTTTGGGTGCAATTGCGCTTCATTAGGCATGGATTGCAAGCGTTACCTCTGATAGCTGTAAGTGGCAATTAGAAGCTATTAATCGAAGTAGCTGGCCCCGCTCTTTTCTCAACGAAGGGCAGAGTGTGGCATTTGCGTGTTTCCACTTGGGGCAACCACAAAATGGGGGGTATGTGGTGCTTGCCATGTGTGGACTCATAAATAAGTAAATGCATTGGGAGCCAAGAGCGAAACCGAATGCCAAAAACTTCAAACGCTTGCACGCAAACGGCGAAACGGCGCAACGCGAATGAGCAGCAGGATTTTGCTCAGTCGCAGCTGCAAGGAGGCGGGGCAGGCGGCAGGCAGGAAGGAAGGAAGCAACAAAAATACAATATACGTTTGCCGTGCTTCAACATTCATTTTTTCTGTATTTTTAATGTGTTTTATTATTTTGTGCCGTCGTTGTATTCTTGTGTTCTGTTGTTTTGTTTTGCTTTGGTACAAATGAAATGCACGAAGCGTTCAAATTTCACAATGCAAAAATTTACAACAAACAAAAACAAACAAAGCCCGCGGCATGCCACACTACACACACACACACACACAGACACACACAGGGACACCTGCTGCTGCCAGGGCGCGTGTGTTTGTGTGGGTGCGACAGCACGCAAAAATTCGTATTGTTTTAGCCGATGGCATTTACGACCACACAATACGCAGAAGAAAGCAGGCAGACAGCGCGAGAAAGAGAGAGAGAAAGAGGATGGGGGGAGGGCTAGAGCAGGGGCACTGTTAGATAGAGGAGAGACCCAGAGACCGTGAGAGAGGGGAAGAGGGGGAGGGCGGTGTAATGTAGGTATTCAGGTCGCATTCGATTGACAAAAGCCGCAGCCAAAGTTTAAAATGGAACTCAACTTTAATCAGTGCTCGAGTCACACCATGAAAAGCAGACACAAAACTCAACGGAAGTCTTAAAATCAGCATAGCGAAGCAACAGTATTGAATGACAAAAATGCAGTGTGAAATTCAAAAAGTATTATTAAGAAAAGAAAGTAAATAGACAGTAGTAAACAAGCAAGATTCCAAGTTAAATTCTTTCAGAGAAATCTAATCAAGTAATTGACACCAATATTTCGAGGCAACTTTCAATGAAATGAACAAGCCATAATATACTCAACTATATATATACTATATACTAAACATAAGCAAGTGCGAAGTAGTCAATAAGCAAATTTCAAAGTAATTAACGCAAAGATAAAATACTTGTATACTTTAAAGTAGTAAAATGATTGGCGCAAGCAAAGTAATACGATAAGCATCAATAAATTAATGCTCAAAAATTAAACTCAATGATTGCAGCAAGGAAACCAAGAAAGTGAGGGTTTTGAATAACTGAATAGTAGTATTTTAATTAAACTATTAATAGCAAATAACAAATAAGTAATACAAATAGTTTGCGTTTTCCTAATTGCATTGTTTCTTGGCAATCGTTTTATAGGCAATTCGCCTGGTTTTAGTGCAACATTAATGGCATATTAAGACATCCTATGAGCAGTAGAAAAATTGCATTTCTTGAGCACTTCAAGTTGATGAAAGTTGGCAGGAAAAGGCGGTGAATTTAAAGTCTGCAGTTGGATGTGGAAGGAAAGTAAGTAAGTATAAGAAAACAGTCATAAAACTCATTTTGCATGTGTGCGAAATGACTCAAAATGAGATATGTAAGTGCGACTGGCTGCTGCTGCTGCTGCTGGTTGAGGCAGCATTATGTGGCATGCCTCGTCGCGACTGGCATGAGTGTGTTGTAAGAGGGGCAAAGGCAAAAAAGAAATGTGTTTCCAGCGGCTTTTGTTATTGTAATTGTTGTTTGTTGCCGTACAAAGTCGACATATTTCATATGCATGCGCGTCCTGCGAGCGCAGGACGAAGGAGGCGGCGGCGATGTGGTCGCAAAACAGTTGACAAATTTGGAAAAATTGCAACTGCGACAGCGACATCGAGCAAAGAGGAATGGAATGGGCGAAGCACATACAATTTAATGCTTGCCACGCTGCCTGATGATGATTAAGCACATCGCAATGATGATGATGATGATAATCATCTCGATTAAGAAAGATGTTGGGAAAACGCTCGCAATTTTCGCAACAGCAGCGCAAAATGTTGTTTATCGTTTATTTGTACACAAAATATAAAACGAGAACAGAGACAGAGAGACACTGAAAGACAGAGAGAGTGAGAGAGAGACAGTGTGAAAGCTGCAGGGGGAGCGGGGGAACGGGAGACGGAACAGAAGCATTCGACTCGTATGTTTACAAATGTGCACATTCCCTTGCTCTCGCCTGCTCGGCCTTTTCGAGTTTGATTGATTTTTGTGGTTCTAATGTACAATTTTAATATTTGCACAAAACATTTGAACATTCATTCCGCACGTTATTTATTTGTTATTGCCACCTTGCCCCATGACAGCCAGCCAGCCAGCCAGCCAGCCAGCAGTGCCCCATGCTCGCCGCACGTGGCGTATACTTAATATTGCTCGATAAATTGCTAAGTTTTTAAAGGCGCACTGCTCAATAGGTTGTTGGCATCGCATCCATTCTCACCACGACCTCTGTAGTCATCTGCTATCAGCAAACACTCACACGGAGAAATGACACTAGCTCATTAAATATTCAATGATTGTGTCACTGACTTATGGGCTTATGACTTGCGGACTTATCACTTACGACTTGCCACACAAATCTGCGGCAGCTGTCAAAGTTCTGCCAGCCAACGACAGCAAGTTCAATAATTATTGGTTGAGCTTCTGCTGGGATTAATCACTAGCTGCGCTGCTCTGCAAATCAAGGGAATCAAGTGCGAATGTATTTATTGTGTGCATCAATCTTTTCACTCACGATTAATTGCCAGCTAAAGTGTTCAATTGAATGATAACTGAATCTTAATGAGTTCGCATTTATATTAACATATTAGTGAAAGTCTTTAGTTTTCTAACGCCAATAATAAAAGCTTTGCTAAGCTTTGAGCTTCTGCAATTTCATCTTCTGCAACAAAACTTTAAGTTCTTTATTCTCCAACTTTTGATTGAATGAACTCGAATTGAATGTCTTAGTTTGTCAAGGCAGTTTTGTAAATAATTTAGTTTATATTTCAATAAAAACAATGAAATTCAAATTTGAAGCCTTTTGCAAATTTAAAGCAGCAAAGCAATTGCTGAAAATGCTTTCAGTGAATACTAAATTCGACTAAATATAATGATAAATATGTTCACACTATAAGATAAGTAAGAAAAGGTTGGTTTTGCAATAACAATCTGATGAATGGAATATTTTAACAACTCAGTAATTTTGTAGGCATTTTAAGTTAATGTTATATTTCAATAAAAGCAATGAAATTCAAAATTAAAGCCTTAATTTGCAAGAAATCTTCCATTGAAGCAGCAAAACAATCGCTGACAAATGCTAACAGTGAATACTGAACTCAGATGCAACTAAATATAATGAAAATGTACTCTTATTCTAATAGGATAAGTAAGAAAAGTTTCGCTTTGCAAATGTTTTCAGTGAATACTGAACTCAGATAAAACTAAATATAATGACAAATGTGCTTAAATGACAATCTGATGAATAAAAATATTTTAACAACTCATAGAGTAATTTTGTAAGAATTTTATATTTCAATTTAATCAATGAAATTCAAATTTGAAGCCTTAACTTGCAAGAAATCTTCCATTGAAGCAGCAAAACAATGGTTGGCAAATGCTTTGCTGAACTCAGTTGCAAACTAATGACAAATATGCTCAAATAACAATCAGATGAATACAATATTTTTAACAACTCACAGAGTAATTTTATTCGCATTTTAAGTTAATGTCGGGATGAATCAGCAGCTCGTATTTCAGCCAATGTCATTGTGGAGTCTGTGTGGCATGAAATGGAGCAGAAGATAGATTTTTAGAATGGGCTGTTTGATGGCCTTGCGGGAGTTTGTGGCGTTAGCCAAGCAAACGCAAAGGTAACCCCAGCTTCTCACAGCTATCGGGCCATCAAGCTGTCCAGATAAAAAGCCCAACTGTGTGTCGCTGGTTAAAAACAAACTCCTGTGAATCACAGCTAGACAGCAGCACAGGAGATGGGGGGGGGGGGGCAGGGTAGGGCAGCAGGTGATGGCAGTGTCAGACAATGTATACTTGCAACGTGGCAGCTGGCGTGCGTCCTGGGAGCCAGTCTTAACTGGCTTAGGGCGGCAGTGACAGGCCGGGACATAAGAGAATAGCAGGATAACAGGATAACAACAAGTCGAGGGAGACCGACCACAACAACAACAGCAACAACAGCAACAACGACGAGCAGTCGTGTTTCACTTGCGACATTGAAATTACGTTTGCAACTCGAAATCGCAAAACTGTGACTGAGATTTGAAGCGCTCGCGTGTTTTGCCTCTTGTGCGTTGGCTGCTTTTGTTGCGAGCGTGCTTCTTATCGCTGCTGCCACTTCTCCTCTTGTTGCAACTGATTAGGCAGCACTCCATTTAACTGTCATTTGCAGCAGCAGCTCAGACAACTAAGCCAAGTGCAGCAACGGCGATTACGACGTCGTCAACCTCGTCGTCTGGCTCGCCTGCGTCACAGGAGACGTCAGTTGTGCGCTTGCACAACTCCCCTCGCTGCTTGTCCCCGCCCCTTCTGCGCTGTTTATATAAGCGCAATCCGTCAGAAAACCTGCAGGAAGAAAACCTTCAGCTGCAGCCCAAAAACTTTACTCGAAACACACAACAAACATAACAGGCAAAAATTCATATTTCTTTCAATTCAATTCGAGGAGCGCACAGCGGGGAGGGGGGCGGGTTTCAGTGTGTCGCAAGAAATACATAAATCACATACATAATTCAGCATCTCAAATAACTTTGTGCTGCGATTTGCACACAGTCGGCAAAGCGAAAACAAATTATTGAATTATAATCCGATCCGAGAACAAAGAGAAACCCCACAAGACTTGCCCACACCGCCTCCCCGACCTCCCCCCCAATTCAGTGCTCTGGGCTATCAAACACGCATAAAAAACATCTATTTCATGCAGGTGCCGAGCATTTATATATAAATATATATGTTTTTATAGGATTTCTGCTTTCAATCACGCCGCTTCAACTGCCCGTCATAAAGTTGAGCAACATTAATAGAGAGATCCTTAGCTATTGTCTCGCTCGCTCTCTATATACACATTGAAAGCACTAAATGATAGTATATTATGAACGATTTCAAACCAGCCGATACTCTGTGCGTCGGGGCCTTTAATACGTTTTTAGAGATCATTAAAAAGCAGTGCTAGTTTTAATGTTGATGTCTGGAATTTGCTTGCAGCTGCAGTTATCAGCCAAGCTAAATGACTCAGACTCGTATAATTTCTGCAATAACATAAAAAATAATCAAGCAGAGACATTCGGAATGAAGTTGAAACTTTTCATTTGCTTCATCAGTTGAGTGAATTTCGCAGCAAAGTTGATATTTTGTAGAATATTTGAAAGAGAAACATAGTTAGTTAAATGCCTAATGTAATAAAATTCAGATGTTCAACAGCATAAAAATATGCAAATACTTTAAATGTTTAATATAATATTTATGTATATCTTAAGGCATACATATAGAATTAGAACTTGCTAGCAAACTGACAGATACCCTCTAAATTTCTGTACTATTTGTCGAAGAGAAAACCACTTAAAAGAATTTGCTTCTGTTCTATGAAATTCGAGGGGGAATTTGCTATCTTGTAGTCAACCTCTCTGCGCATTTTGATGGTTACAGGGTATGCGTATAAAGTAGCCCCACAAGCTGTCAAAAAAGTTCGATTCTTTTTGCAGTGCTCGAACAATGAGGCATTTTGAATGCCATCTGTGAAATAATAGAGTTTATTTTGACACCTGCTGTGCATTTGTTAAAAGACTCGTAAATTCGCAATATTTACGATTATCGCTCTTTTATACTTCAAGAACGAGTGCATTTATTTTTTATTTTGATTTTCTGCGAGCATAAATGAAAACGTATCCTCGACTCGAGTGGGAAATTATGCGAATATATCTTAAACTAGCTGCTTCGAGCGTCGTTCATTTTTATAGCGTTAGCGTTTCGCTTCTTCCAACTGCTCGCCAACTATCTGCAGAAACTAACCTTAAATCACTTAGCTTAGCCGACAGTTAAAACCCTCCCTACAGTGCGCCGTTAAATCTCAATTTGGTTCAGCTGCTAAGGAGGCGAAGGAACTTCCTTGAGCTGACTGCTGGAACTGTTGGCGTAGCTGGCAAGCGAACGAGATCAGCACGGGCAAAGTGGAGGATGCAAGTATTTGAAAAGTTTGCTGTAATTGAATGAAAGCAAAAGACCCCTTCACACATTGTCAACGTCATCATCAGCGTGCCAAACTTGGCCAAATACCCGCTTGGTCAATCAAAAGTCAGATTTTGGTCTAAGCCAACTCTTTAATTTTTTCCGTTTTTTCTTTTCCTCCTTCTTGGCGCTTATGATGACGTTTGAGTAACTAAAGCGGAGACAGAGAAAGTCCGAGCAAAGTTTTTTATTCTTCACACTTTGCCACACAGATTATCTAGAAACAATTGGCTTGTCTTCCATTGTTTGCTTCTTTTGCTTGCGGCGCTGCTTGTTTGTTTCGAAATTGAAAGTTGCAACAGCTTCCGATAATGTGCAATATTTTGGGGCAAAATAGCTCAGCATCAGTGCTGCCAACGATTGAGGCACAGTGTATCAAAAGAGATACAAGTTCTATCTATTGTTGTACCTAATTTGTATTTTTAAGCTAACAAAACAATGTTTGAGTACAAAAAATAGTAAATTGCGATTAAGGCATATAAGTTTTAATTCATTTGCGTGAAAAAATAACATCAGAGAATCATCATTCTTATAAAAGTCCGCGCTTCATTTTAAATTTAAATACAAAAACTGTCTCCAATTGTATAATAGTCAAAAAACATAGTTTACAAATATTAATTAATGTTGATTTTAAATTTTTCGTTTAAAATAAAAAGAAAAAGTTAATAGTTTTTTAAGCAAATTCATTGCTAAGTTCAGATTTTCATATAGCGTTTGAAACTTAAAAAAAACGTCAATTCTAGCGGGAAAATAGCTAAATTGACCACAACACAGCAGCTGTTTAGATCAGTTTAAAAGTAAGAAACAAAAAGCGGAAACCAGAGAGCAAAGCAAATTGCTTCTGCTAAGTGCAGCAAGTGTATAGATCTGCGCTGCAGCTGCTGCTGCTTCTTCTTCTTCTGTCAGTGAGGCTGTAACATTTAAATTAAGTATACGCAGGGAGTGCGCCGCGCCGCATTCGACTTACCACGCGTAAACAAACAGAGCCGTATGAGGCAATCGAGCCAACGGAGTTGCGTGCTGGCAACGCCAATGGATTTGTTGTTGTAATATGAATATCTGCTGCGGCTGCTCAACGCCATTGCACCTTGTTTTACATTGTTTTCTTCTTTTTTTATTTATTATTTGTTAACACCAACAAAAAATGCACTCGAACAAAAAGACGCAAACAAAAATGACAAGAGTCACACAATTAATTAACAAGCACGATTTGTGCGACTAGTTCGCTTTTTTTTTGTTTTGTCCGCTTTCGTTGTCGCTTGTCCCATGAATTTTTCAAATGCGCTCTGCAATTAGCAAACAACAATAACAACACAGCTTTGCATAGGCGGCAAATGCGCGCCAAAAATGGAATAGAACTCAACACTTGTCGCTAGTCGGTGTGGCACTGATTCAGCGTAAGTGCGTGCGCTGCTGTTGAATGGCAGCATGCAACTAGACTCTGTGCCACCAATTGGACGCGCAACTGACTTGGCGCGCGCCACACAAAACAAGAGAAAAAAACACACGCGCACACTACATGTGGTGACCACGAAAATAACCGTAAAAGGACAAAAGCGATATGGTAACACAGTTGCTGTTAAGACGTTCACACGAGCACTATAATAGCGAACAACAGCTGGGCAGCGATACTATTGCCAATAAGCATTTAGCAGACTCTGATTTACATAGTTTGCAGCTTAGTGCATTGCCGCGGCAAATCCAATTGGCATGAGCACAGGTTCAAATAAAATGAAGTGCACTTGTTAGCTTTTTCACGTTTCACGTCAGCCGCATGAACATGGCGGCAGCTTTGGACAGCACTGTTAAGCTTTCTGTGGCAACGCTATCCGCGTTAGCAGTAGAGCGCACAACTGTTGCGCCACTGTGCTAAGTTCACAGCTGTTGCTGTGTTAAGCTATCGAGGTGGCAACGCTGTAAGCGCACAACTGTTGCGCCACCGTTCCGCCGCAGTTGACCATCCGTTTTGTTGTGTACATTGTAAGCTTTTTTTGCATTCAGATGTGATTGTGTTTTTTTGAAATAAAACAATGCGAATGTTGAGTGGCAACAATTGCTTGACGTGTCTGCGCCAAATGGACAACGATCCGACGATAGCCCACACGATAAACGCGGAATTGCAGCAATTGCTGCAGCGTCATATCGAGTGGCAGCCACAGGAACTTAGCGCCGAGCAACTGCCCAAGCGAATGTGCAACGCATGCCACCAGCTGCTGCTGGGCTACGAGGAGTTCCAGCAGCAGGCGCGTGACAGCCGCAAGCAGCTGCTCGACATGCTGCAACAGCAACAGTCAAAAAAGCAGCAACATTTGGAAACCGTCAACTTTGAGATTGTTTTCGAGGAACAATTGCCGCCGAATGCGGCAGACGAGCTGCTGGACAGTGCAACGCTGCTGGTAACGCCTGCACCACAGCCCGATCCCATCGACGAGCCCACAAAACCCGCTCCAAACTCCACGCCCTCGCCGCGTCGTTGCAAAGGCGTGAGGAACAGCTTCAAGTGCCAGCAATGTGGCCACTGCTTCGCACACAATCTAACGCTGCAAGCGCACGTGCGCAAGGTGCACGAGGGCAGCAAGCGGCCGTTTCAATGCGATCGCTGCGACAAGTGCTACAGCTTCATGGGCGGCCTCTACACGCACATCAAGGAGATACACGAGAGCAGCAAGCGTTGCTATCCCTGCGATCAGCCCGGCTGCGAGCGCGTTTACATTAGCAGCATTGCGATGCAGAAGCACAAGCGACTGAAGCACAGCAGCTCGCTGTTGCCGCCGCCACCGGGTGCCGCACGCAAGTACGTGTGCGAACAGTGCGGCGCCACGTTCAATCAGACGGCGAACTTGAAGCATCATCGCCGCACCAAACATCCGACGGCTGCGGAGGCGGCAGCGCATGCACGCGACAGCGTGCAACACTATTGTGCGCTGTGCCAGAAGCATTTCCATTCGCGCTACACGCTCAAGTACCACAACATGCAACAGCATGCAACGCAGTCGGACGACGCACAGCTGGCGCAGTTGCATGAATGCCAGGTCTGTGGTCGTCGCATGGCCAAGCGTTTCATGCTCGTGCAGCACATGCTGATGCACAGCAGCGACAAGTTGCCATGCGAGCACTGTGGCAGACTGTTTGCACGCAAATTCGAGCTGGAGGCGCACATCAAAGCGGTGCATCTGAAGCTTAAACCTTTCAATTGTCAGTACTGCTCCGAATCGTTTGCGTCGCGTAAAACGCTGCGACATCACGAGTATATACACACTGGCGAGAAGCCGTATGTTTGCCAGGTGTGTGGCCAGGCATTCAGGCAGCAGACATGCCTCAAGAACCACGGGAAGGTGCACGACAAACTGTTGCCGCAGTCAAAGGCCAGTTGAGTTCAGTTTAAGTTTTAGTTTGCAAATAGTCCGTAAAATAAATGGTGTTTAATTTGCAAGCTAGCTGTTTGTTGCTTTCTGGGGCAGCTCTTTCGTATTGTCCTTATCATTCTCCATGTGCTGCAGCTGATGCTGATGTTGCTGCTGCTCGTGTTCTATGTATTCGGGCAGATCGTCGAGCGGCTTAAAGTACAAGTGCACCGCTTGGGAGCCGGCCATCATCGCCAGCATTGCGCTGCCCAAGAATTTCATATACTGTCCCCACGAGACGCCAGCGGGCATGTTTTACTGTGTTGTTTGCTTCTGCTGCTGCAGTTCCCCAATGTGCGCCTGATCCTCGACGTAGTTCTTCGCCTGCCTACGTTTGAATGTGCGATCTAAAAGAGCAATTTTTAGCGCAAGAAGTTTCACGTATGTTGAATCACACCTACAGAAGTTTGTCTCGCCCACAGTCCAGTTGATCATGGAGTACTCGAGAGCAGCACCCAGCCCAAAGAAGATGGGCAGAAAGCGGTAAATGCCAAAGCGCCGCTTACCGGGCCAATTGTCGAGGAAGCGTCGCACTAAACTACTGTGCAAACTCATTGGACACTTATGTAAGCAGAATGGCGGCGACTCAATTTCGCTGCCCAGGCGGTGCGCCTTTGGTGTGTTGTGGGCCACTCGTTTAATACACTGGAATCGCGCCCACTTTGCTAGGCTTTAAACAGCTTGTGCTTAATAATTTAATACAAAAATTTAAGAATAATGTAGAAGCAATTTTGGCAGCGTACGGTACGCTAGGCTGACAGCTGTTTTACTTGATATTGTCTGTTACAGGTATGCTCTCCGTTTTGCGTTAGTTGCGCAAAACTGTAGCTCCGCTGCCTACTACATCAGCTGTGACGATGTATGTTAACTAACATGCGCACTCTATTGTGTTAGCACGCTCAACTTCAGCTCTCTTGTGCTTTTACTGCTAACAACAGCTGTTAGCATATCGCTAATGCTACAAATAACAGCTATTGTTTGGCAGAGGACTGCTGCGCTCCGTTTTGCGTTGGTTACGCAAATTGCTGCTCCCCTACGCTACAGCTGATAGCTTACGTTTACGTTCTACGTTGTTGGATTAGTGTAACAATTTTGTGTGAAACACGTAAACATTTATTTGTTTTTATTGTCAATCTACGCTATTGCTCAGCACATTTATGCATTCTTGGCCAACAGACAATTGAAGTATTCAACATGATACACAGTCTGTTCATTGTAAACAGCAGCGGGTAAGCAGCGAACCGAAACATATGCCTTATCACTTGTGCATTGAGTGAAAACATCTCTCCCTCTCTTTCTCGCACCCACAGCGAAGTCTTTCTGGAGAAGCATTGGCGCTCCGTAGTGTCGCGTTCTGTTTGCGAATACTTTCTCGACGCCCAAAGAGCCGCTCCATACGTAAGCCACGTTTGCAACAATCATATGCTTTACTTCTGCCCCACTTCAACCCAAATTCACTCACTTTGGTTTCTTGTTACTTGAAGGATGTGCCGCCCGTAATTGCCACGCCCCATTATTACCTGATCACCGTGCAGCGCGACAGCGTCTCCTTGGTGGCCGCCTGCAAGCAGGAGGTGCCGCCGCTCTTTGTCATCGAGTTCCTACACCGCGTCGTCGACACATTCCAGGACTACTTCGGCGATTGCTCGGAGTCGGTGATCAAGGACAACTATGTGGTTGTCTACGAGCTGCTCGACGAGATGCTCGACAACGGCTTCCCCCTGGCCACCGAGAGCAACATCCTCAAGGAGCTGATCAAGCCGCCGAACATTTTGCGCACCATCGCCAACACTGTGACCGGCAAAAGCAAGTCTGTTCGAATCACAGCCCTTAGTCGCGATTCTCCAGCTTAATTCGCTTTTTTTCTTGGCAGTGTGAGCACCACGTTGCCCTCGGGCCAATTGTCGGCCATCCCCTGGCGTCGCAGCGGCGTCCGGTACAACAACAACGAGGCCTACTTCGATGTCATCGAGGAGGTGGACGCCATCATCGATAAATCGGGCTCCACGGTCTTTGCCGAGATTCAGGGTCATGTAAGTGAATGACAGGAGAAGAACTCTTGTAATCACTTAAGTAATTACCAATTGATGTGCTCCATAGATTGACTGCTGCATTAAGCTGTCGGGCATGCCAGACTTGACGCTATCCTTTATGAATCCGCGTCTCTTCGACGACGTCTCCTTCCATCCGTGTGTGCGCTTCAAGCGCTGGGAGGCCGAGCGTCTGCTGTCGTTCATACCACCCGACGGCAACTTCCGACTGATGTCCTATCAATCGTATCAGCCGTCGGTGGTCACCATACCCATCTACATACGCCACAACTTCTCGATCAAGACCGGCGAGCAAGGCCGCCTCGATCTAACCATAGGACCAAGGAACACGCTCGGACGCACCGTCGACAAGGTGAAGCTGGAGCTGACGATGCCCAAGTGTGTGCTCAACTGTCTGCTGACGCCCAACCAGGGCAAGTACACGTTCGACTCGGTGAGCAAAACGCTCTCCTGGGACGTGGGCCGCATCGATGTCTCCAAGTTGCCCAACATACGCGGCTCGGTGAGGCAGCACTCAATTCGCATCACTTGCGGGACGAGCTAAACGTTGTTTTTTTTTTTGTTCTATAGGTGTCCATAATGCCCGGCAGCACGAACATCGATGCGAATCCATCGATCAATGTGCAATTCCAAATCTCACAGCTTGCCGTCTCGGGGCTGAAGGTGAATCGCCTCGATATGTACGGCGAGAAGTACAAGCCCTTTAAGGGCGTCAAGTATTTAACCAAAGCTGGCAAATTCCAGGTGCGCATGTAGCAGCCACGCCCACGACGCCCGCCCCTGCCAGTCGACTAAGCTTTAATTAAGTATACAGAAATACAAATGGAAATCTTTCAATCGTCTGAACCCTACTGCATCTCACTGTAACTATTATATTCCTTCTTTCTTTTTTTTTTTGACTGCAACGATGTGTTTTATTTCAAGATTCATTGATTGAAATGCTAATGTTATTTGGCTATTCGAACAAATAAATGTGCAAAGTAATTGTGTGCTCAGGTCTTTCAATTAAAACAGCTCGCCTAAAAGATACCCCACATCCTAACTTTTCCATAATTTAAATTAGGTTGAGAGTAAATTTCGGGTCTCAAGCAACGAAAGTTAGATGGCGCCATCTATTAGAAAATCGTATAACTATGGATGGTAAAAAGCAGATAAACTTTGAGTAAATCGTTGACTATATAAAACTATTAGAAGCAGCCCAACAATTTGCATATTATGTTTGACATAACTATAACTTTAGTCTGCTAACTTTTAGTATAAACATTTTGCCAGGTGCAATAGAGACCTTTAAACTTTTTAATTATTGACTATTTTCTAATTTTGAATTCACAAGTAAGTTTGATAAAGACAATTTTAGAAAAACTTTTATGAGTAGTTAGAATTTGTATTTATAAACTACTATTCTTAACAACCAATAGCTTAGCTATTCTTTATATAGTTAGTTGAAGTACGAGCAAATTCTTTGAATATTTAGGCCTATCGAGCTGATTAATTCCTTTGCCACTTACAGGGTATAGCAAATGTGTTGTATACCAGCTTCTCTCTCGCTCTCTCACTATCTCGCTCTCTCTGTTGCCATATTTAAAACTGGCTGCAAAATCTTGTTCGCCACTTGACTGGAAATCAAGTTGCAAGTCCGCGAGCCGCTTGGCAACAAACCCACGTCGAAAGAAAACGAGCAACAGAAAAAAACCAATAAATTTCAATGAAAATGCAAAACTTGATTTTTTCGCAGTTTCTGCTCTCGCTCGCCTGCACACATAGCGAGTACATACTGTAGCGTGTATACACATATATATATATATATATATATATATATCTACTTTGTGCAGTTCTTTTTGTGTGTTGCCAACCGGTTTTGGGTTTTTTCTGGCTGGGCATTTTTCAAAGGCAATTTTCGGTGTGCTGGGCTCTGGCGAACGGCGTGGCACGGTAGCCAACAAGCGCCAGCACAGCGAGGATACGCCTTGTGGCCAGCCAGACTCGACTTGCCACACCAACACGGCGCGCAGTAACTTTTGCCTATTTGGCCTGGCCAAAATCGCGAGCGTGGGAAACTACAACAATAATTGTAGGCAAGCACAGGCACAGTCACAGGCATAGCTTAGCTTAGCTGAGTTTAGGCCGTGGCATGTGGCATGCCACATGCTGTGCCGCTGGTCGTTAGTTCGGCCCAAGTTCGTTGTCTAAGTCTTTTGTTTTTGCCTCGCTTTTCTCATTTCACATTTCAACGGCATTTTTGCGCTATCAATTATAACGTTCACAGTTTTGCTTTGTTAATTGTTCAATAAATTGTTAAATATTTATAACAATTGTGCGGCACTTATGGCTGCCAGCGAGTGCATAACTGTGTGTGTGTGTGTGAGCAACGACAACGAGAAAAACGGCAACAAATGCTCGGCATTGCGGCAATTGTTAACACTTCGCGCTAAACATTAGTAATGCACTCACACACACACACACCCAAGTCTCTGCGACTTCAATTCATTTACATACTATGACAATCGCAGCGCTTAATGGCAATTTAACTTAAACTCGAAACTGGTTTCAGCGCTTTCCCCTCTCCCCGCTCCCTGCTCAGCCTACGTTCTGGCGCAGCTAAAACAAAGTTCTCAAGCCTTAAGCAGCCCATCTCGTACTTTGAGTACAGTCAAAGGATTGTTCTGGCAACTCGCAGCAACAAGGCGCCGCTTCCACCTCTCCCTCTCCCTCTCTGTGTCTCTGTCTCCCTCTAGCTTGTCTGCTTTTTTCCCTAACTGAACCTAACCCAATTCTGAACCAGTTCAACACCTCGGCTTCCACTTTTGTCAACAGCTTTTTGCACCTTATTTCAGCAAGCAACAAGTTGAAATTAAGTTGAGACTCGACTATTTACAATTTATTGCAAACACTTTGAATTTATTGTGGCTTCAAATCAAGCATCTGCTTTTAGACTGTCAAAATTACACAACAAACGCTAGAATAAATAATAAAAGCATTTCATGTGGAATAAAAGTGTTTAAAGCATCTATTTTGTAGACCATTAAACAAATAGTTGATATATGCACACAAAGTGATAGATAGATGCACACAAAGTGTGTGACAACATTTTTAATCAATTTTCTCTCAAAACTTAAATAGTTTTCTTAAGAAATTTTAGGCGATTGCCCTAAAAAGTTTCACGACTTTGCTGAACCAATTTTATATACTTTGTGCAACAATTCAATACATTTCTTTCTTTCGAGATTGATTTTCCTGCTAATCAAACTTGTTGATTTGTATCTTCAACAAATATGCATATAGATTATCTATTGCAACTGGGCGACGCTTTATGCAAATCAAAGGGAATCGTGACTGTTTGCAAGCCAAATAAATGTAACGATTCAAATGTTGACTGAAAGTGTGCACAGACTGTTGGCAGACAGTGTTTGCCGAAAGTGTTGAGCCACTTGCCACTGTGCAACAGTGCAGCAGGTGCAATTTGATTAGTTTGCCAATTAACGCCCCAGTCCCAACCCCAAACTCCACCTTCAAGTTGCTGTCCCCGTCGCAACCCAATGGAATCTCGCTTCGTTACGCTCCAATTTCACAATACGCTCAGCAAACTCAACGCTTTCGTCTTTGTGTTTGTGTGCTAAGTGATTTGCTCTAAGGCAAATGCTTGCGGCAGACTCTGCCACGCCCTTTGGCAACAATGCAAGTTGCACATTTGCTTGCACTCAACTAGTTGCAAGCAATCGTTGCTTAGTTGCGAAAGCATTCGAGTTGCTTGCAATACACTTTCATATGCAAATAAATCAAATTGCAGCCCTTCACTCTGCCATAGACTTGCAAAGTGTCTGGAATATTCTGCAAATTTATTATACTTTGAGTTCCACAAGCAGATTTATTTATTTACCGAACTGTATCTACTAGTTCCAAAAGCAGATTTTCCCAATGTGTAAAAAGCTTATTAAAAAATAACATTTGGTAAACATTTTTTTTCTTTAAAGTAAAGTATTCTTGATGGAGAAATTCATTAATTTTGAAGTAAGTAACTACAATATCAAATACAAAGTATGAATGCACAATATCAAATACAAAGAATAAAAGTATCTATAGTTTATTGGTAAAGTAGTGCAATATGAATTGCATTGAAAACAACAGAAACAATTTTAAAGTTAAGCTTAGCGCTGTTTAAGAATATATTATTTAAGCATGTTGAATGTGCATAGCTTAAAAATGTAGTTTGCAGTTTGTTTTGCTTTCAAGATCAGCGAACTACACAAATTTATTTGGTTTGCTTTCGAATTGATTCGAATCTGTTGATACTTTGCTCATGTTCTTGGCGTTACATTGAAGTTGAGTTCAGTTGGTGGAGCCTCAGGGTCACCGCAACATGTTGCAAGTCCGCCGCCCCTCACCCTGCTCCCTGGCAATCACGCTCTTATCTCTGATATGTTCGTCGAGAGTCGCAGTCGCTTGTCAGGGCATTTGGAAAATCAACAGCGAAATCAGCAACAACATGCATTTGTCATTAGCGAGCATATTTGCTTTTCTAGCCCCCCGCGTCTCCCCCCGCGCCCCGCGCCCCTAGTCGCCTGTCCGCCGGATCGTACAATTGCAATTGCAGTTTTGTGTTCAATAATAAATAATAATTTATGCAACTTGTTCGTTGGCACTGTGCAAATGTTTGAACTACGAGTTGCTGTTTGTCAAGTCGTCTTGTTAGCGCTGAAAAACGATGCCGAAAATTGCCAAGAAAAAATAATGGAAAATAAAAAGCAAACCGCAACGCGGACTGAAACCTGAAGCTGCTGCCCAAAATCCAAAGTCTAATAAGCGTCTGGTCGGCTAATTAGGAACGTTGATTGGACTCCAAGCCCACACGGACCTACAGAGGCAGCCAGAGGGACGGACGGACGGACAGACGGACAAAGACAGACGGGGCAGTTGAGAGCCACACGCTAAATTGCAACGGCAGACGTTGACGCCTCTGTTTAGCTGACTCTCCGCCTATACCCTGCAAATGGACGAGCTGGCAATGCTAAACCATAAGTTGATAGTATTATTCAGATAATAACATTATACATATAAGAAAACACCAATGAGCTTAGTCTTAAAATCTACTTAAGAATTTAGCTTGCAGTGCTTTCCATTCACCATAAGTCATTTTAATTATTTTATTTTGTACGACAAGTGAATGTTTACTTCCATAATAATGCTTCAAGAACTGCAGCAAGCACATTACAATTTCATTCTGTATTATGATAATATTTGCTCTTTTAAACCTACATTTATTTTATTTATCTCGCAAACTTATTTGTCTCTCTAATTTTTTGTTAATATTTTACAACAGTTTCATGCTACATTTTCATAATCCCATTTCTGCACAATTTATTTATAATCAGTATCGAATTTTTAATTGAAATTACCTCAAATTATTTTTAAGAGTCAGTAGCTAAAAACAAATAATGTTTATATTAGATGTGCTTGATTATTTTTTAACTATTATTCCCACATTATTTATGATTTTTGTATTTATATTTATTTTATTCAATTTAGTCTTTAAAACAGCTTTAAATTGGTCCACAAAGTGTATACATATAAATATAATTTTAAGAGTCAGTAGCTAAATACAAATAAATGCTTGAATATTTTTTAAATATTATTCCCACATTATTAAAGACATTTCTTCTTTATATTGCTTTAAATTTACTCTTTAATACAGCTTTAAATATGGATATATTTATATTTATTTATAGATATAGCATATTCTAATTTTAAGAGTTAGTCGTTAAAAACAAATGAAGTTTACATTAAATGTGCTTGAATATGTATAAAACTTTCAGTTACACATTCTTCATCATATTTATTCCTCATATTGCTAATTTAGTCATTAATACTACTTTAAACTGGACCACAGAGTGTATATATATATATGATATTTCTAAGAGTCAGTAGCTAAAAATAACTATTCTGGAACTATTCCCTACATATTCTGCATCAAATTTATTCTTTATATTGCTTTAAATTTAGTCATTAAAACAGCTTTAAATTGGACCACAAAGCGTATATATTATTTGCTAATGTTTATATTATTATTTAGACATTATTCACCATATTTATTCTTGATATTGCTCTGAATTTGTGCTTCAATACAGCTTTAAATTGAAGTAGAGGGTATGCGGCCGTCGTGTTTGGTTTCTATGCGCACTGCACTCATTAAAAACGATTGAAACTTCCGCAAAATGAAGACAGCAAACGCAACACAACAACTCTCAATTTCGAAAGAGACGCAGCAACAACTGTGCCCAAAGTAGAACAGCTATGCATAGGTAAAAACTACGCGTATATAGTGGTGGATTTATGCTGAGCCACAGATCGGATATAGGACAACGTGGGACAGTTGAAGAGACCCAAACAGTTGCGAAACGAGCGCAAATCGAAGCATTGTTTGGGGCCACAAAATATTGTGCAGTCGAGGGCAGCTTCAAAGGGGGAAAGAGTGCATGACTAAGTGTGAGAGAGAGAGATAGAGAGAGGGGATGAGAGGGGAGAGTGAGTCAGAGGGAGCTGGAGCGAGGGTTCGCTTTGTTGTGCATTCATTAAACGCAATCGCCACAACAAACATGTCAAATGGCATAAACAATAAAGGCTCAAAGATTCACACGCTCCCACACACACACACGCACACACACACGCACACACACACGCACACACACACACACACAGAGAGACACTAGCAAATGACCGAAAAAAGCAAATAATTGAAATTTATGAAATGAGGATTTTGCATACAAAGTTGTCGATGGTAAACAATTAACGTATCGAACAACAACAACAACGAAATGCGTGTGGGCCGCGCAGAGAGCGAGACGAAGAGAGAGGGAGAGAGAGAGGGGGGGAGAACTGAGCTATGCTAATCAATGTGTTTAAAATAGATTGATATATAAGTGTTGGGCTTAGATGCGCGACACGATAATGAGAACGATAATTTGTCGTCGCCAAATATGTGATAAGTAAATGCAAATAGCGAGATGTCACACAAGGTGGAGAGGGGGAGGGGACAGCTAGAAGTATGCTAAAACTTAGCACATTTAATTACCATTGGTTAATTGATTTATAGCCGCAAACAAAATGGAACAAAATGAAAAACAAGTCGTAAAAACAAAAACTGTATAAACAAATGAAAAGCTGCCCAAATTCACACGATTCGCATTGTGCACATCAGAGTTACAACTCTCTAATTTTCAGATCGTAAACTTTGCCAAATCACTATAATCAAGTTAAGTTGCATAGATCGTTTCGCTAAAAACGTTATAGAGCCATTTGTAGTCGTCGGGAGATGAAGTTCAAGATTGGCATGAAAACTTGACAATCGATTGGAATTCTAAACGATTGAACTCGAAGCTCTGAAGGTTGGCAAGCAGAGTCTGTTTTGGGAAAACGGGAACAATGGCACAACTTCCGGGTTGTAAAAAGTCGCAGCCAAAGGGCGAGGTTGCTTCAAAAAGTCCACTTGAAGCTGTCCCCAAAAATAAACGGGTGAATAAGCAGATCGCTTGCGAATATATAACACATCTGTGGCCCTCGCCAACTCTGGTCAGTTGTTGACCTTGGGTGGTTAAGAGGTTAATTCGTCACGATATGAAATGTGCCGCCGAATGGCGTAAATAAACTGTAATTTTAATTCAATCTACACAAATTGGCAAAGCGCACAAAATAATGGGAGCGAGAAAAGCCAAACGCGTCTTGCATAAACGCGAATCAGTGGCGACCTCTGGCGGCGGCCAATTGCATAACGCGATAGCCCCCAGCTGATATCCCCAACAGACATATATACGAGTATATATAACATATGACTGTACATATACGTGGCCAGCTCTCCCTTCATTTGAGACACAATTTATTTATTTAAAAGCCAACTACTAAACGCTTCGCGCATACCCTGTAGCCTGCCGCGATCGGCTGTGATGGACTCGCTGCTGATATCCTGTAGATATCGCATTACTTTTGAGCCTCATAAACACTTTCCACTGCAGAATGACTGCGAGTTCGATTTATACAGTACAACTTATTGTTATATTAATTTCACTTGTTTTTTCAATAAGGCTCCTAACTTAAATTATATTCTTACCTCTTCTTATATACTCGTATATGTAGTTATTTATATATGCATTGCAGCTTAATGTTTTGATTAATTTGCTATTGCTATTTGTACTCTTTTTTAATTTTATTTGCATTACTCATTATTATTATTATTGTTACTCTTTATTTATTTGCGCCATACTCCAATTTTTTGTATTACTTGAAATTATTTTGTTATACATTGCTACACAATGTTTTTTTTACTTACTTTTGCTTTTTTTAAATTGCATTTGCATTCATAAAACTCATATTTCATGTTTTTCCTTATTTACTTATGCTTTCATTCATTGAAATTCATTATTGTTTTTCTTTGTTAATTAATTTATTTTCCAATTTTACTTTTTTTACATGAAATTATTTTGTTATCAATTACTAAATAATATTTTGTTTTTTTTTTTTACTTACTTTGATTTTGTCATATACTTTTTCTTTGTATTATATTTATTGTTTTCTTTGTTTATTTGCGCAAAGCTATTTTATTTTCCAATTTTACATTTTTATTTGAAATTTATTTTGTCATCCATTGCTACATAATGTTTCGTTTTTTTTTACTTACTTTGATTATTTATTTACTTTTTCTTTTTAATAGCATTTGCATTACTAATAATAATTCTAATAATATCAAATATTTTTTTTTGGTATCTACGCAATTCTAATTTATTTTGCAATTTTACTTTTATTAATTATAATTATTTTGTTATCAATTACTAAATATTGTTTTTTTTTTCAATACTTCACTTTTACTTTTTAATAGCATTACTAGCAATCATATTTATTGTTCTTCTTTGTTTATTTGCGCAATTCTAATTTATTTTGCAATTTTACTTTAATTATTTGTAATAATTTTGCTCTACATTAATTTACTATTTACTTTTATTCACACTTTTGTTGAGTTTTGATTACAAATATTCGTTACCATCATTCTGTGTCTGTGTCAGTCTGTGCTGATCCAGGGTATCCTGCTGCCATCACGCTCACTCCCCCCAATTCGAGCGCATCTTTTGTGTTTTATCGTTTGACTTGTCAGATTTATTGTTTTTGTTTTTTAGTCGTCAGCTTTTGTTTATTGTCTTCGCTTGTTTTTTGTGTGTTTTTTTTTTTGTTTTTATTTGTATGCTCTCTGTGAAATCCAAGCACGATGTGATGCCAGCTGTCCAGCTATCAAGCTATCCATTCAGTTCTCCTAATTTCCATTTCCATTCCCATTTCAATTTCAATTAAAGCTGTGCTAAACTTAACAGCGCTGAATGAGGGTTCACTTATTTGAGTGCATAATCAATAAAATAAACACAAAGATATACCCTGTAAATGCCGGCACAGATCTAAAGCATCGATTTGTGCTGCGATTATAGGGTATGCGTGACGCAAGCAGGCAGGCTGGCAATTCCACAGCTATGTGGCAATTGGCATGTCAACCTGATATCGTTGCGCTGCAAGGTAGCTGAGGCAACATCGCACATGTAGCATGTATCTGTACATCGGGCACGGTCAATTGCAAGTGAAGTTGGCGTCTTGCGTCAAGCAAATTAGCATATGAAATTGAATTAAACGCGCGCCGGACAATTGCCCATTGGCGTGCCCTCAATAAATAAATAAATAAATAAATAAATAATAAAGAAAAGCGAAATTCAAGTGGATTACAGAACTGGGAACGCGCTTGTGCCATAAATTTGCTAAATATTGCGGGTCAACAGCAGCTGGCTACTACTCGTACAATTCGCAGTGTGGCAAATGTGGAATGCGAGAATGTGTCTCCACAAATTGAGCAATTGTTGCAACGCCACACAGTATTAGCGCATTGCACAAATGTGCAAATATTGCCCATCACTTATGCTCATGATCGAGCGATGGCCAGCAAATTAGCAATCGATACACAAATTGATATTTATAGCTGCGCTGCGCACTCATTATTTACATTCTAGATGTCATCGACGATTTCGACGCAGCCGAAGGTCGAAATAAACTCAAAGATAACTAAACCAAACTAAAGCACTCTTGCAATTATCCTCGCTCTTTTACTGTGATGAGAAACAATAGAACGAAACGCTCCAATTGCATTTTCTGTTAAGGGAACACTGTTAATGTTATTTTGCCATGATACAACAGCAGATGCCTAGAACGAGGCCCTCTAAATGTTAGCTGGATTGCATTTTCTGTTAATTGGCATAATACTAGAACAAGTGTCTTGAACGAGAGGCTCTCTAAATGTTAACTCTATTGCAATTTATAACAACAGCACACACTTAATGTTAACTTGACATAATACCCAGAACGAGACTCTAAATGTGATCAGCATTGCATTTTCTGTTAACGTTATCTTGGCATAATACTAGAACGATAGGCTCTCTAAATGTTAGCTGCATTGCAATTTCTGTCAAATGCACAATGTTACTGTTAACTCTATTGCTATTTCTGTTAACTGCATCCTGTTAATGCTAACTTGGCACACTACCTAGTCCGAGGCTCTCTAAATGTCAACTCCATTACATGTTCTGTCAACAGCACACTCTTAATGTTATCTTAACCAGAACAAATGTCTAAAACGAGGCTCTCTAAAAGCTAACTGCATTGCACTTTCTGTTAACAGTACACTGTTAATGTTAACTTGGCATAATACCAGAACAAGTATCTAGAGCAAGAGACTCTCTAAATGTTAACTCTATTGCAATTTTAGTTAACTGCATCCTGTTAATGTTAACTTAGCTCGTTTCCTGTCAACAGCACGCTGTTAATGTTATCTAGGCCTTAGCTGTTAATAATGTAAGCTGTAATTTCATTGGCTTGTGGGAAGTTCGCTGGGCAGCTCGGGGAGGGCAGCGGAAAAATGTCGGCGAGTTTTGGCTGACATTACGTAAGTGCATTTGAGCTGGTTCGTGCCGCAAGCACTGCATACTTGCAGTCGAATGCAGCGACAACTGAGCCGCGAGAACTGTGAACTGTGGACTGTGGCGAATTGGCAACGAGGACTTTGAGAACTACTCAGAACTCAGAACTCAGAGCTGGACAACCGAAAAGTCCAGCGTAAACAAATGTGAAGACGAGTCACAATCATGGCACGAGTGTCGCAGTTGTAATGCGATACGTCCAAACCTATTGAGACTGTAGAACGGACCATATACACTATGTAGTGTCTCTGTGTCGCTCTCTGTTGTCGCCCGTTGACTCAGTCAGAAGACACGCGACACGTGTTGCCAACGACGGACGGGTGCATCTGTGCGCTCCGCTGGCAACTGCTGAGGCTGCACTGCACAGTGAGCACAAACTACAGCGAACACTGAACTTATGGGTGTCTCATTCAAAGTCAACTAACAGTCGAACTCAGCTTTAAACTGAGAAGTATTAGTATATGTTAATAGTAGTATGTGTAAGTAGTAGTATATGAAAGTAGTAGGATATGAAAGTAGTAATGTATGAAGGTAGTACTATATGTTAGTTGTAGTATATGTAAGTAGTAGTCAACTACCAGTTGAACTCAGCATTAAACAGAGAAGTAGTAGTATATGTAAATAGTAGTATGTGTAAGTAGTAGTATGTGTAAATAGCAGTATATGCAAGTAGTAGTATAAGAAAGTAGTATGTATAATTAGTAGTATATGTAAGAAGTCGTATATCTAAGTAATAGTATATGTAAGTAGTAATATATATATAAGCAGTAGTAGATGTTAGTAGTAGTATATGAAAGTAGTAGTATACGAAAGTAGTAGTATATCAAAGTAGTAGTATATGTAAGTAGTAGTATATGTGAGTAATAGTATTTGTAAGTAGTAGTATATGTAAGTAGTAGTATATGTGAGTAATAGTATATGTAAGTAGTAGTATATGAAAGTAATATGTATAATTAGTATTATATGTAAGTAGTGATGTATGTAAGTAGTAGTATATGTAAGTAGTAGTATATGCCTGTAATAGTATATGTAAGTAGTATAATAGTAGTATAACTAACACTCGCTAGCGTGAACAAACGTTTCTATGCAACTTGTTAAGCGAGTGTTTTATCTAAAGTTCTAGGTTCAGCTAACTTTACTGTGTGCTTTAAGCAGTGTTTACTGTAGCGTTGTAAACTGCATTAGAGACAGAATTTTGTAGAACTGTTAGGAATGAACCGACGAAAGCAACCTTTGTAGTTTACACAGTGCAGGTGTTGTTTGCTTTGAGCTTTATGGCTTTCTAGATAGTCTGAATACCCTAACATACATCCAAGTTATTCTGTAGCGCATTTCGGAACAGCTCAAGACAACAAACACGACACAAAGTTGAGTCAACTAAGAGCAAATAAATAAAAACTTGGCAGCGCATTCATTTCTATCACATCGTTTATATACTCTGTACCTTGAGAGGGTAAATAAGGTATATTAAGTTAAGGAAGAAGGGAACTTCGTAGACCAGATGTTCGTACAATCAATATGCAAAGAATCGAGTTCTAAATCGATTTAACTAGACATGTGCATCCGTCTGTCCGTCCGTCCGTCTGTATGTACACCTAGTTCTTGGAGACTATAAGAGCTAGAATAACCAAAGTTGGTATTCGGATTCTTCTAGGTGTGCTCCTATACAAGATTATTTTAATTTTTGATGTTCGGCCCCCCTAAGCTCCACTCTAGATGTTTGCGTATAACTTCCACATTTCTTAAACGATCTTTTCAAACTCGTTAGAATGGTTTTGTGTCCAACGTTTTTGCCAAATTTCATCAGTTCATCGCTCATTTAGTTCAACGGTTAATTGGTTTTAAAGCTATTCGATTTAGGCCCCCTTCACCAACAAAATTTCCAATTAGAATTGTTTTTTTTTAATCTGTAACATGATATGATGCTTTATATAGTAGTTAGTCGAAAGATATAAGCTTCACTTTTTCGCCATTCAATACAGAGTACAGAGTATTTTACAGTCGATAAATCTCGACTGTAGCGTTCATACTTGCTTTATTTACACCTTCAACTTGCAGTTCGATTGCAGAGTTTTCGAAGTGCGAGCCAAGTTAGAGTTTTGTGCCCAGAGTTTACCTGCAGTTCACTTGTTTGTTGTTTGCGCATGCGCAACTGCGATGGGGGAACAAACTGGGGGAGATATCGGTAGAAGAGCTTGGAGCACTTGCAGAGAAAGCAATCAAAAAAGGTGGAGGGGGGCGGAGGGGCGGTAAGATTAGATAAGAAATGCAAACGCAGTTAGATTTATGATTTTCGTGTTTGTTTTTGTTGTTTTTATCGTAGTTGTTGTTGTTCTGCTTTATTCAAAAATCGTTTTTAAAAAATAATATGCATTTTAAAATCTTATAAATGTTAGCAATCATCGATAAATCGATTGAATATATATATATATGTATGTATATATATATCTGTTATATATACTTAGATCAAGCTGGCTTGTAAATATGCGCACACTTACATACACGTTCAAATAAATCTGTATAAATATTTATTCATGTCTCGAAATCCTTCGATTCGAGCATGCGAATTTCTTGTATTATTTCTTTATGGTCTTTCTTTTTCTTTTAGATATTGCTTTTGAGTCTTTCATTTGTTGCTTTTTCTTCGTGTGTACAGCTAAATGTTTATTATTTATACAAAAATATATGCATACTTTTGCATAGTTACAATTTATAAATATATAGATGTATATTTGCATTATTATTACAATCATTAGCATTATACAAATATTTCAAGTAGTTTTCTTTTGTTTATTTCAAAAAAAAAAAAATTGCGCTAAACTAAAATGCCTAAGAACTACACAAATAAATGCTAGAAAAAATATGACAAAATTGAAAAGTACAAATAAAAGTGAACTATAAATTGCTGGCGAAAATTTTAAAATTACACAAAAAAAAAACGTAATTAAATAATTAATTGGAAATCAAATAAAAAAATATGGAAATCTGTATTGTTATCATTATTGTTGTTGTTGCTGTTGTTGTTGTTGTTGCTGCTGTGTTTGTTTAACCGCATTTTGTTTTTTTGTATAGGTTTTTGTTTTTTTGTTACAAATCGTTTTGTAATTATTTAATTTGTTTACAAACTGCTTAATCAATGATCACAACTCTTAGCATAAATATTAATCGCATGTGGCATTTTGCATTATAAATATATATGTATGTGTATAGTATATATATATATAGTATATAAATGTATCTAGATACAATCGTATCTGCATCTACAGTTGCATCCTCTGGTGTATAAAAATATTATTAGCAAAAATTCTTATTGTTGTCTTTTAGCCGCTGTCTTTTATTGTTTGCCTTAGTTCCTGTTTGTTTTCATTTTGTTGCTTCACGTTTAGTTAAACAAAAAAAAAACCGTATGTATCAAATTCTTATTGTTGTGGTGTCTTTCCTATTGTCCCTGTTCTGTTTTCACTTCGCAGCCTGTTCAATGATTGATTGTCTTATTGCTTATATAGACAGCTGCCAGTCCAGGGCCTGGTGGGTGTTTTACTTTTTATGCTTTTCTTATTGGCTTAATGTGTGTTGTGTTGTGTTGTGGTGTGAAATGTGCGTTTTCATGTGTGTGTGTGTGGCTAGTATTGTTGTAGTTGCATTTCGAAAATGTTTTCAAGTGTTTTGCAATCGGGCAAAACACTCAAAACAGAAGCGTTTACCATGGAATTCGTTGATATGTGTGTTCAATTAGCTCGTCATTAGCTCAAAAGGCCACGCCCTCTTCCCTACTCCTCCGCTCTCCTCACGTCTTCCTCTTCCTCGTCTCCGTCGGGTTCACTTCAATTCATTTCGGCTGCATGCAACTGCAAAAAAAAAGCAAAAAAAAATATTGCTAAAATTAATGAATGCGAAAACAATTTTCAAGCACATTTTTCATCAATTATTCATGAATTTCCTCGTGTTTGAGAGAGAACAATATAGTAGGTGACAAACTGGCATTCCACATAACTCATGCGCTATATAGCAACAGAAGTTGGCTGACTAAATGACAATCAAATTGATTTTCTTTACGTGGCAAGTCTGCGTGCGACAATTTGTTGCAATCACATTGGACAGTGTGAAGCTTGTGGAGTGAAAGCATGCAACAACTTGAGTTGTTGTCAACTTATGTAATGCGAACTGTTGTCTTCTGTTGGTGACGTATGCGTAATATTACGTATACGCAACATAACTTTTGTTCGCCACCGTTTCAGTGTTTTTTTTTCGCGCTAAACTTTGACACAATTATTAATGGCAATTAACTTGGCTATGTTTTTGATGTTGATGTTGCTACAGTTGTTGTTGTTGCCTGCCTGTTGTCTTTGGCTAATTGAAAGTAATTAATGCAATTAAGAGTGCTATAGAAATGAGCAAATAAAAGTACTATACGTCTCTGACTCGTCTGCTCGCCCATCTTTCAGCTGTTCTGTTGATTGTCCGCACACAACCACACACACACGGTGCGTGCACAACAACAAAAAAAAAACAATGCCAAGCGAATAAAGTAGCGAACATTTGCCACAACATCAAACAATCGAATGCTTTTCATTAACGTTTTCATTTTCGTTTTTCGCGTGTCACAACGCTGTTTCTTTTTTGTTTTTTTATTTTGCAGTTTTTCTATTTGCTCTTTTGGAGGCTGTCATTTGCCATTCATAGAACGCGACTCGGCGTTTTCTCGCATTCATCGCTCGGACGACAGTTTGGTCGACAGACTAAAGGGTAGCAGCGCAGTTTCCATTTCCATTCGCATTCGTTCCCCATTCATTGATACCTCAAAGTGGCGGTCACAGTTCGCGTGTGAGAGTTTGCTTGTCTGCCGCAAATATGTGGGTGTACGTTGATTGTGCCTGATCTCTGCGGCACACATAAATTGTGGGGTTCGCTTAAGCGCACAGTGGGGTATACTCAATGAATTTGACTACCAACTGATGTCGTAACTCGAGAAGCATTTAGTTTATATTCTGATAATTTCAGCAACAACTGTACTGACGAAATTGAAATTGTGCAGGGTATGTTGGCAGGCGAGCTTGTGCTCTCACTTTAATTGCAAATTAGGTACATGTTGCTGCAATTGGGGTGAAAATGTGATCGTGTGATCTGAAATGAATGTGTGTTAATTACAACACTTTATCACTTGTTGCCACATGTGGCAGCATCTCATGTGCGGCGTCTTATCAACGCCCAGCGATTGCTATTTAGGCTGTTCTTACCCTCTCCCAAAAACTAAAGACAGAGAGAGAGAGGGGAGCTCGATAAGATAAGGCGACTGGCGCTGACGACGAACGGAAGAGGGCGACAGTCCAAGGAACAGCTGAAGCATGTTGCCTAACTTCTAATTGGCATTGTATGTACGCACTACAGCAACGACATGAAACAACAACAACAACAACAACGGCAGATGGAGCGACAAACGAACGGCAGACGAAGACGTAGCGCAAAGGGAACGAAGAAGAAGCAGCGCCAAAGACGTTGACATGGTAAACATGCTGACACTTAAGCAAGTGGAAATTGCTGATTAGAAATAATAAAAAAAAACACATACACACACACACAAAACTGAACAACTAAAATGGGAATTTCGCGCTCAAATGCTGAGGCTACCGAATGATAGTCGACAAGAGCTACCCTGCAATCTAATAATAGAAATGCCAATTACAGCTCTAAGCTGCAGAGTATGCGCGAGTCGTTAGTTCGCTTGCGTTGTGAGTTGAGTGAACTCTCAGACGCAACGACTAAGCGCATACCCTGTAGCGCATTGATGGCTGCTTCTTCTTCAACTATCGTGCTGTATTTTCTCTTAATTATGCTGCTGCTGCCACGGCTCTTGTCTCGTTGGCAATGCGCCCTCGCAAACGCCCTGAACTTGTGCCGGTTGTCGTTGTCGTAGTTGTTGTTGTTGCTGGTCAAACCAGTTTGCATGCAGATTCAACAGCTCCAGCAACCTCAGCAACCCAACAACAACAGCAACAGCAGCAGCAGCAGAAGGCATAAAAGAACTCGAAAACAAAAACAACACAACTGTGGAATGTAGCTTGGCGTGCAAGCGAGACGGGCATCTAGTCAGACAAGCTGAGCTCGAGACGCTACGCATGCGTCGCTGCTTGTGTCTCGCTTGCGCAGACGTTACACAGCGAGCTGCTTGCGTTACGCTTAAATGAGCGCGTAAGACCAGCAGTGCAGTGCAGCAGCTCTCTCCACTTGCGCTCTCTCGCTCTCTGAGAGCTTAAGCTGGGCACTGTGAAAAAAAGCGCGTGGTGCTTTTTACATGTGAATTCCAATAGCATTTATTCTTCTTGTTCTTGTGTGTATTTGTGTATGTTTGATTTTTATTAATTACTGTCGTTTCGTTGCGTTTTGTTTTGTTTGTTTCGCAGTTTTCTTGCCATTGTTCGTTGCAGTTGTACAAAGTAAACACAGGAAATATTTAAACATAATACAGGCTAAGCGTTAAGTGTATAAATCGACCAAAAAAAAATAGATGTTTCGTTATTTGTATCATAAAATTGGAGTTATGAGCTAAACTTTAAGCTAAGTGTGTCTTTTGCATGCGCACTCTCTCTCTCTCTCTCTCTCTCTCTCGCTCTCTACAAGAAGTTAGTGTGTGTTTGTGTGTGTGGGTGAGAGGAGGGGGAGGGAGGGGGGATAGTTCAACTTACGGCCGCCTAGCACTCCGACTCTTGTTCTTGCTCTCGTTCCCGTTTCCATTCCATTCCGTTTCGTCTTCTTCAAACTCCTGCTGCTCTGCCATCGTCGTCGTCGTCGTCGTTGTTGTTGTTGTTGTTGTTGCTGTTGTCTCTCCCTCCAGGTCTCGTTCCGTCTCGTCCCGCTTCCACACACAACCTCTCTCACTCGCTCGCTCGCTCGCTGGTGTTTAGGCCTCGAAGTGCTGCTTGTGTGCACTTTGGGCATCGCCGCCTATCTCGCGCGACAGATCCGATATCACCTCCTTGTAGATCAACGGATCGATATTCTTGCCCAGCTGATAGAGCAGAAACCAATCGCCGATATTGCATTTGTTCGCCACCATTTCGACATCGTCGCTCTCCGCCAAGCGCGAGCGGGCGCGCAACAGCAGATGACGCAGTTTGGGGCCAGCGACGACCGCGATGCGGTAGACCAGCGAAATGCCCGACAATATGCTCAGGATGATGAACCAGAACCACAGGAACACATAGATCTTCTCGTTGACAATGTTCAGCGGCAGCACGCAGAGACCATCGAACTTCTGCACGTTGCCGGAGGGACCGTATTTGTGGAAGGTGCATTTGGTGACCTTGGGAAACACTTTGGCCATGGGATCGATGCGATCGTCGGGCTCCATTTCGGTGAACTTGAGCACATCGCTGCCGTAGGTGCTGAACTCGCCGTCGAGGAAGAAGTCCACAAAGTAGATCTGTGCAATCACATTGACAAAGTTGAGGGCCTCGCAGACGAAGAAGCGGAACGCATAGAAATTGTGGCGGTTCAGATTGCCGATGAAGTAGTCGACCAAGATCTTCTTGCGATCGTTCTTGCACTCGTCGTTCACAATGGGGCTGTTCAGGTCCATGACGAGCATCTTGAGGCGTCCGCCCTCCCACGATTTCCACAGGTAGCGCGGCACATAGAACAAAATGGCCTGGAAGAAGAGGACAAAGCAGACCCACTGATAGTACTTGTGGTACTTGACCTTGTCCTGGCCATCCACATGCGATCCCACGCCCGGCTGCACCACGTCGCGTCCCGTGATGCCCGTTAGGCGCTCCGGCACCGTGAACGTCGAGTAGATCCAGCAATACGTGTCCATCACGCCCAGCGGAATCTCGTCGACGATGCAGTCGATCGGATCGCCGATGTATTGGCGCGAGGTGACCAGCAGCGAGAACGCGATCAGGATGATCACCGTCGCCTTGTAGTGCATGCGAAACACATTGTTGTCGATGCAGACCTGATCGATTTTCAGCAGCCCCTTAACGGAGCCGAATACATCAAACATTTTCGCTGACTTTTGCTTTTCACCAAAATGCGCTGAACTTTACACTGACTCGAAAGTTTTTCTACTTTTTCTTGTAGTTTTTTGTTTTTTTGTTTTTTTTTTTGTTTAATTCTTGATCCTTGGTAGCAGTAGTTGGTGGCAGTTTAATCACACTTGTTCGGGTCACTTGTCCAACATAACGCTTGAGTGTGCGCCTCGTTAATGCAACAGCAGCATCAGGCAGCAGCTGTGGCCGGAAAAAAAAAACAAATGCAGTGCAGTGCACACAATGCGCTCGCTCTGTCTCGGTGGCTTCGGGTTCGGATCTCGGCTCGGCTGGCGCAGCTCTTCGTTCTGTACTGATCCGAACGAATGTGCGTGGAACAGCGCAACTGTGTGTCGACGACGCTTATGAGACGTTGTGAAACGAAACACAGGCACACACACACAGACACACACACACACACGCACGCACGCTCGCTCGCTCACTCGTTGAGTAACTCAATCACTCACTCACTCACTCGCTGACAACAACAAGTCGAGAACGGTGGTGGAAGTAGTTCAGTGTGTGCAGTGCGTAATGGATTGCAGAAATGATGCTGTATGGTAGCAGCAGCACACACACACTCACACACACACACACACACGTGACGGAGACGAACAAAAAAAAAGAAACGCAAAAAAAAGAAACACAAAAACAACACAGCGTTAGAGTTTGTGTAGGTCGCTGTTGTTTGGGGATTGTATGTTTTGTGTTCTGTGTGTGTTTGTTTGAAACGCCGTCACAGCAGCGGGCACTAAGCGCACTCTTCGAATAGAAAATTCAAACTGAGCCGAAGCAAACGCGCAGCTAGCGGACAGCGAGAGTCAAACGAGAGCGCGAGAGCGAGAGCGACGATTACGACTCAATTGAGTCGTTTCTTTTCCATATTTTCGCAGTCGTGAGAGAGCGTGTGTGTGTGTGTGTGTATGTTTGTGTGTGTGGCTCCAGGTAAACTTGCTGTGCTTGGGGTGGATCTTGTTGAGTGAGACACACACACACACACACACACACACACATACACGCGCCTTTGTGTCTGCACTCAGACCTGTTTGCCGCCGTTGGACAGCTAAACATGATTTAGTGGACGCAGCGCAGCGCAGCACAGCAGCCCGCTGTCGAGTTCAATCCTCAAGCGCGTCTCTTGAGTGAGAGTGAGAAAGAGAGAGAGAGCGCGAGCGCGGGGGTCAAGTGGCATTTTGGCTGCTTGTGGAACGTGGAGCATGGAACGGGTAGCGGGGAGCAGCAGCTTATGACTCAGTGATGCCACACCGAAAGTGTCGCCATTTTTAGTTTGGGCCATATTTGGACTTGGCCAACACACGAGTGATGGCTAAAGAGCTGCTGCATTTAACGTCAATACATCTGGCAACGCAGGCATGCAATGCAAGATCAACTTTTGCCACAATACGGCAACGTTGCTGGTAGTTGCTGCAATTGCAACTAAATGTAGTGCTCAAAATTGCATTGCTTTGAAGTGTACTGCGGCCATCTGGCAACGCTGTCTGTACAGTTGAAGAGTTTTGTTGCAGGAAACGTGTAAGTAACTCCAAGTAAGGCTTCAAAGCGCTACTTGTCATAGTCTGGCAACGCTGTCAAGTAAGTAAATTGAAGTACAAGCCTCGTGTTTAGTACAACGATATGGCAACACTGTTGCTAAAGTTTGCGCTTTATGCACTGAACTCGAGTGAAGACTCAATCGGCTGACGGTCTGGCAACGCCGTGGCAACTGCAGCAGCGCCCAACGCATGCCTCACATTTAGCCAAGTATCACTGTGTGCGCTGCATATTTATGCAGACGAAGACGTGCATGAAGAAGACAGACGACAACGAAGGCGACGACGAAGACGAAATACGAAATACGAAGAGTTCTCGGAACTCGTGAATTGAGTGTTTGCAATGGAATGAAATGAAGTCGAGTGGAGTGGCCAAGTGTGCAGTCCCCCAGCACAATGCACAAAAGAAACAAGTTACTGCAAGATACACACACCGCTCACATGTATCCGTATCTGTTGCTGTTGCTAGCTACGTGCAGTGTCTTCAGATACAAAAGAGACTGCAGCTCGTTGGCTTTGCTTTCACTGCGTTTTACTTGAATGTTTGTCTACCAAATGCTTATTTACCTGACCGTCGTTTCCAGCAATTACAAAAACGCACTGCCCTGGCTACCTGGCTGTCCTGCGCTATCTGGCAGATACATTCTGACGACGCTCAATCAATGGAGTTTCCCTTTTGCCCTCATACATTACAGCAAACTATTGATCTTGACGCCTACCTGACTGAGCTCATTATCGTTTTCAGTCGCATTCTCATTCTGATTCTCGTTCTCTCGTAATCTGTGGGATGGCTCTGTCCATAAATAACGCTCATGGCATTATCTTAATTATAAATTTAATACCAAATACTAATATAAAAATATAGTAAGCCCGGTGGACGACATTATCGCCGTCGTAACATCGCGACAATCGTTCGAAGTGCCCCCAATACTTCTCAAGCCTCAAGTGGCACACTTTCAAGGTGTTCTCTATATTTTCTTGAGATTGGTTTTTGATTTCGTAACACACAGCTCCCTCTCTCTTTCTCTCTCTACGCTAGTTCATTAACTATGTTCCGTATTCCCTAGAGAATGAGCCACAATATATGTAGAAATATATATGCCAAGTTCAAGCTTATCGGCAAACAGCTCGCTTGCATAACTCAGCTGTAACATTGTTGATTAAATTGCTAGCTGGAAAGTCAATAATTCGAATGCATTCGACTATGGATTACAGTTTCGGGAATCGAGACTATTCCACAGAAATGTTGTGGACTTTCAAATGCGGGTACTAGCCATAGAAATCACTTCAATATCTTAATTTTTGCATGTTTAATTTAATTTAATTATGGAATCTTTAAGCAGCTTCATATTTACTAGCAATTTATTTTACTATAGATTATATAATATGCAGCACGTGTATTGCAAGTTTAGACTGAATTCGTTGCGGATATTGATGGCCAGGTCTCTGAAGAAGTATTACATGAATCGGGGCCTTAAATTGTAATCAATTTGCTGCACTTCTCTGTGAGTATTATTTTCGCATTTGCGCAATATTTATATAATAACATAATACTAATACTAGAATATTTACGGCTCCGCAATGGTCCAATATTTCGATCCATTTGCGCTGAAAACACATGTTTCTAATTGCAAGCGAAACCGAGCAGTTGGCAAAGGTATCGTATGACTTCGGATTCGGGCATCGAATATGTGCGGATGTGATTTAATAGGCCGACTTCAATTTGCACGCCCCAAAATCCATTCGACATTTTTCCCATATTTACGACGCTCTCGACCGCTGTCTACAAATAGCCAGACATAGTTGCTCGCGTTTACTATATACAATATATACACACACACAGACATAATTGATCATATCGTTTATCTGCGCTGTGGCTGTAGTTGTGCTTTGTGGCATACATCAAGTCAAATCAAATTAAATCAAATCAACGCTTTGGCGCGACGTCTCAATCGCTCGAGCCGCTTTATACTTGTATGTATATCGCGCAGAGCCCAAGCAGAGAAAAAAGAATCCACGAGTTTCGTTTAAACAAATCTCGGATCTTCCCTCGAAACATGGAGATAAGACGCTCGAGCCGCTGCATAAATATTTAAACAAATTGGCCAAAACGGTCTCAGAGCGAGCCGCCAGCGAATGCTTTCAAAATACTTGCCACGCCTCGCATCTACCCTGTAATGCCCGAGTAGCTGCATGGACATTTTTACAATCGTTTTGCTGCAGCTTACTTGATATATTTTGAAATGTATTCTTATATTATTTACCTATTTCCCACACGCAGTTGTAGTTTAGTTTTTAAATGTTACAAAAGTTTTCTATAGCTCAAGAATGGGTCTAGGAAAATACGGTTAAACCTCTATATTTCCTTCTGCTGAAGTTGTAGTTTAGGTGAGTTTAGTTTAGTTAAGCTCAAAAATAGGTCTGGGAAAATACGGCTAAACTTCTAGACTTCCTTCTACTTAAGTTGTATTTTAGGGATTTCGAATTATTACGAAGATTGGAATAGCTCAAAAATAGGTCTGGGAAAATACGGTTAAACTTCTAGACTTCCTTCTGTAACACAGTTTATTTGATTTTTAAATATTACCAAGTTTTGCATAGCTCAAAAATAGGTCTAGGAAAATACGGTTAAACTTCTAGACTTTCTATTGCTTAAGTTGTATTTTAGGGATTTTGAAATATTATCAAGTTTTGCATAGTTCAAAAATACGCTTAAACTTCTAGATTTCAAAATTTCGCATAGCTCAAAAATTGGTCTCGTAAAACTTCTAGAATTTTATCTGCACAAAGAATTAGTTTCTTAAAATTAGCAAATTTCACTAACATTTCTTGTTAAGCTGAACTTTCAAGTAAAGGCTTAGAACACCCCTTTGATGCTCTGTCGTTTTGCAGGGTATGCAGTTGGCAGACACGCTTCACTTAGGCTTACCTACTTTGTGTTTACTTGTCGAAGAGATTGCGAGCCTGAGATTGCGTTTTCAGCACATGTTAATTTAAGCATGAATCAATCGTTTGGCAACAGAGACAGCTAGAGAGAGAGAGAGAGAGATAGACGATTAATTTGGGGGAATCTCGGTAATAATACGATGCTTGGCGAAATTTTTCGATTGCTTCGTCACCGCGAATTCGTGGAATTTTCATGTGCGTCATGCCACGCATCGAATCGGGTTTCTCTGCAATAGCAGCGCGCTTTGGAATCCAATCCACTTCCTCCATCTCGAGCTCCAGCTGCAGCTCTAGTTGAGCTCGGATGGCAACTGCTGCAGAGATACATTTCATAAATCTGACGTATTGTGTATGTTGTTTTAATCAATTGTTTTTTTGTTTTTCGTTTGACACTTTTGCTTTTCAGTTGGCGCCATGTCATAAAAAAAACGCGTCTACTTTTTTTTTATCACAGCTATTGAAGCTCACCCAAGACTCCGTATCGGGTTTATTCGAATTGATAAACTCTGATGACGGCACAATCATACTCGTATAGAGCTGGTCAGCCGACGTTAACGAGTTTCGGACTAAGTTAAAGCGTTTGTTAAAACACAATAATAAATATGTGTCAGTGTAAAATGTGTAAAATACAATATTTTGCATTTTCTTCATAAACTAGACTGACAATCGCCAATAGAACAAACAAGCGCTATTCTCTGTGCATGAGTTATTCGAGCAAAACAAAGAAAGGTTGATTTATAAAAAGAAAGCCATAAAGATTGTTACAATACACGGCTGCCACGTACGCGGTATTATAGAGCAATAAATGATAAATCGCATGTCGATGGGAAGCACAGCTAAAGTGATTATTTAAGCCACTTTATTTCATCAGTTTTGATGTGAGCAGCGCATCCAGATTCGAAGTTGATTGCCGACCAACCTCATTGAACTCAGCGGCTATGGTAACTATAAGCCTGAAATTGATTGTGAACCAAGCTGTTGTCTAAGAGACTATAATATTTATGTAAAATAATAATTATTTTTTGTATTGCACAAAATACTGGCCTGGCATTTGATATGCATACGTTTTGAGACCTCAAAAAGTGCAGCAAAGCAGATATGGAACAGCTGGAATCATATTTGATTTGTCGTGCGGTTCATTGCGCAAATGTTTCAGTAAATATCGAAAAGACTTTCACTTTTGTTTTCCGAATTTATTCTGCAGGCAGCCAGAACTTGTTGCAACTACTGCAATTTGCGAGCCACACGTTCTCTGCGCCATTGTTTAGCCAGTTGTAATTGTATCTCAAGCTGAGGTGCGACGTTTTGTGTTTTTTGTTTTTTTTTTGTTGTGTATTATGGGTTTTTAAATCGCGCTGCAGTCTTTGTGCCTTTTTTTTTTTGTTTTTCTGTTTTGTTAAGCAAAGTTGTTTCGTCATTTTTGTGCGGGCCTTGCATGATTGGTTGGCATTTCGATTTCTTTTGTGGTTGGCAGTATTCAAATTTCGCCTGCAGGTAATTCAATGCGTTTTCGAGACAAAGACCGCGATAGGAAGTGAAGGAGATGGCGCAAGGGACTTTTGACTTTTGCGCACGTTGCAAGTCGTGCATCAATCAATGAACTTTGTCATGCAATTGCAACACACATTGAGTGATCAGAGTGCCAGCAAGCAAAAGACAACAAGTCTGCGAGAAAGAGAGCGAGAGAGGGAAATAAAGTAGCCCTTATCTATTGGGAGTCAAGCAGTCAACCAACTAAATTTGTACAAATTACTAAGGCCGCAAGCTTTTGGCCTATCTACAGTTGTGAGCAGGGGACAATCTTATCCGGCGGTGGACTTCTTGTGTTTTTAACCAAGCACAGCGTGGTAAGCTCTTTGCTAATACGCTCTACCAGCTGCCACTGAGTCGCAAGAATGCCGGAGTTATATAAGCGACAGACACGGCTATAGATACAGTCAGTCAGTCACAGATAAAGATACAGATTAAATTATGCACACACAGACAGCGAAAATTTGATAACTTCCACGCACAGCAATAGAGGCACCTGTGTCGTGTGGGCAGACAGATAGCTGGAAGATATCTATCTTGAAGACACCGTGATTCAGTTGCATATTTATAGAAACAGCACAAGCTATGACTGGAAAACAGCCAAGATAGAGTTGGCAAATAAGCAGATACGCCAAAATACTGAAGAAAGTCAGCCAGCCAAATACTCATTCAAGATACATTGCGATATTTGGCAGAAGATACAATTGTACCTTCAACTAGAAGTTAGCAGCTGAGACTTCCAAAGGACGCACATAGAATTGGACATGCAACAGTTTAAAGTGATACAAAGTAGACTAAACTAATCAAACGCAAGATACAACTTTAACTCTAATACAATAAACAACAAATTGGCGGTTGAAAAGTGCAACAAATTTATGAAAAATGAAATTTTAAAGAAAATTGCAGTCAGTTAGAAATATGCATTTGAAATCATAATAACAAGAATTATGAGCGTTGGCTTAAGCTAAAATAATTTTGAAATAATAATAAGAATTATGAGCTTAGATGCGTTGACTTAAGTTAGATAATTTCAATTAAATGCAATAATAATTCATGTAATAATAATATACAAACTCTTGGCTGCAGATAGTCAGATATTTAAATGTAATAAATTTAAAAAAAAGTAGAAGCAGATACTTTAACTATTTCTTAAAGAATCTTATAAACAACAACTCAGCCATAGAGAGTCAGCATAAATATCTCAAAAGTAATATGGCTATAGATAGTTGGGTTAAGAAGCTGTAAGAGTTGCAAATGAGCCACGACTGAATTTGTGAGGGAAGATGCGAAGAGATAAAGACAGAGATCGAGATAAGCAAGTGCGATAAGTGCGGGAAGGTTTATTATAATGTACCACAATAGCATTGTTTATCGTGGTGTCAATCAGCTGGCAACACAACAGCGTCAAATATTGACTTATCACGATTACCTGAGGACACGCATTTGGATTGACGCAGTTGCGTTGTAAATGTCGCATAATACTCATACTTGCGATCACGATAAGATTCCCCCGAAGACCCACGACTCACACTGGGAATTCTGTGTGTGGCACTTCAACTATATTTCGTGTTACTGCTGGATTGCTCGACTGCTAATGAGTTCCGCTAAATGCCAGTGACAGCTAGCAGAAGGTATTAGACATACGCTAGTAATAATGCTCGAAACGGTGCCTAGCACGGTTCGCCCAAAATGAATCAGACATGACGCAAAACAGATTTAATGCTACTAACTGCTCGTCACGTTCCTTCCCTATTTTTTTTATATTGTATTTTTTATTTAGCTGACCGAGTCATGTCCTAAGCCCAACACTAATCTCTGTCAATATTGCACTATGTTGTGCGCATATCCAGGCGACTGATAACGAAAATTCCCAGAGCGAGGTCAGACCTTCTTTCGGCTGAGTGTTTTGTGCCAGAAACAGAAATTTAGCGCACCGCCTGAGATGGCTGGCGATAAGTCCAGAACTTGAACCACTTTCATGGCCTCAAGCTATAATTCATTGGCCAACTGAAACAGTTTTCTATTGCCAAAAAAAGCTGAGCTCACAGCAGTTGTTAGTTGTTGGATTCTATGCCAAGCTGGACTAACTAAATGTATTATTATACACTGCTTACGTAAATGCTATTGTTTTATAAATAATAGACTTGCAATGCTAGATCTATTAGGTCAACCATCAATTAACTACTCACATTTCTGCAGCACACAAACTGCTTAATAATCGACTTAGAACAGCCTCCTTGCCCTACCAATGTTAGGCACGGTAGATCGTCTAGCTGCTCAACTCATAAACACTGATCTGGGCCAAGCTGCAGCGCCTTATCAGCGCCATTAAGTGATAGCTTGCATCGAGCAGATGTAGAGCCCCCCAGCCAAACGACCCTCTCGAACCTGCCGACTTTACTTTGCACTCAAATTGGAGAAAAGCTCATTTTCGTTTGAGGCGCGCGAGCAGGACAAGTGACACACTTTAGAGTGTAGAGCGCGCTGGCCTACTCTCTGGGGTACTACCAATAGAGTGTTCTCAGCACACTATAAAATAAACTCAATTAAAGTGCTTAACTCTTTTTTATGATTGTTTCTTGTATTATCTTATCGTTGCGGCATTTTGGCGCTCGTGAGACCCAGATCGGCATATGGTGCGGGCATATGGCGCGGGCAGCGGTGTAGCGTTCTTGATAGCATTTTTTTTTCATTACTGACACGCTTCTAGATTGGCTGGCTAAATAGCCCTGCAGTGTGCGGACAACAGCAACGTTACGAGGAGCTCCTCGCAACGTAAATCCCAAGCGAAATACTAAATAAAACAAAACGAAATAAAATAATAACAAAGCCGCGCGAAGAAGAAGGTCTGCTATCAGGCGGCCAGAAACGTTGCAAACATGCTTAGCACATTCGCGTCGGTTAAGCAGTATTTGAAGTTCGATCTAACGCGTGTGATTATCGATAATATTGTGTTCAAGCTGCACTACCGCTGGACCTTTGTGCTGCTGCTGGTGGCCACCCTGCTCATCACATCGCGCCAATACATTGGCGAGCACATTCAGTGCATATCCGATAATGTCGTTGCGCCGGTGATCAACACCTTCTGCTTCTTCACGCCCACGTTCACAGTGGTAAGTTGGTTCGATGTCACGTTACTGTTTACTGTGTGCTTACGTTAAGTAGAGCGACCTTCTGCGGTACGGCTGTTAGTGTAAAGTTTCGTGTAAATGCTACATAAACATTGATTTAGTTTTGCTTGGAAAACAATCGATAAAACTATGCTCAATGAACCACAAGAAGGTCCGGTAGTGCTGCTAGCTCAGCTACTACCACATAAACTGCCGTACCAAGCCTAACGCTTTGTTGTTCTGCAGGTGCGTCACATGAACAACACAGCCCTCGAGTCGGGCAGCATCTTTCAGCCGGGCATTGGACCCTACAATCGCAATGAGGACAAAATCAAGCGGCACGCCTACTACCAGTGGGTGCCGTTCGTGCTGTTCGCCCAGGCCCTGTGCTTCTACCTGCCGCACATGCTGTGGAAGAAGTGGGAGGGCGGTCGCATCAAGGCACTCGTCTACGGACTGCGCATGGTGGGCTTGACGAAGTATCTCAAGCACGACAGCATGCGCATCGGCAAGCTGAACATACCCTCGATGGCCGAGGCGGAGGATCGTGTGATCAACATACGTCGCACCATGATTGATCGCATGCGTTTGAATCAGTCGTGGGGCGCACACTTGGTCTTCGCCGAGCTGCTCAACTTGGTCAATCTCTGCCTGCAGATCTACTGGACCCATCGCTTCTTGGGCCGCGAGTTCCTCACGCTGGGCATCAAAGTGCTGCGCGAGCGTTGGGTCGACAAAATGGATGCCCTCGACATTGTCTTCCCCAAGGTGACCAAGTGCACGTTCTACAAGTACGGTGCCTCCGGCTCGTTGCAGGAGCACGACACGCTCTGCGTGATGGCCCTCAACATCATGAACGAGAAGATCTACACGATTCTGTGGTTCTGGTACGCCTTTCTGCTCACCGTCACCGTGCTCGGCCTCTTGTGGCGCCTCTTCACGCTCTTCTGCTACAAAAAGTAAGTTCCGCCCGTCCGCGCACATAAATGCTGATAACTCGGTGCCTAAATCAGCTACAACCCGCAAATTTTGGCACAATACTCGCCTTGTTTATAGGTAGCTACGTACTGAACATTAACACTCTAAAGTCCACTAGTAGAAGACAAGCTGAAAAGCCTGCGTTGGAGTAAGAGCTGACATGAACTTTAAACGATGTTGCAACTTGCAGCTAATTTTGATTATTCCCTGCAAAGATTTAGCGTAAAAGGAAAATGAAACTTGTCCGTCTGTCCGCTGTTGTAAGCCCCTATGAGTTCGAGACTATGAATACTAGTTTCAGGATATTCGCATAGCTGCCACAAATTGCTTAGTGCCTTCCGAAGCAGTTAGTGTTGATATGAGAAACTTTTAGCTTATTTTAATAGCTTCCTACAAAAGCTAAGAAACTTGTCCGTCTGTCCGCTGTTTTAAGCCCCTAGGAATCAGAGACTATGAATGCTAGCTTCAGGGTAGTTGCATAGCTGCCACAACATTACTTAGAGCCTTGTGAATCACTTTATATCATTCTTTTCTTCCCCACCTTCAATCCGCAGCGTCACCTTCACCAAGTGCTCGCTGTACTGGGCCAAGCCGGGCAAACTGGATGAGTCGGACCTGAAGGCGGTCATACAGAAGTGCAATTTCTCGAATTGGATGTTCCTGTTCTTTCTGCGCACCAACCTGTCGGAGTTCCTCTTTCAGAAGGTGATCTACCACCTGGCTAGCGAGTTCCCCAACGATCCCATACACGACAACGACATCAACGACTACAAGTCGCGCGAACGGGAGGCAGCTGGCAGCTCCGGTGCGGCAAAATATCCGCTACTCGAGGCCCTGGACACCGTGGATGCCCCATTGCTGCATCACCGTGGCGCGGTCGCCAACGCGGGCGCTGCATCCAAGCAGCCCACAGAGAGCGCCACGCTGCCCGTCTGAGGGCAGCGGCCTAATCTTAAGCTGTAATTCACTATGGATTTCGTTACAATACGTTTTTTTTTCGTTGTTTGTAGATGCCTTTTTTAAATAAATTTATTGTTAAGTTCTGTGGCTTTGTGGCGTTAGTCGGCAAACGAGTTTCGGGCCAAGAGGCAAATCAAAATGGCTGCGGGCCAGTTTGGAAATTGAAAAGAAACGTTAACGGCCGCAAACCGGCTGAGACGAAATACCTTATCTGTGTGGGTGTGGCTCCATGGGGGCCCAAGTGGAAGACAGTTAACCCCCATACGGCTGTTGCTTGTCGACATTTGCTTATCGTCTTGACTTTGTCTTGACTTTGCATTCAAACGCTCTTGACTGTGGTTCGACCCACTTTCAGTTGACACGGACAGCGAGGCGTGGCCCACGGTGGTTTTCAATTCGAGATCAAAGATTGGGACAGCTCAGCTTACGAGCTTTGCCCGATCCAAACAGTCTTAAGATTAGCCTCGAAAGCTGCAACAAATACAATCAATATCGCTTTAATGGGTGCTGGAAGTGGGGGGATCGGCCCTAACTAATTTCTGCGTTTAACTCAACGGATCCTGAGACTTTGCGCAATTATGCCCTTGTTTGGACAGTCTGTCAATTTGTTGCGTTTAAAGCTGTTCACATTTCGACACTTTAACTTCAAGTTGGCGAGCGAAAAGTGAGCGACGACTAAAACTCGAAAATCATCCATAAAATTCATTCGGTAGCCATATTTGTGCGCATGTAATTGCCAGTTAGTTATGACACCTGCTCGGCGTGCCTTATTCGAGCACGTCTCTGCGACTCTGCTTATATGTGGCGATACCCTGCAACAACTGGCAATGGGGTCGCTTAAGGTCTGAGAGCAGTGCTTCAATGCTTGAGTTGAACGATGACTGGAAAATAAGTTATAAAGACAGAGCAGTATCTCAAAGCTAAGCATAAACGTAACTCGCAAATATTTTGTTGACTGACAGCATCTAGACTTATATATTTTATATTATATTTTACTGACTGACAGCATCTAGACTTAACCAAAGCACAAAGCAAATACAAATCTTTTTGGTTTGTAATTCTTTTTTAGGTATTTGGCAATTATTATGAGATTTGCCAACTCGCGTCGATTTTGCGGTCAATGCCGACGAGTTCTATTCACTTTTGACTGCTTGTACCTGCCGCCCCGCCGCCACGCCCCCTCCATGTTGGCCACGCCTCGTGTCTCCTTCTTGCCGCCTGACACTCGACATGTGTTCGCTGACGCTTCAAGTAGTCGAGTTAATAGAGATTGTATAGGACTAGACGACATACTAATTAATAATCAATCAAATTTCGAAATAAATCCCGCGAATTGCAACGAAAGGCTTCAGGAATTAAAAATCCTATATTCTAAATTATCTACATTAATGAATTATATGTCTTATAAGAAAGATACGGGCTCCCTTGTGAGGAGTATTGGAGTTTTGTCTTTAAAAATGTGACTGTCTACTTTCAAAATGAAGTCAGTGGAAAAAGCAGCCACAAAGCGAACCGTGAAAGAAAACTCTGATCAGGTTATTGTGGGATTTGTTGACTTGTTGGACTGAGGGCATTGGAATTGGCCAAGTAAATTTGTCACATAGACGAAATACATACAAAACTTCAGAATATCGTGCACGCTTTTTTAATCGTTTGCATATCAAGTGCCACATTTATTTATTTCTCTTTTTGTTTTGTGTCTTCTGGAACTTTATTTATTTGGAGTTCTCACAAATCAGCTACAACAAAACACGAACCGCAAAAAAAAAGACGGCAACAACACAAACCCAAAAAGAAACACACAATAAATAATTGTATGGCGAGCATTGTTTTCTTCTCTTATTGTTTCGATTCGTTTTGAGAGCTCTCCCCATCGTCCCCTCTCACTCTCTCTCTCTCTCTCACTGACTGTTTCGGGTGGTGAATGACCGTTAACATTTTCGACCTGTCGAAGCTTTAGAGGCAGCAGAACAAACTTACTGGTATGACAGGTTCTTCTGGCCCCTATTGAGTTGTCGTTAACGATTCGCGGCTAGCCCGAAAAAAGAAACAGAGTCACGGGTTTCCAAAGATGGTCAAGAACAGCAAAGAGCCAAGAATTGTAACAAGCGCGACAGCTTTCAAAAACTGTCAACAGTGCGCGACTAGCAGATGCCCTCTCGGTTAAATAAATATACGCTATGCTGATAATACTAATGCTAATAGTTCCGATGATAGTTCCAATGGCAATACTAATGCAAATACACATGCTAATGATAATAAGGTAGTGGTAATCCAAATAATAATGTCAAAATCATAATAATAATAATAATAATGCTTATTCTAATGCTAATGCCAATACTATTGTAAATACTCGTACTCATGATAATATTACTGTCAACAATAATGCTTAAGGTAGTGTTAATGCAAATGATAATATCAGTGCTAATAATAATGCCAATGCTAATGCTAATGCTAATTCTAATGCTAATGCTAATGGTAATGCTAATGCTAATGCTAATGCTAATGCTAATGCTAATGCTAATGCTAATGCTAATGCTAATGCTAATGCTAATGCTAATGCTAATGCTGATGCTAATGCTAATGCTAATGCTAATGCTAATGCTAATGCTAATGCTAATGCTAATGCTAATGCTAATGCTAATGCTAATGCTAATGCTAATGCTAATGCTAATGCTAATGCTAATGCTAATGCTAATGCTAATGCTAATGCTAATGCTAATGCTAATGCTAATGCTAATGCTAATGCTAATGCTGATGCTGATGCTAATGCTAATGCTAATGGTAATGGTAATGGTAATGGTAATGGTAATGGTAATGCTAATGCTAATGCTAATGCTAATGCTAATGCTAATGCTATTGCCAATGCTAATGCTAATGCTAATGCTAATGCTAATGCTAATGCTAATGCTAATGCTAATGCTAATGCTAATGCTAATGCTAATGCTAATGCTAATGCTAATGCTAATGCTAATGCTAATGCTAATGCTAATGCTAATGCTAATGCTAATGCTAATGCTAATGCTAATGCTAATGCTAATGCTAATGCAAATGATAATTAACAATGGTAATAACAATGCTAATATTAATGCTAATAGTAATGCGAACAATTTCAATGATAATGCTAATGCTTACAATAATGATTAAAGTGGTGCTAATGTGAGTACTAATAGCAATCGAATAGGTAATGCTAACGAGACTGCTAGAGATAGATCAGGAACTAATCGGTTACCTCATCATCGCTACATCCTTGAGGCGTTCCAAGCGACAGCAATTTGCCTCAATTATCCAAATTTATGCGACAATTAACACTGTGAACTGCGCCAGCCGAGCGCAACGAGCTGCACGATGGGGCTGCAGCTGGGGCAGCGGGGTGGGAATAGTGGACCTGCTGCAGACCTGGGCCTAGTTCTGACTTTGGTCATTCGTTGCCAATAAATTTATGCAATTGGCACACTTGTTGCACGCCGCCTCGTGAGAGTCTGCCAATTTCTTCTTCTTCTTCTTCGTATTCTTCTTCTTGGCATGCAAATTTATTTCAATTGCATTTAATTTGTGCGGATTAGCGAATGTTTTCTCGCCCCTCCCACAACCGAAAGCAGGAACTGCATTTTCGGAGCAATTGGCATGTCGAGCGCATTTATTGCGATTTATATGCAATTTCAATAAATGCACGGCCTCATTTTGGGCCACGTGACGGCTTGTTGCATGCCTCCCAAACGGTGGGAGCCCTTTTTTCAGAAGCTTTGTGGCTTGCTTCAAGCTGCCACAGGCAGTCTTATAACTACGACAAGCTAAAGTTAAATGGGAAATATGTAAATTATGTACAATGTAAAGTTTTCTTGTTGTTCAATTCTTCTTTGTGCCATCTGAGTGATTTGAAGTGTCTTTAGAATTATACCTAGATTAGTTAAAGAGGAAATATGTAAAATATGTTCTCAATGCAGGTAAAGTTTTGTTTCTGTTCGATTCATCTTTATGCTATCATAATAATGACTTTAAGTGTTTCGAGAATTAATCCTAGACTAGTTAATTAGTATAATATGTTCTCAATGGAGAAAACGCAGGTAAAGTTTTGTTCCTGTTCGATTCCCCTTTATGCTATCTGAATGACTTTAAGAGTTTCAAGAATTAATCCCAGATTAGTTAATTAGGAAATACATATGTAAAATTTGTTTTCAATGCAGGAAACGCAGGTAAAGTTTTGTTGTTCCTCGATTCCCCTTTATGCTATCTGAATGACTTTAAGAGTTTTAAGAATTAATCCTAGATTAGTTAAATAGGAAATATGTAAAATATGTTTTCAATGCAGGAAACGCAGGTAAAGTTTTGTTCTTCCTCGATTCCTCTTTGTGTTATATGCATGACTTTAAGAGTTTCAAGAGTTAATCCTAGATGATCCTTAAATCCTGTTCTGACCTCTGGCGTGTTTCGGCATTATTTTAATTGGTTTCCTGAAATCTTAAGCAGTCAACAAATAAACTACTTAAAGTTCCACTCAGCTTCTTTAAAGTTTAATAATTTGTTCAATGTCAGCTTGCAAAACAGATAGTTATATTTTCCTAATCAAGTTAACTTTGTCGCCGATGAAAAATTGTTTTCTTGTTGAGAAATCCTGAAGTATTCTTGTGAATTCGCAAAATGCTGCTTATTTGAAATGAATGCGGCTTTGTCTTTGTCTAGGATACGCGCAACGCGGAGTGTGGGGAATTTTTGGTGGCTTTGTTTCCGCGTTGCGTCGTTGCCTTTGTGTCTCTTTGTGTGCCGGGCGGAAGAAGGAAACGTTGCCGCCAGGACACGCCGAGTGATGAAATCGCAGCGCCACGCAGCGTAGGTCAGTTTCACTCAAAGCCAACGCGGGTACAGTACGCAGACAAAGGAAGTTGCGCTCAGAGAGCGTGCCTCTCTTGTTTTGCTTGTGGGATCGAGCGGTGTGAGGGTTGCAACCCTTGTGGCAGGCAGCAATGACGTCGCAGCAGCCCTGCGACGCACATGAATCCGGAACAAGGAACACGCAAAACGAGCCAGGAATTGAAATTTCGATTCGAATTCGAAATTCGAAGACGTCACAAAGATTGCGAGCGACGTTTCCAGGAAACGTCGAATGCATTTCGAGTTGTTTTTGGGTAAAAGCAGAGCCAAGGGTTGCGTTCAAAGACGGGGGTTGTTTACGTCTGTCGGAGTGTGCAGCATGTGGCACGTTCTAATGGCGTTTTTATTGCCCGGAAATTTTACGATATCTGCTTGTGTTTTCTCTTTTCGCTGTGTTGTGCTATGCACAGTTCCACAGATTTTTCCATCGCTTCTACTCTGTTTCGTCTGCTATTTCTGTTTGCTCAGTCTGCATTTCTATTTTGATACCTTCTCGTTCTCTCTCTCTCTCTCTTCAACTCTCTGGCTGTGTCTTTGTTTTGCTTTTCAGTTCGCATTGCATTGCTTGGCAATGACCTTGAGCACACGCTGCCGCTGTTGCTGCTTCCTTCTTGCTCCTACCTTCCTCCCTCCCCATCGCGCTTTACAACACTGCCCTCCCCACTTTCAGTCTTCTATTTCGGCTCAGCTCATCGCGCGTCTTGTCTGGCATATCAGCGGAAAGTTGTTGACCTCTCGCCCTAGACGCATCCAGAAGAAGTCACGCTGGTCCAGCGCTTGCCAGACTACCCGATACCCTGTGCAACTACAAACAGTTGAGTTAAGATGCCTATCATATTACCCGATAAGATTCCCAAACATAAGTCTAAAATTCGACACACAATTGATAATAAATAATAATACCCTCTAATGCCGACCTTCAACTATTATAATTCACAGTTTATTAGACTATAGACAAACAACAGACACGTGTAGTAGGTCTCTTCTACAGGGTATGTCCAGCTTGGCAAGCACACACATAATGGGAGCAGTCGTAAATCTGAGATTATCAGATTGTTAGCCGCAGCTACTACAAATTATAGCCCCACATTTGTAACGGGATCGCCAATGACGTCAATTCTAATGATCACAGACTACAGCTCAATCGAATCGAAAAACGAGCATTGAGCACGCTGCTCGAGAGTTATGTATGTAAGTGCTATAAGTTTTACAAATTTGCAGATAAAGAATAAATAATAAAGCTGAGAGGAAATTAAAGCTATGTTAATACTTTTTTCAATTGCTCACAGATAATAAGTATTTTTGTATATTTATTAAATTATACATTTTTTGAAATTAGATTAAATTTTTAACACATCAAAAAATTAGACATATCTTTAAATAACACTGAAACACTAAAAAGTTTTCAAGCTGAAAGTTTTCTTCAAAGAGTTTTAATGTCTCTTCTGTCTGTTCTTGAAGTTATGCCAAAGTTGCTGCTGTGTTTGAACAGATTTGAGCTTCATGCAGAACTTTGACTGCACTTAATGGTTCGTCAACTTTGCTCTCTATCAATAAAAAACAGCAACAAGAACATCATCAAGATCATCAAAATGAAAATGAATCCGTAGTCTGTGTGGCATATTAAGAGGGCATTGCTCAGCTGCAAAGAACACGATGTTCTTGCTGATGAGACAATGTCATAGAAGTCAATTGGGACCCAGAAGAGGAGGATCCATTACTATATGAATGTGTCGTGAGTACGACACTGAGATTAGTCAAGAGCTCGCTGATAAGAGACAGTGTCGATTAGAGGCACAAATTTCGACCATATAGTTGTAGTAGTAGTAGTGATCACAATGGGTGATGTTTTCCTAAGTTTCTTCGTCATTTATTTATTTTTTGTTTTTCTTGTTTTGGGTGGCATTGTCCGCCCAGGCGGTAAAGTATCAAATTAGCGCCGCATGACAATGATATAGCGCCTCAAGGCGTTTTCAATTTAGGCAATTACGCAACGCAGTCGCGCTCGAAAAAATTGGTACTGTAAATGGAATTGGTACGGCGCACTAGACGTGGAATTGGAATTGGAATCGGAATTGGAATTGGGACAACGTGGGCGGCGGTTCTAACCTCAACCGGCAACCGCAACTCAGACTGAAGATCCGATTCCCTAACAGTTCAATTCACTAGACAATCTTCTAACGTATTGATTTCGAGACGCGTTAAGCAATGACGAAACCAGCGTCGACTATTAACTTAACGAAACTTACAGTGGGCAGGCTTCGTTAAGTTATCTTAAAGGTGCAATAGGTTTAGTTTTACAAAAGCACAATTGTCCACTGAGGTTTTCCACGGCATTGTTGTCAGTTGTGCCACAAACTTAACGAAAAGCGCACCTGCAAAGTTTCGTCAAGTTTGAGTAAGTTTGTTGTTCCCCGAACTAATACAATAGTAAGCATAGTTACGTCAAGTTATCGTTGGGACCAAAGATTAATTAATTTATTAATTTCTAGGGAAATAACTGAGCAAACTAAACGATTTGAAGTCTATATGGCAAGTGCCAGAGCCACGCTGCCAACTGAGTTGAGTTAGTGATGGGACCCGGCGTGCGAGGCAAGCAAAGCGGGTTACCGCAAGTGGCGACCTTAATCGTCGTCGATCAGCGCGAATTGAGCTGGATTAAATGGTTTTTCGCTTAATGAAATGTCAATAACAATTTTTCGTTTAAGCGTATTCGGTTTTAGTTTTTAAGATCATTTGCAAGCCATTTGAGCGAGGGTCATTTGCCGGTTGCCAGTCAATTCAATGACAACCTGTTGAATGTTGAATGTGTGTCGCGCAAGTGGCAAGTTATCAATCTCTCGATTAGCCAATAAAGCATTTGCCGCAAACCTATTGAATGTCGAGCGCACCTCTGCGCACCTCGCACCCCCTGCTGTTCCGTTGCCGCTCGTTCCATTCCACACCGTGCCAATTCCAATTGCAATAAGTAGACGCTTCGCTTTGCTGGCGTGTGTGAGTGAGAAACTTTACTTTTGTTCCAACTTAAACATCTAACAGCTTAGCTTACGAACTCTTCAAAAAAAAAATAAAAATAGTCGAAATACAATTAGTTGTTGTATAAAAAACTTGTGTGTATGCATGTGTGTGTGTGTGTGTGTACTTTGTTTACAAAAAGCTATGTTTGTAGCGGGCCGCTCTCTCTCTCGCTCTCAGGCGCAGCGCTGCCAGATCGCTGCGATTAGAGCGAACGCCACACCCCAGAGCGCAGCTGTGCTGTGGTTGTTGTTGGTGTTGGCCGCATTGCAGCCATCGGTGTCGCAAGTGTAGATGCAACTGCGATAATCCATGCGATCGCCCTTGTTGCGCACATAGTCACAATAGTTGCCCAAGTCCTTGGAGCTGCAGAAGCGCTTCGCCCCGATGCCGCCCTCAAAGCGACCCACGTGCTTCACACAGAACGTTGCGCCGTGCACATTGGAGCAGTTCTGCGGCTGTATGTCGGGCTTATCGAAGCGATCGAACCACTCGCCGCACTGGAAAGGATTCTGTGTGTCGCTCGCGTCGCACACATAGCAATCAATGGCCGCTGTGTGGCGCAGGCAGAACAGCAGCAGCAGCAGCGACGTCGACAGCGACAGTGAGAGCAGCAGTGACGATGACATTTTAACTGTTCTTCTTGTTGTTCTTACGTAGACTTTCTTTTTTCTGTGATTTACGTTTGCGTTGATTGCACAATTGGGTGGTGGATTTGCCTCTCTGGTGGGTTGGCGGGGTGATGACGCACTTCGCTCACAGACACACACACGCACAGACGTCGAGACGCAAAGAGAATCGTTTTCGTTTTCGTCGTCAGCGTCAGCGTCGCCAGCAAATGCCAAGCTGTTACTGAAGCGTTGGTTTCAACTTCGTTTCCAATCGTTTCAAGCGACGGCCGCCGAACGCGACCGCCCCAAACACACCGAAGAGCGACAGCAGCGCTTGACTACCTGTCCAAGCGCGACTGTGTGTGTGTGTGTGTGTGTGTAACTCTAGCTCTCGCTGTTAGTATGCGCTCTCTGGCGCTCTCTCGCTGAGTCGCGCTCTTGCTTGCTAGCTAGCTCTAGCGCTAGTCTGGCAGTCAGCTGTGGCCCAGGTACGCATCCTGTGTGCCAGCTAGTTATCGATTAACGCGCATCGTTTATCGTTCATCGCTCAACGCTCATCGTTCATCGCACTAAAACTTGTTGCGTAGCAACAACAGGTATACAACGTTTTTTTTAGCTCAAACATGTCTGCTGCCATCCTCGCTGCCTTCGTCGCCCCTACTCCAAACTGTCCGCCATGCTGGTTTCAATTCTTATTGGAATTTCATCATTGGGCGCCCAAGAGCAAACGAGGGCATTCAACTTGCCAGAGACAAACACACACACACATACACAATATGTAAGTGTGTGTGTGTTTGGACAGAACAATGCAAACAAAGCGAAAGCTGCTTTTTATGCTCGCTTCACAAATGAGCGGCAGGGTATGATGGGCTGAGCTGATGAAGCGCAGCATCGCAGCCGTCCATCCGTCTGTCTGTCTGTCCGCCACTTTAGCTCCATCTAGCAAACTATTTGCACTAGGGATACCAAATTTTCAGACAATGTTCATACGGATTAGTAGTTCGTAGCACTATTAGATTGCTTAAGAACTTGATCATACGGCTTTAACGTCCACAATATAATAATTTAAATATGTGTGGATATTTTCAATACGTACGTAGCATAAACTGCCAATTGCATGCAATTGTATAGAAATAATTATTGCAGGGTATGTCTCAGTCGCTCAGTCGCGCAATTGTCGCTTTCGTGGTTGCTTTATGCTTCTGCTTTTGGTTTTTGTGGTCGCTTCTTGGCAACGAGTCGAGCATTGTCAACAGCGATCTGCCAACCTCAAGTGCTTGTTGGCCAGGCCAAGCCTCAGAAAGCAGCACGTAGCCGCGTAATTGAAGCGGCCCGACATCGGGCATCAGCCATCAAGATGTCTCTGAGTTTACTTTATATGGTTTATGCCCCATTTCGGCGTCGTTTGCGTTCTCCGTTTGTGGCATGATCGCCATGCCACAATGCTAAACTGTCACCACAATGTTGTCACTCCTCGCTTCGCCCCCGCCTTCGCAGCATGCCTCAAGTGTCCCTGAGGCAGCACATTTCGTGACTCTTGAGTGCGTGTAGCACCCATTTATCTCTGACTTTCTGTAGGAACTCGACTCTCGGTGGGTCTAGACTGCTGAAATTTGACGTGGAGACTGCTTTACAACTAGATTAACTCCTACTGATTGATGGATATGTTATCACCAGATTATCCTCGTGTTTGTACAACGTTTGTTATAGTTTCCCGGGCACAAACTGGAAGTTATAAATTTTAAATTTTGCCATATACAATTCAACAAAAATGAAATTTGCTGATTAACAGAAATATTTCGTGGAATTAAACACCAGAATCGAGCATTTGTGCACGAATATAAATTTTAGGCCAGGTTTAAGTTTTAATAAGCAACCTCAAATTGTAACGCTTAATTTTATAGTTAAATCAAATATTAAGAGTTACGATTAATTTAATAAAGACAAACAAAAAATCTATTTTGTGAACTTGGTGGACCATTATAAAATGATCTTTAAATTCCATCTTATCAATCTCAACTATTTATAATACTATAATTATTCAAATATGCTTAGATTGCTGAGCTAAATAAGGATTTTGACTTCTTAATACTGTGTTGGTATTTGCTAGTATATACTAAATTGCAAATACAATACTGAAGTACAGCCATAATTCTCGGGAAACGTGGTAAAACGAGAAATCTGCAAAATGTCCTCTGCCTACGTGACAATGGCAACGATCTGCAGCTGCCACACATGAGTTGCAGACTCTCTGCATGTGTATGTGTGTGTACGTGCCACATCCATTTGTGGCATGCACCCCTTTTATGTGCGTCTGCCACATGGTGCAGTTGCACTTTGATCTTCACATTTGGCGACGATGATGACGACGACGGCATTAATTGAAAAACGAGCCCATTTCAACTTGCCACGTCGCCACACACATACGCAAACACTCTCACACACACACGCAAACTCACTCAACTGCAGCAGCGGAAAAAAAGGAAGCTGCGGAAGCAAAGCAGCAAAAGGAAGCTGCAATAAAAAAGGAGCAGCACACAAAGAGAGCGAGAGAGCGTCTGAGTGCAATTTGGCAAAGAGAGTGGAGAGCGCGCCTTGAGTGAAATGCAGTTTGAGTGCAAAAGGATGAGCACAAAGGAATGCAGCGATAGAGCGAGAACAGCGAGCGTGCGTGAGCGAGAGAGAGCGAGTGAGCGAGCGACACGCACTCATAAATCAATGTCACGTATTCACGGCATTCGTGTCTGCACCCGCGCACGTAGCACCCAGCAAAGTTATCGAAATGTTTATCGGCTTCACGTGAGACGCGAGTGAAAGGCCGCAACCGAAAATACCAAAAACCGAAAACCAAAACCCAAAAACGACTCCAGCTCAAGATCGTATGTGGCATGTAATGACAAGGCACTTGAATAATATTTCAAGCTTACGAAAGTGCGCCATTAAAAAGGCCAAAACCGAGAGCAACCACAAAAAAAGACATAAAAGCAGCAAGCCCCAAAAAAAAAAGAAAAAATTAAATGAAATGAAATAAATTGTATAAAAAAACAAAAGCAACGCACGAACTCGCAGCATGACAGTTGAAATTAAATAAAAGGGAACTTTGCTTCGTTTGGACACCTTTTAAAAAAAAAGCACACGACGTCTGTGTAACTGTAACTTGAGCGTCGCCATATTGCATGACTGATGAACCGAATTGTTTTTTTCGTTTTTTTCCTTTGCGTTTGGGTAATTTAAACAGAAAACTAATGCCCCATATCAACTTTCCAGGCATTGATCTACTAGTTCAAGCCATTTTATTGACAGTGGCGAGAGCATAGAAACAATGACTACAACTAGAACTATGCAAAAGATAGTAAACACAACATAATGTTTTTTTTGTTTTATCGCCATATCATTTGTCATGTCGGGTCTGGCGTTACTTCCGCTTGTCCACGAATATAGCAGATAAGCAGTGGGAATATAAAAAATAACCAGAACTTGTAAAATAATTGGCTTTCTAACTTTTAGGGTATTCCCTATTCGCATATGCCATGATCTAAAAGAAATCTTGGTTATTTTCCACAAGAAATAAAAGTAAAATAAGATTTGTATTGTCAATGCAGACATAAATAACGTGATCAAAAAAAAGGAGAGCAAGTTTAGCTGTTGGTAACACAAGTTAAAAAAGTGATCTATCTTCAATAAACAAATATTGCACTCGTATTGTGTACATTTGCAGCTGCAATGCAATCGATTCTAATTGAAATAGTCCAGAATAGCACGAAAGTGAGATGGCGATGAGAACTGAGCAATTGAAGATCACCTGAAGGGCAACCGATCGTCAACTCGGCTCAGCCGAAGACCGAAGAATATGGCTAAAGCAATAAACGAAGAAAAAAAAAATGATGGAGGAGGAGGAATTAAACTGGCCAGCATTTGAATTTCCAGTTTTTCTTCTTGGCCGCATAATAAACCAGAAAAAAACGAAAAAAAAGAGCTTACCTTTCCAAATGTTGGCGTGACTTAAAAATTGGACACAGAAAGCAGAGGCCAAAAAGCACAACGCAAACGCAATAAGAGGAGAACATCATGAAATGCGAAGCATAAGAAACCTACCTGACCCCTTCCCCATCCCTCCAACCCACCACACCTACCACAATTACCCAAAAACATGGAAAAAAAGAAGTCAAGTAATCACCAAATAAAAAAAATACTGCTGAGTTAAAAAAATCAAATCAAACGAAATCATCAGCGGCTCCAGAGCGAGTGAGAGAGCAAGCAGACTTAAAGCTTGTATGCATGAGAGCGTGAGTGTGTGTGTGTGTGTGTGTGTGTGCAGTGCAATTGCTGCTCCAATTTGTTAAGTGCGATCGAGAGCTTAATGCCCAGCTTTAATACACTTAAGCGCACGACTTTAACTCGAACGCCAGTGGAACGCAATGGAAACCACTCGAAAGAGCAGGAATGAGTCGAGTCGCGACGAGCATCAACAGCAGCAGCGCCTCAGACTCTGTGCAGAGACAAGCGCGCACGCACTCGCAGCATATGTGAGCGAGTGTGTGTGTGTGCTTATGAGACGCAGAGAGTCTGAGAGAGAGAGAGAGAATGGCTTGAAGCTGAGTTGAGTTCGAAACGGTTTTTGAGCGCAATACGGAAACACGAAACGAAACGGCAACGGAACAACGAAAAGCAAGCGGCGACGGCAGTCGACGACGGCGACAGCAGCGTGTGCTGGGCAATGCTCACTACAAAAGCCATTCCGCAGCGCACAGTCAAAGCGAGCTCAAATCTTTGTATATTTCTGCTACCTTCTGTTTTACGTATATATATGTATATCGTATATATCTGATATAAATGTGTGTTGTGCTTCTTTGGTGACGGTTTGAGATTCAGATACACAGCAACGGCAACAACAACAACAACAAAGAGCGGTGTTTATTTTACTTGTAGTTTTTTTTTTGGTTTTTTTTTTTATTTGCATTTTTTTGTTGTTTTTAGTTGCGCGTTTTTTGGATTTTCCTTTTGGGTTTTAGTTGCGCGTGTTTGGCTGCAGCGACTGCAACGCGACGCGCGCGTTTTACGCAGCAACAAAAACAAGAGCAGCAACAATTGCGTTTATTTTACGTGCAAACAGTTTTCGAACAAAAAACGCCTACAATTCTAATACAAACACAAATTCAAACACAAATAATTCAAAAAGACAAAAATAAATAAAACGAAAAACAAAAACCAACAAAAAAAAAAGAAAGACGACGCGCAGCAGCCCTGCAACTGAAGAAGAAAAAAACCCTCAGTGAGAGAACCTGTTCTATTCCTGTGTGCGTGTGTACGTGTCTATGTGTGTGCGCCGCTGCTTATGCAAATTCGTTCAGCAGAACCACAACAACAACAGCAACAGCAACAAGAAGAGCGATACTTGCACACCTGGCAGCTGATTTGCAGCAGCAGAAAGCACACAATGAAAGTTCAGCTTCAGCTGCTGTGAAACGAACGACAACAGCAACAACAACAACTAGAGCGAGCGAGACCAACGCAGAGGATTTCGTTTTTGTCGTAAGTCACATTCCTTTTACACTGCAGCCTAGCGCGTGTGCGTGTGTGTTTTGTAAATGCAAGAAGAGAGCAGCTTAATGCTGATAAGCTGCTCTCTAAGCACAGATTACAGTTGGATTACGAAAGCTGTAGTACAATTCCAATTGAAACGAAAAGCTTAACACTTTTTCCCCACTACCAGTGCGACGGCGTCAATTCTGTTATTTCTTCTGCTCATTTGCGATCTTATTGTCGTTTTTATTGTATTTCAACATCTGCAGCCAAAGATGTTTGTCATATGTTCGCCTTACCCTCCTCCCCTCCCCTGCGCAGCGGAAATGGTCAATTGAAGCTGCAGCACAGAGACAACGCAACGCATTGTTTTCTGCTGTCTGTCTACCGGGAACGCAAACATTTCTTTTTCGTTGTTGTCGTTGTTGTTGATGTTGTCCCGGCTCTCCCGACTGGGCTTCGGCATCGGCTTCGACTTCGGCTTCAGCTTTGTCTGCGGCTTCGGCTTCGGCTTCTGGTGCTGTCTGATTATGTGCACGCCACTTGCGGTTTTTTGTTTTTTTGTTGTTGTTGTACTGGGGTGAAGCCGAGAGCTAGAAGAGTGTGGCGGGGGCAGGGGAGGAGAGCAGAGGGCGGTTCGATGAGTACACGCAAGCACTAATTAGTCAGTGCATTAGCATCCGCTTGAGACGACGGACGAGGGCAGCAGCGCGAGTCCCACTCAAGGGTGACCATATTCTGGTGGAAGCGCTAATTGAACACATATTTGCTTAGCGGGTAAAACTTGATGATTTATGGTGAAGCTTCAGATTTCTTAAAGTGACGCTTTGTGTTCAACCAAATACTTGTGCTCATAAAATCTATAGTTAAGTTTAGCGAGAGAAAAGCGTTGACAGAAAAAAGCCTCATTTTGTTTAAGAACAAATGAAGTCAAAGCTAAATGACAAATTTAAATAATAATTCTAATAAAGTAGGAGGAGTAGTAAACGTCTGAATGTAAGGAAACTTATAGTGTATATAAAGAACATATAGTGACAAATAATTTATACGCTTACAAATTAAAGCATTTTGTTGGCAATTCAAAATATTTGCAAACAAAAATATTCAGTATGAAGCTTAAAAGAGTATTTATTGTTGAAAATATGCTGAGAACACAAAGTTGATATTTGCTTCAAAAAAAGAAGAGATTTATTGCTACTCACTTAAGAGCATTGATTAAGAGGAATTCAATGAAAATAAAAGTGCATCGCATATATTGAGCTATTTTTGTGACTACCCTCGTTGGCTCTAATTGAAGTTGCTGCCAGCTGCCAGCGCAGTCATAGAAGGTAGCCAAACAGAGCGAGAATGGGAGAGACCGACAGAGGAATGTAGGAAAGAGAGAGAGAGAGAGAGAGAGAGAGGGAGAGGGGAGGAGTAAAGGTGAAGGCAGCTAGGTAGGTAGAGGGAGGAGGAAGAACTTCCGGTTCGCTGGCGACTTTTGGACAGCTGCTTACCAACAACAAACAATGCAATTGTCAAATGCAATTAAGCAAATTTATGGGTTTCAACGCTCGTGACGTCACAAGCAAACTGAGTGACTGGCCGACTGAGCGAATGACTGAGTGAATGACTGAGTGTATTCGAATTCATGTTAAGGTTAAGCGTGTAAAGTTGTACACATTCTAATTGCATTGCGAGAAAACCCAGCAGCAACTGATGTAAATCAAGTTTAAGAGACTGCCGACGTCACACAAAGAAGACATGACTAAGCGCTACCCTGCAACAGACGAAACCACTTATTAGGACATGCTTTCAATCAGTGGAAGATTGCTCATCACACTCAGAACAAACGAAATGTGTGCAGATGTCTGCGGAACTCAAGCGCTAAGCTCGCAAATTTAAGACATACATAAAGTGTCTAAAAGATTGGCATCATTTTAAAGTAGTTTAGCAAAATAGATGCTGTAATTAAAACGAAATTAATGACATATAATCGAAGTAGCTAATACATATTCTTAGACAACACATTCCATATTCTGCATAGTGAAAAGTTGACTGCATTGAAAGCGTCTTACATTCTTTGTTTCATATCAAACTTCAGTTTTCCGCACATTTGGTGAGTGCATTTCCAGCGAAGTTGGCGATATTGTATTATATTTCCACTTACTGCAGTGTGCGGTGCTACCCCGGTGAGCTCGCGGCTGCAGGGTATGCAGCAAATAAAAATGAAAATGCTGGGGACAGGCACGTAAATGGCATTTAATACATTAGCTCAGTGTGCGCTCTTGGCGACCTTTGCAACGCGACACCTGCGCCATGTCGGCCCGACACTTCGCTCCCCCTTATCCACTTGCCCCCCCCCCCCCCCACCTTGCAGCTGTCGCCACAAATTATACATATAAATTGCAATTTTCGCACATAACATTTGCGGGAAAAACAACAACGACGACGACGGCTGCTGTCCATGGCCTTGGCAATGAAAAGCCTCGCAATGAGGGGGAGGTGAAGGGAGGAAGTGGCGGTGGCGTTGGCGGAGGGGGCTGTTGTCGTGGTCATTGTTTGCCTGCTGCGGCAGCTGCAGTTGTTGCGGTTAATTGTTGCGGCTGCAGTTTTATTGCCTTGCCGTGGCCAGCGAAGCGTGCGGCGAAAATCCAAGCGAAACAACAACGCAACAACGTCGACAACTAAAACAGGAAAACGCTGGATGCACAACAAAATGGGGCAGAGTCGCCTTCTGCGTTCTGTGGGGGGGTCAACTCTTAGTATTCATGTCGGGCATTCATGTCACTCGCTCGTCAAGTCAACTAAGTAATTGAGCAGACAATGAAAGCACTGAGCAGACAACAGACGTCGCCTGGAAGCTATCAACGTGAACTTTATAACAAATTTCGTTTACGAAAGTGGCTAGACTTCGATTTTCATTGCACTACATTTGCTTTAAGAGTTTAAGTTAATGAAATGATGAAAATAGTTACGTATCTTTGAAGATATATTAAGCGATTTGCTCGAAGGACAAATAGCAGCAGCTCTGTCTAATTATGCAACTGTCTGTAAGACAAAGTCCTTGACAGCGAGAGAGAAGATTGCATTGAAATCGTTGCGCATTTGAATCGAGCTTAGCTCAGCTTAGAATTGCAAAGTCAACATTGCGTATACGAGTGGTTGGCAAATAAGAACAGTTGATCGCATGCAAATACAAGTCTTTGATTGATTATAATGGAATGCGAGGAGGAGCCTAATTGCAGCCAGCAAGTGGCAGCGAGTGGAGCTAAGTGCAACACGACTGACGACAAATGGGACGCTTAAGTGGCGCTCGGGTCAAGCGTGCAACAGATCGCAGTGCATTCAACTTGGCTTCGGTTCAGTGTTCCGTGTGGTTCGCTTCGATTCGGTTTGGTTCGCGGGCGGGCATTTGGCAAGTGGAGCAAATGGCAATTGGATATTTAAATGGTGGCGCATCAATTTCTCAGTGCAGCTCGCATTGACTTTAATTGAAATTGAAGCTGTCTGCAGATTCTATTAGTTGATTTATGTTTGCCTTGCGCTGTACTGTCTCCAGTCGCGTGTTTGACTTGTGATAGCGTCGAGCGCACCACAAACAACAACGCACTCGAAGCGAAATTTACATTTTTCGGCCGACTTCAATCAGTTGTCGCCCGACACGTTTTCCAATCAAGCAAATGTACTGCTGCCCCCGAAAGATACAAACGATTCGCAGATACACACACACACAGATAACAACTACACTAGACGACGGAATCAAGGTGATTGTGCAACACTTGAAATACGTTTTGTGAGTGCATTCAAGTGTTTTCAAGCTGAAAAGCAACCACAAAATGTTGAAAGTTGCGTTCTGTGTGATTTGCCAAAAGTCTACACTACTCTCCAAAGTCTCCACATGCAAGTTTTTACATTACTATTGTGATTATATGTTACAGCGTACAAAATAAGGTCACATACGCTGCAAATAGCAACTCTCCAAAGTCTCCACCAAGCAAATTTACAGAGTTGCATGACTAGAAATTGTAATTATGTGTCGCTCGACTAATGTTTCGATGTTATCGTTTCAGTTGTCAGTTGGATATGCATCGCATGAACAACAGCAACAAACGCAAGAGCAAGCAACGCGCCATCATTTAACGAGCAACACTCAACTGTTTTCCAACACTGCCAGCTGTCGCAGTGCCCATAGTCGCTGTTGCATCCTAAACCGCTGAATCCCTTCACCACTGCTATTTCAACTGTGCCAAGATGTATAAGTTGCTGGGTAGCCTGAAGAGCTACCTGAAGTGGCAGGACATCCAAACGGACAATGCCGTCTTTCGTCTCCACAACTCCTTCACCACCGTGCTGCTGCTCACCTGCAGTCTGATCATCACGGCCACCCAGTACGTTGGCCAGCCGATCAGCTGCATCGTCAACGGCATTCCGCCGCACGTGGTCAACACATTCTGTTGGATTCACAGCACCTTCACCATGCCCGATGCGTTCAACCGCCAGGTAAGTCTCCACACACTCCGCATTCATTTTTTCAACTCCAACAAACTGCATTTAACTTGGTAAAGTGTTTAAGTAAGAGTATAACTATGGTGGGGTTAAATAGCAGCAACTACTGAAAGTCTTCACAAGTCTCCACTTGGGCTTAGTGCTCAGTTAGTGCGGTAAAATAGAGCGCAGATTTGCAAAATGTTTAAATAGCATTACTAATACAAATTAATCAAGCTTTCACAACTCTACACAAGTCTCCACTAGTGTTTAGCGCTCATTATGTGCAGCTGAATAGAGCGCTGATTTGCAAAATGCTCAAATGGCATTGCTAATATATTTAAATCGAGATTACACAACTCTACACAAGTCTCCACTAGTGTTTAGTGTCGAATTTCCGCTGTAAAATAGAGCTCCGATTTGAAAAATGCTGAAATAGCATTGCTAATAAATATAAAGCAAGCTTTCACAACTCTACACAAGTCTCCACTAGTGTTTAGTTCCCAATTTGGGCGTAAAATAGAGCGCAGATTGCAAAATGCACAAATGGCTTTGCAAATATACATAAATCAAGATTTCACAAGTCTACACAACTCTCCACTTGCGTTTAGTGCTCATTTTGTGCTGCTGAATAGAGCGCAAAGCTCTGAAGCGCATTAATAACAAATATAAATTATGATTAGACAACTCTACACAAGTCTCCACTTGTTTTTGCGCTTGGTATACAACAGAATACGTCCAAATGCCGCGCTAATAAGGCATTTTCAATGCACCCACATCTAAATCACACAAGTCTCCACTTGCCATAATGCGGGTATATCATGTTAAAATGCTTGAATGTCTTACAACTCTACCAAGTGTCCATTTGACGTGACACTGACACAAAACGTACTTCGGGGCATGCCACACAAGTCTCCACTTACAAGTACATATTGTTTGGCGTGGAAGAGAACGCTGTAAAGAGTAATTGCCAGTCATACAAAGTCTACACGCGGCCAGACAGCATCCGAAGGCACTTGGAGTCCGCCTGACTCTACCTTTTCTTCGTGTCTCCGTCATGTCAGACGCTCACGTAGGCCGATCACGTACATTGTCGTCGTCGTCGTCGTCGTCATTTGTATGATATGTAATACATGCTATAAATCGTATACGCAACGACAGACAATACATAAATATGTGCATATTTATGCTGCGGCTATAAAGCAATTATAAACTGGGCGTTGTCGGACGCCGCTGTCGGTCTCGCATCCCGATTTAAATTGCGCTCCTCGTGTGACCCAAAACGCAACGCAAAAATTAAAAACAAGCCACAGAAAAACGGCAACCAAGAAGAAGGAATGAACAACAACAGCAACAAAAAAAAACACGAGAAAAGCGATTAACAACGACACACGAAAAAAAATTGAATACCCCGCGGGAGCGCAGACGCGACAAGAACGAGAACGGGAACGATCCCCAAGTCCCAGTCGCAGTCCCTAGCCCGGTCTCATATTTCAACAGGGGCAGGAAGTTAATGTGGACAACGAGCCCAAGAAACCTTGCCGATTTCGTGGAAGCTACACAAGACACTTGGCATATCCTTGTACGGAGTTCGCCGGCTTTTTCAATGTATTCGTCATAAGAGGACACAAAAAAAGACAGAAACAAAGCGAAGGATGTCATCAGTAATTTCATTATTTGACAAACTTTGAAGTAAATAGAGTAGGCTTCAATATACAGTCAATGCTACACGATTTTAATCGTTGATAGACTTGTCATTAGCGCTTTCATTAATTAATGCTGAGATGCTCAGCAATTTCATTATTTGACAAACTTTGAACTAAAGAGATACACGATACACGATATTAATCGTTGATAGACTTATCATTAGCGCTTTCATTAAATAATGCTGAGATGCTGACTACAATTTGGGTTTAGTTACCTTCATCATTACCCTAAATTCGACATGCGCACGAAATAGCGAGCGTCATATTCAAGCATTGTTGCTCATTAGAGTTTTCATTAAATATGTTTGCCAATATTGTCAGTAATTGTATTTTGGTTATTATAAATTTCTGTATTTGCTCATTAGAGTTTTCATTAAATATGTATGCCAATGTTGTCAGAAATTGTATTTTGGTTATTACAAATTTCATTATTTACCAATTATGAATTTAAATATGTTGTATTAAATGCAGTCACTAATTTAATTTTGGTTATTACAAATTTCATTATTTGCTCATTAGAGTTTTCATTCAATATGTTGTAGTAAATGCAGACCGTAATTTAATTCTGGTTATTATAAATTTAAGTATTTATTCATTAGAGTTTTCATTAAATATCTTGTAGTCAATGAAGTCAGTAATTTAATTTTGGTTATTATAAATTTCTGTATTTGCTCATTAGAGTTATCATTAAATACGTTGTAGTAAATGCAGTCAGTAATTTGATTTTGGTTATTACAAATTTCATTATTTCCTCATTAGAGTTTTCATTAAATATCTTGTAGTCAATGAAGTCAGTAATTTAATTTTGGTTATTACAAATTTCAGTATTTGTTCATTAGAGTTTTTATTAAATATGTTGTAGTCAATGTAGTCAGTAATTTAATTGGTTGGTTATTATAAATTTCATCAGTTTTCTCATTAATCAAATACACTTTAATTAATAAAATAAAAAAAAAACAGTTGAATTCACATCTCAAATAAAACACCTTGCTAAATGATGGTGATAAGTGTGATTATGTTGCGCATTACGGTTTGCATGATTTGCTCCACTCATTGATGAGCTTAACAAGCTCTATTGATGCGGTTTCTTGATGCGAAAAAAAAGAAATGGAAACGCGCTCAATTGCCAAAGGTCTATAAATAAATGCGGCCGCACTAATTGAATTATTCTCATTTAATTTGATTGCAGGTTGGACGCGAAGTGGCGCATCCCGGCGTTGCCAACGATTTCAATGACAAGGATGCCAGAAAATACTACACCTACTATCAATGGGTCTGCTTTGTGCTCTTCTTCCAGGTGAGTTTCGCTCTCTCGCTCTCTCTCTCTCGATCACACTGCTCTTATGCACTAATTGGAATGTCCAAATCAATTGAATGCCAATCAGCGGCTATGCTGAATTGTTGCCTTACCGCAGCACCGCTGAATTCCTCGCTTCCCTGCTGCTGCTGCCGCCACAGCGTCTTGGCCAGGCGCGGGATCACGATTGTTTCGTGCTCGTGGACTCAATTGACACGCAGCTTAAATAGACACACTCTCACACACACACACAGATGGACTGTGAAGCTTTGCTTCAATGAAGCTTAATTGAATGCGATGCGTGTTGTGGTACAGCGAGCACAGGGAGGTGTAGGGCGTGACAGGTTCGGGGGCGGGGTCATTGTATTGGCGAGCATGCTCAATCAAGCATGTTTGCGCGGCAGTTGCGCAACGCAAATCTAAAGCAACAGCTGCTAAACACTAAAACAGCCCAGCAGAGTGACAACAATTGACTTCAACTTGCGAAATGCCACACACTAGATTCATATGCTTAATGACTTGCTAAAAGGCAACAACAAGAAGCGAGCAAGCAGCAACGCACTCAACAGGTGACGCACGTCAAGAGCTTTGCGCAGCTTTCAACGAGTAGCGCTTCAAGCAGCTTTAAAGCTCTTGATTAATGTCTGCCGCTCGTCACTTGAGTAGACAGCGCTCAAGCTGACTCTAATTGCACTAAAGCTCACTCAAAGAAGCTCGCTTGCAATTACTTGACGCAGAACTTTTCCTTAATGCACGCTTTCGATTTCTCATAGACCGAGCTTCAAGTGAAACTTGTCTAAAGTAATCTAAACTAGATAATAACGCCCTCAACTTGTATGAGTACTAAAATATTTTATTCAACTAAGAAATTCTTATAAATGAACTAATCAACTTTCCATAGAGACTAAACTACTTATTCATGAGCTTTGCAGAGCTAGCCAAAGCGATTTTCGCTTGTAGAGAAAGCTTGTGGAAACTTGAAAGCGAAGTATACATATGTACAACAACTTCCAAGCTTCTTAAATTGTCTAATTAAAGTTGAATTTACACATTAAAAGCCTGCTATTGATCTACAGCATTCAAAGCCTTAAACATCAATTAATGCAATAATTTTTAGCTTTTGAAGGAGCTTAATGGATTAAGCTGCCACTTAAGTGCAGCGCCAAGAAAAGCTCGTCGCTGAAAGCTTTGTTTTGTAATAACGTTTTGTTTCGTTGTTAGCTTTTGAAGGAGCTTAATGGATTAAGCTGCCACTTGAGTGCGGCGCCAAGCAAAAGCTCTTCGCCGAAAGCTTTGTTTTGTAATAACGTATTGTTTCGTTTGCCGTTTTAGGCCATGGCTTGCTACACGCCCAAGTTCCTGTGGAACAAGTTCGAGGGCGGCTTGATGCGCATGATCGTCATGGGCTTGAACATCACAATTTGCACGCACGAGGAGAAGGAGGCGAAGCGCGATGCGCTGCTCGACTATCTGATCAAGCACGTCAAGGTGAGTGGCCGCCCAACGCCCAACGCCAAACAGTTGTCCTTAATGCAATTCTGATGCCTTTCTGCCACTTGCAGCGCCACAAGCTGTACGCCATTCGCTATTGGGCCTGCGAGGTGCTGTGCTTCGTGAACATCGTGCTGCAGATGTATCTGATGAATCGCTTCTTCGACGGCGAGTTCATCTCGTACGGCACGAACATCATGGGACTGTCGGATGTGCCCCAGGAGCAGCGTGTCGATCCCATGGTCTATGTCTTTCCGCGCGTCACCAAGTGCATCTTCCACAAGTATGGCTCTGGCGGCTCCCTCCAGACGCACGACTCCCTCTGCATTTTGCCGCTCAACATTGTGAACGAGAAGACCTACGTGTTCATCTGGTTCTGGTACTGGATCCTGCTCGTCCTGCTCATCGGATTGATGGTCTTCCGGTTAGTAGTGCTTCACAGACAAAGACTGATAGCGAGCGAGTTTGCAACCTATAAATTCCAGGAGGAGTAGGAATACTTTTCATAGATCTTTCATTTGTCATTAAAAAACGAATTGTTTCTCTCATTTGAAGCAAAACGAAATTAGCAAACTAGCTAAAGATGTAAAGTAAAAAGATAGATTCAATTTAAATTTAAAGTGAATTTAGATTAAAATTACAATGGTATTCAATTTAGAGCTGAAGTTGACCAAACTTCAAACTGGTATCTGATATTCTAAAAGTGTTAACAATGAAATCATTTAAATGAGCTCGAGCAAAATAACTAGGAGAATTAAAACTCAGAGAAAGATATTTAAAGCAGAGCAAAGCTAAAAGCATTTCAAACAAGCATAAAAGTTATTAATTGTGTATTAATTATTTAGTTTTGTAGAAAGACAGAAGAGAATGCCAAGCATAGATCGAAATGCAAAATATTCGAGAATTAAGTGAATGTTGTAAAAAGCATTGTGAAAGTATTCGAAAGGAGACTTAAGAAGGTATCGAAATGTTGAGAGCACTGCGATAAATATTATAAAAAGCATTATGAAAGTACTCGAAATATTCTGTAGCAATCAAGGTGACTTAATCGAAATGCAATTATTTGATATTGAATTGAACTTGCAGCGCCTGCATCATCTTCATGCCCAAGTTCCGGCCTCGTCTGCTGAACGCCCGCAATCGCATGATCTCGATGGATATCTGCCTCAGGCTGTCGCGCAGGCTGGACGTCGGCGACTGGTGGCTCATCTATATGCTCGGCCGCAACCTGGACCCCGTCATCTACAAGGAAGTGATGACCGAGTTCGCCAAACAGGTGGACCCTCGCAGCACGATCACACCGAGTAAAATGCAACGAAGCGAACACTGAATATCGATGGGAGAACTGTGTGCTGTGTGCCCTTTGCCACAGTCGGATTATATTCATAATTATTATTATTACCATTATTATTATTTAGCACAAATCATGACAATTAGTTGAAACATCAGCAAAACGCAGACAAACTTTAACTACAGCTTCCTTTTAAACAGCAGAAAACAAAAACTCTTAATCAATGATCACAACTCGAATCGACAGCAATTCTGCCACATTTGCAACTAATGATTTTCCTTGACAACAACAAACGAATTCAACATATTTTTTTATTTTTTTTCTTATTTCTAAAAATTAATTTAATAATTAGCATGTATTTCATTAGGCATAAACAATACAAAAAGAAAAACAAGAATGAAAAAAGACAATCGATAATAACTACCCAAGAAATTCTAAACACTATATATATATACAATCTGATGCATATGAAATTAAGCGCGACTTGCAAACTGCCAGCAATAAAACCAGCAATAACAACAAATACGCTTTGAATAATATACAAAACATGACAAATTAATAATGCACACATAAATATTGCTTTTGAGTCTTTCATAATAGTTGGCTAATAACGATAACGCTACATATATAATAAACAATTTACCTAAAAAAGCGTATTTGCTGGCAAACATTTTTCATTTTGGAGCTGAAATAACTAAATGTTAAGTTTATTGTGTAGTTTTAGGTGAAAATTGCAAGTTTTTTTTTATAAAAATGAAATACGTATGAAATAAACTTTGAAAAAATATATATATATATTTATATATATATATATATAACTGGCGAAAATACTAACTTTGTAATTTTGAACCACCACCACAGAAGTTGAAATTCAAATTCAAATTCAAATTTGTTCGTTCACTTATTCAGTTGAGTTGTGCTCACTTAACGAAACGACGTAAGCGCATTAAGCGCAACGCAGCGCAAAATGCGCAACGCTAAAACAAAAATGCGCAACAGCGTAATATACCATTTCAGGCGGCAAACTGTCCACAAAACTTTATTATTGAAATTTTACAAATATTGTTATTTTAACAGAGTTTTGAAGAATGGAAGATTTATATCAAACTAAATGTTTAAAAATCACGCGCTTTATATACGCGTTTTGCAAATATACCAAATATACCAGCGTAAAGCGTATATTTTTGCCAGCAGTCACATAATAAACTCAGTTTTGAAAGAACGATCTGTTTTACTTTTATAAAACGTTTTTTTAAACAATAATTTTAAATATAACTCATATAATTAAATACAGTGCCAAAAAGAATTTGCGATGATTCCCAGGAAGAATTCGATGTTTACAGAAAATGTCCCAATAAAAACATCGATACATCGATAGCGTGCCAGCGATGTTTCTCCACCTCCACTAATGCAGCGATTTGTTGCAAAACTTAATTTTTCAAATAAAAAATAATACCGAAACGAAATAGTTTAAGTGATAAAAAATGTGATGTTAAGTGTAAGTGTTCGAAACACAAAACCAAAAAGCTGTTGCAAAAAACAAACTATTAAGCGAAAAACAAAAAGAGAAAAAAGCCTGCACTATTTTGTTGTAGTCGCGAGTGAGTGTGTGTGCTCTTGTTGTGTGTGTGAGTGCGAAGCAGTTGAAAAGGCAGCACAAATCCGCAGCAGAGCCAAAATAAACGCGCAAAAGCTACACAAAAAAAAACTAAATCGAAATAGCAAAAGAAAATATAAACATAACACACAAATGTGCTATGAGTAAATGCAGAACCCCAAATTACATTAGTGTGTGTGTGTTTGTGTGGGAGGCAGAAGTGGGATGGAGATGGCTATGTGGTGGGGGGGGTGGTTTAACTCTATAGCCGCCATATATGTAAACACAGAGAGCGCCGCAATTTTACGCAGCACACAAAAAATTCTGAATTTCTCTTTTGTTTTTATGTTGTGTTAATTTGCGCCCTTGCTAAGCATGTGTGTGTGTATGAATGTGTTTGTGGAATTTAGCAACGCCTGCTGGCATCAAATTCAACCCCCAATGCCCCCTGACAACAACAATGCCACCACCTACTCACCCTATTTCCCCTTCCACCTTACTCAAAAGCAAGCAACAGCAGCAGCAGCAGCAAGAACAACACACCTCCGCCACCCTTCTTACTCTCTCTTTTTGGGCTGAAAATTGACTCTCGGTCGAACGAAGGTGATGGTGTTGTTGTTGTCGCTGGAGTGTTAAGCTAAAATAACAAGCAGCGCTGTTGGCAGCGACTGCGGCGCCCGTAATTCAAAAACTGTCGAAATGAAACGGCTCTGCGCTCCACTTGCTGACTTCCCACTCACTCATTCGCTACTTGCTCTCTCTGCCTGCTTGCTGCTCTCTCATGTCCACTGTGCTTTGCTCTCGTTTCATTTTGATTCGACGTCGCCCCCTCTCTGTCGCTCCTTCACGCTCTAAGCGCGTTGTCCTTTTTAATGTGTGTGTGTGTGGAAAAGGTAAAAGACATGAAGAAGCAAGTGTAAAGCATAAGATGCAATATCCAGCATAGCTGATAATTGCTGCACACACAAACCTACATCAAAATATAAATCTGAGTGTGGTTTTATTTTGTAATTGCTTTGCTGAAATTTTTTGTTGATGGCATCGGTTCTTTTGCGAGTTTAACGTTGCTTTCAAATTTGCGCAAATTGGGCGCTGCACAACACCGGCCGGCTGCCGACAGTTGGCGTTTGGCAACACTGGGGCGCTAGTGCTGTTTTTTTTTTGTTTTATGGTCGCAAGCAACCCTGCAACGAATGTGAGTGTGAAAGCGTGTGGTCGAAACATTAAGGAACGCACAACAACATCAGCGACAATACAAAAGTAAGACTGAAAAACGGCTTCTTTTTTGGAGCATTGCATCGCAGCAGGGGAAGTGAAAGAGGCAGACCAGCAAAACGCATGCTAGTGATGTGTTATCAAAACATCGATTCCTTTGAAATTATCGAAAGTATCGATACTTTTCAGGTTGCTGCAGAAAATTATAACTTGTAAAAAAGGTTTAAATAGTGCAAAGTAAATTCGATTTTGGAAAAATTATAGTTCGATATAAAAATAGACAATAATGAATTTTCTAGTATTAAGAAAATCACAATTTAATTTAAAGTAAATATAACATGTATAGTGAATTATTTGCAACTTAGTATTGACAACAAGACAATGCGAGTTTAATTCGTTGCCTTCATAAACTGATTCAATATTGGTGTGGTTTGGCGTAAAGCTAAAAGCCCGAAATGAGTGTGTTTATAGATTTGTTTACTTATTCGACAGTGCATAAGAGAGCCCTCGATAGTATCGATAGTGACCCGATGTTTTTGCACCACTAGCTGAGAGCGTCAACGGCGGCAGCAGCAAAGGCAGCCGCAGTAGCAGCAGTAGGAGGAAAGCAGCGCAGCCGCTAATCTTTTGCCTTTGCCGTCGGTCGCGTCGCAAAAGCAACAAAACACTAAAAACTAAAAGCAAAGTAACTGAGAAAATAGTAATACAACATAAAGCTAATAACACAAGCGAACAATTAAAATAAATAAATAGGAAAAACGGGAAAATTTCCATAGCCAAAAATAACCAAAAATCATTTTCAAGTTTGACGTTTTTATTGCTGTGCGTGTATGTGAGCGAGAGACTGTGTGCGTGTGTGTGTGTGAAAACGAGAAGGGGAAACAGGGAACAACAGAGGGCGCTAAAGGAATAGGCCACAAGCTGAAAGAACAAGGCGCAAGTAGGGAGAAGAAGCAGACGAAACGAATGTGAAAAGCGTGCAAAGAAAAAGGAAAAAGGTCAAAATGTGTGTGCGTGAGAGGTAGAAGAAGAAGGCGAAGAAGAGGAGAGAGAACAAGCAGCAAACATGGAATTGGAATCAATGAAAATGGAGCAAATGTGAAAAACTGTTGTGGAAAAGCTAAAATTAATTTTTGTTGTTTTTGTTGTTCTTCACGCGCGCGTTTATTTTGCTAAATGTGTGAGTGAGTGTTGGCGTGAGTGAGAGAGTGTAAAAGAGCGTAAGTGAGACAGAGCGTGAATGAAGCGAAGCAAGAGCAAAAAAGGCACCACAACATGAAAATGTTTTTTGTAGAACGCATTTACTTAAAATGCAAAATACCAAAAAAAGGGAAATAAATCAAGCCATACAAATATATTTTTTTTTATATTTTTGATACAAAAACAAAAATTAATTGCGCAAATTAGAAGACGACGACGACGCAGTAGAAGAAGAAGAAGCAGCAGCAGCAGTTGATGGATAAGAAGAAGAAGCAGCCGCAGCAAATGAAGAAGAAGCAGCAAGCACTTGATGAACAAATTAAATAAAGCAAATCAATAAACATAACAATAACAATAAAATCAAAAAATAAAACCAACAAAGAACAAAAAACGAAGCGAACTGTGCCGCAAAAATTTGCGTTGTGTATGAAAAACAAGAATATAAATCAAATAAACAAGTGAAAAAGCCTTTTTGGCGTGTTTGTGTGCGTGCGTGTGCTGTGTGTGTGCATGTGTGTGTGAGAGGTGGCCAATGCGGCGCAGCGGGCAGAGGCAGCGCTAGCACAAAAAATAATGTGGATAGCCAGTAAAGGCGCCGCCGCAGCAGCAGCGCTAAACAACAGCGACGTAGTCGTCGCAGCAGCCGCCAGAGGAGCCACCGCGTGGAAAGCAAACGCAGCAGCCGCATGACCGACGCCGTTAGCGCAGCAGCAGCGAGCGAATTAATTTTGCTTTAAATCATCAAACGAAAAAAGTGCAACACGAACAAAAATAATAATAACAATAACAAAAGAAAGCGCAGTAGAAGTAGACGCAACTGAAGAAGAAGCAGAAACAACAGCAGCAAAACAACAAGAAGAAGCAGCGGCACCACAAAACCCAAGAAGCAGAAGAGGAAGCAAACGTGCAATAACAACAACAACGAGAACGCAACAGCAGCAACAAAAACAACAACAAAGTAGTGAAGTGAACGAGAGCGAGAGAGCAGTGCAAAAAGCGAGAGTGAGAACGAGCGACAGAGAGAGAGAGAGAAAGAGAGAGCGAAAGAGACTCGCAGTAAAAACGAAACGTAAATAAATAAGTTGTAAAACTGGAAGAAAGAAAGAAATAATAAATAAATACCAATTAATTATTAATAGTTAAGACATAATAATAAAGAAGAGCAGTCGAGCTTGCAACTGTGGTTGTTGTTGTTGCTCTTGGCTGTTGTTGCCATGGCCAGCATCAACAGCAGCAGCATAACACATGCAACAACAGCAGCAACAACAACAACAACGCTGCCATCGCTGTTTACCGGCAACAACAACAACAACAACAGTGGCAGCAACGCGTGCAACGTGAACGTTGCCGCCAAAGATATGGACGGACTGATTGCCATCAATGATAGCGCACTATCGCAACAAATCGAATTTATACTACAAGATGCTCCCATGGAGCAGGATGACGAGCAGCAGTTGCAGCTGCAGCAGCAACTGCACATGGCAGCAGCGTCCAAGCTCGACAACCACCCACCGACAACAAATGCAACAACCGCAACAGCAACAACAAACAACAGCGCTTCCCCATACATCAACAACAACAGCATCATTAGCAACAACAACAACAGCAGCAGCAACAGCAGTTTGACTGTCGAAGATCAGCAGCAACTGCTGCTGCAACAGCATCGCGCACAACAACAACAACACCATCTGCTCAACGGCCGTCGCATCATCATACAGGCAACAACTTGTGGCAGCGGTGGCAACTCTGTCCTCTCCGCCAGCGACATCAAAGAGGAGCAACTCGAGCAGGACGATGATGAGGAGCACGTGTCGCAGCAGCAGCAGCAACAGCATCATCATAATGTCGCCCACGGCGAGGACGACGACGAGGACGAGGAGGAGGAAGATCCCGAGTTGAACGATGAGAATCTGCAGGACATTGAGGAAGAAGCGCAGGCAGCCGAAGCCGACGAGGAGCCCGAAACAGCGACCACAACGCACTTGCACCACCATCCACATCATGCGCACCACCATCAGCAACAACAGCAGCAACATCATGCACACCAACAACAACAGCAGCAGCAGCAGCAACATCATCACCAACAGCAGCAACTGCATCAACAGCAGCAGCAACATTTGCAGACACAAGTCAAGCTGGAGCTGAACGAGCTGCCCGACGAGGAGGAGGACGATGAGGAGGAGGAGGACGAAGATGAGCACATGGCGCAGCCAGCGCAACAACAACAGCAACTCGAGGTAACTAGCAACAACAGCTAAATTCAATGATTCGCAAGAGAGAGAGAGAGAGTTTCAGCACGAATTTTACACCAGTTTCAGGAATACCTCTATTATATTTTTCATTAAGATAATACATTTATGATAGGAGTCAAAAGTGAGAAACACTTCTGAGAAATTAGCGGTGTTCGTCACCAAAATGAAACTGCAAGTCATTTAGGTATATTTTATTTAGGTATACTTTACTTATGCTTTTTAGCAGATTTTAACATACCCTCTATACCTTATATTTACACCAGAATTAGACCAAAGAGTTGCGAGAATGCGAGAAAGAACTATGTAGCAATGAGAATATTTTAAAAGAACTTGTAGATATTTTGGTGTGTCAAAGTCGACAATGCGAAGACATAATTCAAATTAGTGCATCAAAGCATGTTTTGCTTACGCTCTGTTAGTTTTAGTTCAGTTTAGTGTCAAGCTCTCAGAGCTAAATTTGTAAACAGCTGAAGTAGACTTCAGCTAAGAAGTAAATAGTTGAGAATTGAATAAGTGAAGTGCATTAACAAGCAACGCCAGCCAGCAATTGCGAATTATTGAAAGCGTTGCCAAATCAGAGACTAATCACAGTTCTTTTGCCCATCGCAGACGCTGCAGCAACAACTGGAGTACACGACGGGGACACAGCAGCTGGTGTTGCCAGCTGGGAGCATCGTGAGCACCACAACGCGCGCCTTGGCGGTCCCCGTCTCTGAGGCGGCCTTGGTGCAGCTGCAGCGGCGACCCGTCTACATCAGCAATGCCACGATGAGCAGCTTGGCAGGTGCCACCTATGTGCGCATGCCGGCGGCCGCTGTCATCAGTCGCAGTCCGATGACCGTGCTCAATGTGGTGCAACAGTCGGGCGGACCCACGGCGCAGCTCATCCTGCAGGCGGCGGCGGCAGCAGCGGCGCCACAGCAGCAGCAACAGCAGCCGCAACAGCAACAAACTGGACCTGCAGCAGCAGCAACGGTAACAGCAGCAGCGCAAGCAGCAGTTACCACAGTCGCTGCGCCGTCCCCCAGCAATGAGCAGCAACTGGCGGCCATAGCGCTTGCCCAGCAACAGCAACAACAACAGCAGCAACAACAGCAGCAGCAACATCATCAGTCCATTAAACCAGCGCCTGCCACCAGCAATGTGGCAACATCAACGACCAGCTATCAGTGCATGGAGTGCGTGGAGAAGTTCGACTCGAAAGAGTTGTTCGACATACATCGCAGCGGACACGCGAACAACATGAAGTGCGCCATCTGCAACATGGTGCTGAAGTCGCTGAAGAACTACGAGAAGCACTGTTTGCGCTGCAAGCCCTACGAATGCCAGATCTGCGGACGCGTCGTCCGCTTTCGTCCCAATTTCATCAAGCATATGCGCGTGCACACGGGACAGCAGTCGGAGCGGCACAAGTACAAGTGCGAGGTGTGCCACAAGGAGTTCATGAGCTTTGAGTACTTCAAGGTGCACAAGAAGATACACAACGAGAATGTGAATTTGACCTGCGAGATCTGCGGCAAGGTGTTCAGTGCGCTCGCCTCGTTGCGCGGCCACTCCAAGCTGCACTCGGGCGTTAAGCTGCACAAGTGAGTAGTCATTGGACCCAAAGGGACCCAAACCTGTGCTTAAGACTAAACCTAATCTCTTTGAAATGTCTGCATATCAATCCACTACGATTTAGTTGCTTCATTTTACACGTTTTTCTTCGACGGCAGTAAATTTAAAGCATGTTGAATCAAATGTATTATGTTAAGGACAATGGTAACAAGTTGATTGTAATATTATTATAATTCAGCAGTTGCTTAGTGTCGATCGGATTGCAATAGAATGTGCACTTTACTAATTGATCATAAGTATAATTTGAATGACGAAGCTAAACATCAACATGACAAATCAAGCAACGTAATCAGTAGCGTGTAATTATATATTAATTCACTATTCTCTCAATGTTGCAGATGTGATGTGTGTGGCAAGGGCTTCGGGCAGCGCTACAATTTGAAGATTCATGCGCGCACGCACACTGGCGATTTTCCGTTCGAGTGCAAGGTGTGCAAGAAGAAGCTGCATACGCAGTCGTCGCTGCAGACGCACATGCAGGTGCATCTGCGGGATCAGCCTAAGGGCGGCAGCAGCAGCAGCGGCAGCGGCAGCAGCACTAACAGCAACAACAACAACAACAGTAGCAGCAGCAGCAGTGCCAGCAACAACAGCAGCAGCAGCGCCAGCCACAACATTGCAGCCAACAGCAGCAGCGCAGCCACCGTTAAAATCGAGCCTGACTTGCAACAGCAGCAGCAACAGCAACAGTTGCAGCCACATGACATGGAGCTGGACGAACAGTCCGGCCTGAGTGAGGACGAACATGAGCATGGCGGAGTTGTGGCTGCGCTGCACAATTCGTCGACCAATAACAATCGCTTAACCACCGGCGAGGATTCCTCAAACGAATCCTCCTCGAACACCTCGCTACAGCAGCCGCACTCGAATTCGGCCGGCTCCTCGCAACACTCGCAACAGCAACACCAACAGCAGCAGCAGCAGCAGCAGCAACAACAACAACAATATATTGTTGCGCCGCCGCGTTCCATTGTCATCAAGAACTACATGCAGCAGCAACAGGCGCCGGTGATAGATGCGACCAATGGCAACTGCTCGAGTGTGCTGCACACACAGGTCATTCAGAGTGGTGCAGGCACCAGCAGCAACGGCCACCACATCACCACCAACAGCCACAGCAGCAACGCGAGCCACAGCAGCAGCAGCAGCAGCAACAATAGCACTCACAGCAACAACAGCATGCACAGCATGAACAACGGCAACAACACGAACCACAGCAACCACAACACGAACAACAGTCACAGCCACAGCAACAACATCAACAGCAACATTGTGGCCGCTGCAACAGCCAACGCAGCAACAGCGGCAGCGGTTGCCAACAGCTCCACCAGCAGCAGCAGCAGCAGCAATCTTGCGCAGCAACTGTTGCGCAAAACGCCCATCATACACTCGACGGGCACGCTCAGCTCAGCGCTGGCCAGCGTCGTCCAGCAGACGGGCGGTAAGTAGCGAACAGCGATTCAATTAGACTAGATTTGTCAGCGGTGATGGGTAGTTTAACTTAAGAGTAGAATTAAAGAGTAACGAGGGGAATAGATGCGCAGCAACGAGAGAGAAAAGCAAGTGTAGCGAGTAACGAGTGAGAGATTTAAATAATAAGCAACGAGTGGGAGAGTTAATAGGCAATGAGTGCATATGGTAAATGAGTTAAAAATGAATTACAATTATTAATGATAAGACATGGATTGCATTGAAGTTGAAGCAGTCTACAAATATTATAAATTTAAATAAGCAAATGTGAAGATATTGATAGCGAGTGACGCGCAGAAACGAGTGGACAAATTGAAGTAGTTATAAAAAGATTTCAAAGATGAAGTTAGATGAAAACCAGATAAAATGGTATGAGATACCAGTTGAATTTAAAGTAACAGGCTAAATAGTAAAATATTGAATAAATGTGCAAAACAAATTGAAGAGCAAATATGGAAAATGTTGAGGGGTTTTGAATAGAATAACAAATAAGAGATCATATGGCTAGAAATTGCAGTGATCATGTGCGCTGAACTTGAAGCATTTGAATAGATTGCAAATATGAGGTGAGGTTACAGAAATGAAATATTGGCATTTTTCTACTTGTGAGTAAACTCACAACATCTTTAAAGAAAAGTGGCGAGTGAGGATAGATTAATGATATAAGATAAAGAGGGAAAGGACGCAATAAATTGAATACATATATAGAAGGATTTTGAGGAATAATTATACTAGATAAAACGCGAAACGGAACTAAAATTAGAAATGACTAAATTCGGGTGAAACTATTTCAATAATTAAGGAGTATTGAGTGATATATAGATAACTTTGCTAAAAATGCAAATGAGTAAAATCTAGTGAAACTGTTGTATAGAGAAAACTGTTAAAAAATATAAATGAGTAAAAACTATATCAATAATTAAGGAGTATTAAGTAATATATACAGATAACTTTGCTAAAGAATGCAAATGAGTAAAGGCGAGTGAAACTATATCAATAAATAAGGAGTAATATATACAGATAACTGCTAAAATATACAAATGCGTAAAGTCGAGTGAAACTATATCAATAACTAAGGAGTATTGAGTAACATATAGAGATAACTTTGCTGCAGTGAGGTGTTGTAGAGAGGGAATGTTTATTAATTAGACGCATAGCAAAGTGGATGAGCAATAAGGAATTAGAGGAGCAATATAATGATTGGTCTAGCAAAAAAAACACTTATTAGCGAGTGAAGCATCAGACTGTGATGCGAGAGGAGGAACAAGGAATGCGGCTGACACAATAAAGTGTTTAGAGCTGAGCGAACTAAAGGAATGTGTGTGCGTGTGTGTGGTGCATAATTAAAGAGTTAAGAAACTGGTTAATTGAAGAGTATTGGTTTTTCTTTTTGTATTCGATGTTTACAGTTGGTTCGCCGGCGCAATCGCCGTCATCGTCATCCACATCGTGTTCCTCCACCGTGCTGGTGTCCAAGGCGACTGGTGTGCCGCTGTCGATCGCCTCATCGGCGGCACTGGGCGGCTCCACAATAATACGCAGCACGCGCAACCATCATCAGCAGCAGCAGCAACAGCAGCAGCAGCAACAACAACAACAGCAGCAGCAGCAGCAGGCGGCGGCGCAGAGCAATCAGCAGCGTGTTGTCGCGGGACAGCAGCAGCGTAATAACCACCGAAACCACCACCGACGTCGTCATCTGGCGGACATGGACGACGATGATGATGATGAGGATGACAATGATCATGAGGATGAGGCGAGCGTGCAACAAATGCGTGCTGCTGCCACCAATGGACACCATCAGCAGCAGCAGCAGCAGCAGCAGCAACAGTTGCATCAGCAGCACTCGAATCATAATCATAGTCACAATCATCAACATCAGCAGCAGCATCAAGCGAACAATCATCAGCACAACAGCAACAACAGTCACCATCATCAGCAGCAGCAGCAAACACAACAGCAACAGCAACAACAACAGCAGCAGCAGCAGCATCCACAACAACAAGCGCAACACCATCATCATCACAATCATCACAATCATTTCGATGATGATGATGACGATGAGAAATCATCACCGTCCCTGGCAACCGCCGCCATCATCAAAGTCGAACCGAATCTCTACTCGTCGGGCTCCGGCGACAATTCCAACGACATGTTCATCAAGGAGGAGGTTATGTTCGAAGATTCCGCCGCACCGCATTCGCCACAGTCGCCGCCCAGCTCGAAGTTCCGCATCTCGAATTTCGACAGCGACCTGGTCGACGATCACGTCGATCTCAATCACTCGCTGCCCCCCTACGGCAACCTGTTCGAGCCGCACTCGATACGCGACAGCATCCCCGTTCAATTGTATCCGGACGATGATGATGACTTCCGCTTGGATCACAGCTCGTTGGGTGGACTCCACAATACGTCGTCGTCCACAACCGATGGCGACTTCATCAAGAAGGAGTGGGTCTATGGCGGCGCGTCGAGCAGTTATGCCATGAACGGCAAATTCGATGACGACAGCGATGCGCTCTGCGATGCCGCCAATTTCATCTATAATTGATAAAAAGCAAACGGCAAAATTCAAATGAAATGCATGAGAAAAACGTACCATCTAAATTCAAACTTTTACATACATACACCGAACATACATATATATATATATATATATTTAAATATATATATGTGTGCGTGTGTGTACAATCGTATATATAGTAATTTGCTATCTCTGTCGCGCTCGTGATCTTAACGTGATCTTAAACTAAATCAATGTGTAAAATGTATTTGTAACTGTATTTTGTAGTTGTTTCTATAATGGAAAACGCGGTAAAGTAAGATGCAACTGTCTCTTTCACACACCTACACGCCTACACACACCACACACCTACACCAACAAAAACACACACACATAGTGTCTGTCTGTTTCCCTCTTTTTAACTGTTTCACACAAAAAACTCAAAACTCTAAACTCAACAACAACAAAAATCTCTCTGTCTCTCTTTGTGTCTAGCTGTCTTTGTCTTTGTGTCTCTTTCTGTGCTAGCTTATGTTGTTTACTCGCTCACACACACAAAGTGTCTCTCTCTCTCTCTCTCTCTCTCTATTTGTCTATCTCTCCCCGTCTCGCTCGATTGCACGCACTTGACTTGTGTTGATTTTCGTTTTGATCTCGTTCCATTTTTATTTAATTCACGATTTTTTTTTTGCTTCTCCATAACAAATCTTTTATATACTCAATTGCATGCAGTGAAAACTCTCGCAGCCGAAGAGAACACTGTATAAACTAAATCATAGCAAGGGTGTCCGCTTAAGAGAGGTTTTCGCGGGAGTCTTCACTGCATGTGTGTGTTGTATATTCCTCTTCGAGCAAGAATTTTATTACATTTTTTTTTATTAAGATGGACGCGTGCAAATTTCGCTCCCAGATTTATTTGCAGTATTTTAGCGCCTTTAAAGAAACGGAAAAAAGATTCTCAATGCATCCAAAAACAAGCAAAAACGTAAAACCTTAAAAAAATTCAATTTTTTTTATATATTGTCAGTATTTTGTTCTTCCATCCTGCCCCACTAAACACTACCACTCTCCCCTCTCTCTCTCTCTCTCTATATATATATATATATATATATATATATATATATATATATCTATATATAAAAATATGCATAGTTTATAATAATGATACGATTAATATAATTCTTATTTTTTTAATGTGCAATTCTCAAATACACATACTGTCCCCCCGAATTCCCCCCGCCCCCCACCATATTCTCCCTCGCTATCCTATGCTAACACAGCTGCTTTATAAATTTAAAAAAATAAGAGAAGAAAAGTTAAAGAAGATGAAACGAAGAATTCGAATTATAGTCTAACAATTAAGTGGAAAAAAAAAACAAAACAAGCTAAAAAGTAATTCAGAAAATGGTGGAAAAACTTGCAAGTTTTTATTGTGCTTTAAACTTAAATTGAAATTAATGTGGTTTCCTTAATTAGCTGCTAAGTTTTGATTAAATTAATGGATTTATTTTTTTTAATAATTTGCACACACACACACACACACAACTACACTTACATGTTTAATATATATATATATAGAGCATATAAATATGTAAGGAACAATTTCATGATTTTTTTTAATAGTCATAAGCGCAAAAGCATGCTTTATACACACACACACACAATCGCATACAAGGCAACTCTAAATAGCACATAGTCTATAAAATATTTAATGCTACGTTCACGATCTAAACTATATATATATATATATATATATATAATAATAATATAGAGGTATAATTTCTGCATTTAATGAAACTTTTTGTTCTAATTTTCCTTTGCGTTTTCTTTTTTTTTCTGTATGTTTTCCTTTTTTTCCTATTTCGCATGTAAATTAAAAAAAAAATAACGAAAAATTTGCATTAATTATAAAGTATACTTAAAGAAACAAGAAAATATATATATGAATATAAAAACAAAAACAAGAAATCTAAAACGAAATTCATATGAATTAATGTGGCTAACAAAACGTTTACGAAACTGCAGAGGCAGCGACACAACGTTGAAAACAAATGATAAAAGAATAAAAGAAAAAGTAGAGTTGAGAACAGTTTTAGCGCAAATTACAAATCGAACTTAAAATAATAATAAAAATAAATCATATACAAGCATTTAATGTTAAATAAAGAAAATTAAGAATACGGAGGAGAATGAGAATCGTTGAAGAAGTTGTAGTGAAAGCAGATAAAGTAATTGATAATTTTTTTGGTTTTCCTTTTTAGAACACAGCATTATGATTATTGTAGTTGCAAATGTTAGCTAAATAGTTGCTAGAGTAGAACAACGTATTCAACATAAGGGAAATAAAAACAATTGTTTTTGTTTTTTTTGCGTTTCTGCTTTGTTTGCGTCATTCTTGAACGTTTTTTTGTGTCGCTTCGTCGCCAAAAACAAAAAACGAAAAAATGATGGAAACACAATCATGTTTGTTGTTGCTTAACTTTTGTTTGTTATGCTTAAAGTTAGTTAATTATATTGTTGTTGCATTTACCACAACAGGAATGCAACACACATAACATACAACACACACACACACACACAACTACAACAGCTGCAAGCACTGAATAACAACTATATTTTAAATATGCATTTTATGGCTTGCTCCAGGCGCTCCCCTCGCCCCGCCCTCAGACACCGCCCCCACCCCCCTAGACCACTGTCAAAATGTCTTCCGCACAGTCTTGAGTTATTTTACTATTTACCAAGAGTTAGTTGAAGAAATGTTAACATTATGATGAGTTGAAGAAGCATACACGTCTGCCAGTTGGGATACATTTGAAAAGAACGTACAAATAAACACAAGAAAGTTTACAAAAAAAACAAAAACAAAAAAAAAAACAAAATGAAACAAAATGTTTAGTTTAATAGCATACAAGTAGTTCGACGGCGAAGCTCAGAAGTCGGCCCCAGCTAATTTTGAAGTACATGTTTTCTAGTTAAGCGATTGCATTGATTTTCACATATGTGCTTACTTAAATCATAAGGTGCAACTGTAGCAAATTTCAGCAATAAAAACGCACTGCAAGCTGAGTTCACACGGGTCAAGAAGGAAGCTTAGCAAGTTTTGATTAAATACTTCGTAAACAGCACTGCCCCCAATAATAATTTTGCACTTACAGTTAGCGCAAGTAACTGAGAGAGATAGAACGAGACAAAGCGACGCAAAAGAGATCAAGATCGAGATTGAGATCGAGAGTAAGAGAGCAAGAACAGAGTAGGGAAACTGCCTCGGACAGCTTGTCTTATTCATGCATAATTCAACAACCAACAACAAATACAACTGAAGTGAGAGCCGGAAAAAATCTGAAAACCAGCAAAACAAAACACAAAAAAAAAAAACACGAATAAATATAAATAAGTTTTGTATATGGAAACTATTTTGTATACTGTAACTAGAGGATGAAGTGAAGGAAAGTGAAACAAAAGCTGTATCTCGCCCCACTGTACACACGACCCACAACACACAGACAAAATTCTCCCCCCCGATCGACGAGAGCTGAAGAAAAGCCAATGGAAAACACACACACACACACACACACACACACAAGAAAATGAATAAACAACTTTTGCACCCCCCCTTCGAGAAAAATGAAGAAAAAACACCACACAAACAACAACAACAAGAAAATCTCAACGACTGCGCACACAAAAAAGTGAACAAATTTTTTGTATTATATTAAAAATAAAAAAAAAAAAAAAGAAATTCTCTTAAGAAAAAAAAAAATAAAAGAAAGGAAAAAACGAACACTTTAACTTTAATATTATTCAAAGTGAATGGAAAACAAGTAGCAAGAAGAAGCTGAGCATGTAGAAGAGAATAAAAATACTATTTTTTAAGTGTAAACCAAGCCTCGAAAATTTCAAAACAAAAGGCTTGGACGCCAAATTTTTCTGCAATACAAAAACAAAAAAAAAACTTAATATATATTTAAAAAAAATGGAACTTTATAGGCATATACATACATACATCTATATATATATATATGTACAAATACACGCACACCCATACACACACACACACACACACACACACACACATACAGTCAAAAACACTGAGATTGAAAAATTGCAAATTTTTTTGTACTACAAAAATTACTTAATGAATTTAAGCGACAAATTAAGAAACCCATGATGAGAAAACTTGGGTGTAGTTTTTAGATAAATGATGGAAAGATGAAAAGGAAGCAAGGACAACATGAGAGCCCGCCACGCCCCCTACACACACACACACACAGAAACACGCCCACTCAGCATGGAACGCAAACAAAAGTATGGAAACTATAACTAATAAGAAGATGTTGCGAGGATTTCAAAGCGAAAATATCAAGAGCATAGAAATGTCGTAAATTGTTTTAATTCTTTCACTTTTTTTTTTGTTTTATGTTGTATTATCGTTCGTATCTAAGTAAATGTACCTAACAAGAACACAAAAACAATGATCGACAAGAAACGGCGAAGCAAAATGTTATTGATGAAAAAAACAAGTGGAAATTAATTAACAATCAGATCTTGAGACGTCTTCGATTTGTGTGTAAGACAAAGCTGGATGGGCTACAGAAGAAAGCATTGAAAAGCGAAACGAAAGAAAGAAAAGGAAAGCGAATGAGAATGAAAATTATGAATAATATTAATCATATACACACATACATATAGTATATATACATACATACATTTAATTAAATGTGTAGTTCGAACTAAACGTAAAACAAACCAATCGCATAATCTTCTATTATAATATTAATAATAATACTACGAAAAAATTGTTTTTAATGGCCTAAGATTTATATAAATTATTACAAAATACAAAAGATGAAGGAAATTTGTTGTTAAAAAAAATAAGAATGAAGGGGACAAAAACTAAACGAATAACAAAAATAGCACAAAAGTCGAATATATATACCCTGTAAAACATGAATTTTGTTGGAATTGATTTTTTGTCGTTTCTCTTTTTCTCTAAAATTTTGTTGTACTTATTTTTCTACATAAAAAAATTAAAAAGAAAACAATACAAAAATAAGAAGAAGAAAAACCAGAACTAGTAACTGATCCAGTGCGAGTTGAACACGAAGTTTTTTAAAGCATTTTCGATAAATATTAAAAACAAAAAAGGGAGTACGAAATAAACGAAAACGAAAACAAAAAAAAAGGAAAAAAAGGAAAACAGAAATAACCAAACAAAGCCGAACAATTTCAATCTGAACAAAACTTAAAGCCCACGAAATATATATATATATATATATCTATATATATACATATATATATTTAAATAAATTATATAGATCTATATAGAGAGAAGGGGAAGCGCAAGCAGAAGTAAACACAAAAGCAACAAACATATTTATATATATTATGAATGTCTAGTCGTATTTTCAGTATTATACAAAACTAAAAAAGAAAACAAACAACAAAAAAAAAAAAACAAAAAACAGAAAATGTACGTGAGCAAAACAAATTTTGAAAACAAGTGAAATGGTTATAAATAAAAACAAAAATAAAATAAAAATGATTAAGTGTGTAGCGTGTACAATAAAACAATTAATAAAAAAACAAAAAAATACGGTAAACAATTTTTAGAAGCATTTTTAACATATTACAGAAGGAAATAAAAAGGAAAAACATAAGTGTTTATCGTAAAAGTATAAAAGTAAAAGCGTACATATATTAAATTAGTTATATATAAAGCAAATATATATATATATATATAAATATGATATTAAAAAATAATAAACAAAAAAATGAGTAAGAAAGGAAATTAAACGAAAATGTGTCTGTTTTTAGTGTTAGTTTTTATGTAAGCTACCGATTAAAACAATAACAAAATTCGATGTGTGTAAAAGTAAAAAAAAAAACGAAAACAAAATGAAAAAATATATATGAATAATATATATATATACAGGTGTATATGTATATATATATATTATAGTATGGTATATCATATAGAGTAAAGAAAGGCCAGAAAACCATGTCAAAACTCGCGCTGCTGTTATACGTATTTATGTTTAATAATAAAAGATATAAAAACAAGAAAACAACAAAAAAATGAACTATTGCAATAAATTCGTAATTATTATTTTTTTAATCAATCCCTTATTTGTATGTATTTATATATATATATATATAATTAATATATATTTTAACATTTCAACAGCAGAAAACTTTAAACTAATTTTTTATATAAATATATATATATATTACTATTATGATTAATGATTTTGATTTGTAGACTTGCTTTTTCATTTAACAAAGTATGGATTCAAAAACAAAATACATACATATATATATATTTTGAAAACTTTGCGTTTGTCTTTGATTTTTGATCAACGGGCTCGTGTGGTTCATATCAATGTAATAGTAATGAAACATGAAATGAATAAATTAATAAAAATCGAATGATAACAACAAGTAATAACGTGGAACTAAACAAATATAGTTATAGTTCAACAAATATATGTAAATGACATTGTATGTAATTTTTAAAAGCAACAAACAAGGAATACAAATAATTGGCCTAATTTGCTCAAAACAAAACTATACAAAGAATTGAAAGCATTACATCAAAATGCAAATAATAAATGAAAGAACTTTTTTTTTGTACGATTTTGCGTTGAACGTTTTTAATAGTTGAATTTTAAAGCATTTAGTTGAACTAATGAAAGGCAGCCCCCAAAAATGACAAGCAAATAAACATCAAAAAAATGCAAAAAAACAAACAATACATATATTACAACAATTTCTCGATAATAAAACAGTTTATTAATTCATGTGAAACAACAACAAAAAAAAAAACAAAAACAAAACGCAAATGCAAAATGAAAAAAAAAATCATTTAGTTTTTATTGTAATTCCGTGTCTGTGTGTGTATTTCAGTAATTAATGTAAAAACAAAAACAAAAACGAAACAAACAACAACAAAAAACTCACAAAAACAAAAAAAAATTGAAAAAATAAAACAAAAACACTGAACATAAAACATAATGAAACTAGCGAAATAAATAAAGTGAAAACATTTGAAAAAAAAACCTCTACTTGTTTTTGTTGATCTAACGAAGAAAAGATCTGACCTGCAAAGAATACGATAAGAATGTTTTTAATTTGAATATTTTTTTGGATGAACATTGCTTGATGATCTTGCGTATTCTTTATAGATGCTCCATAAATCTTTGGTGGTTCAATTAATTATTGATAATATTGATTAGATTTCTTTGCGGAACATTTTTCACGACTGCATCCAAAGATTTATTGTGGCCAGCTGAAAAAGGCAATGGAAGAATAAAATTTCACAGTTTTCGTTTTGTAATATTCAATATTTATTATATAATTTGCTTCTCATAAACTTTATATAGTATACATAGGTAAATATATAATAGTTATTATGTTAAGAAAAAAAAGAGTTCATTTAATACTAATTCAATCTGATTTTATACTAACTTTCATTTCTCATTTTGTTTTTGTGGGTCTCATTTCGTTTTTGTCGTTTCGATTGTTGTAATGATTGAAATTGAAACTTAAATAGCAATTAAATAAAATTTGAAATTTTGTTCGCATGGAAGTACATAATGTGCGTGTGAGTGTAAATTAAATTAAAGTTGCAAATGAGTTTTGTTTCATTTAAAGCTAAACGAAAAGTTGAACCAAATTAGCTGAAGGATTCAAAATGATCATAAACTAAGCTAGCTCCTATCTAGTATGTGAGCAGGGAATGTGTGTTTGTATGTGTGTGTGTGTGTGTGTGTGAGTTTGTGGGCGTGGTGAACTTAATGGGGAGTCGTCTATTCATATAATTCGTATTTTTATGATTTTTTTGTTTTGTTTATTATTTTACCAACACCAAGCGATTGCACAATTAACCCGTTGTTGCTTACAGAACTATGCAAAAAAATATGTTTACTGTATGCTGTGTGTGTGTGATAGTTGCGTAAATGTGTGTGTGTATGTGAGTGTGTGTGTGTGTCTGTGTGTGTTTTAATGGGTTCTACTAACTGCAACTTAAAAGCAAAATGTCATCGCATCATATTCAATTGGCGAGAATCATGAAATTAATGGAATGCAACTCAACTCAATTCAATTCGATTCGATTTGAAAGCGAATTTCGCGTCGCTCTCGATCGACAAAAAATGCTGCTCACAAACAAAGCAAACGCCTAAAACTACACTAAATAGTTATGTTATATATAATATAAGTATTTTTGTTTTTATCGTTATTCGTTTCAACATAGAAATTGCTTAATTCATGTTGTGAATGTGCTTTTGTTGTTGACTTTGTTTTCTCAGTACAATTGCTGCTTGCATTTCAACGCAATCAAAAAGGGGGTGTGTGTGTTGTGTGTGTGTGTGTGTGGCTTAGACGATTACATAATGATAATAAGTATGATACATATTGTGGGTTTGCGCTTTGACTTCATTTATGAACAGCATAATTAGCGATTACAGCTTTTACATTTAATTAACTAACAACTAAGCATTACATTTAGATTAGCTCTTAACTAAATCAAGCAATTCTGCTTACATTTCATTTCGGTTTTTGTTTTTTTTTTTTGTTTTTTTGTTATGCCTCTTTACATTCTCGCGATTATTGTGTTTTGTTATGTCTTCAAAAGTTTCTAATAATAAATACATTTACATTGTGGATTTTTCGTGATTGGTTGAAAACTTGTTTCTTTTCTTCTTTTATAACTCTCTATGCTGTTGTAAACTTATGTTGCCTTACGTGCTATTTAATGTGTGATAAATGAAACGTGATTTCTTGTAAATAAATGCAAACGTTTGCAGCTAGTTCAATTCGCTAATTGAAAATGTTTTTCTTTTGTTTTGTTTTTGTTTTTTTTTTTTTTTGGAAAAAAAAGAATTACAAATAATTTCCTTTCATTTCATTTTCCGTTTTCCTCTCGTTGCTTAAAGCAGATTTTCTACTAACTAAACTACAACACAAAGTCTGTAGTCGCAAAAAAAAAAAAACGTTATCGTAATAAAGATAATAATAATAATAAAAAAAAACTTTGACTAATCGATTAGAATTAAATAATTTTCTCATAATGCTTTTTGGAACTTGCCAAAATATGTGTGTTCTCACCTTTCATAATGTTGATGAGATTGATTAATAAATTTTTGCACAGCAAAGTGTTTGAAAATCGAACTGAAAACGTGTTGAAAATCTTCTAATCTAGAACTAAGTTAAATCCATATGATAACTAAGATATCCGTATATATATGCGATTATATATAGATATATAAGATGGGTATAAAGTATTATACATGTACAAAACATAATCTCTCCATTTTCGTGGGCAGTTTTCATAAAACTTCAGTGTCACACGTTGAACAGCTTAAAGTTGAAACATATTTTAGGGCTTAGATTAGTTTAAACTTAAGCTTAGTGCTTCGTATGCTTAAGTTAGTTGCTGCGCTTAGACTAAGTGTTTGAATTAATGATTTAATTAGTTTCGGTTTCAGTTGCTTCAGTGTTTTCTTTTTCCTTTCTTTTCCTCTTTCAGTATTCTCTGTACCCAGTGTTTCCAAAGTGTGTTCTAATTATGCACCGGCATCGGCAGCTGGCCGAGCAAATTGTTAGCAAACTGCGAGTTAGTGAACTTGAAGTGGCGCTTGTCGTAGAACTTCAGCAGCGCCGGCGAGAACGGATGATTGTCCTTCAGGTGGAGGTAGTGAACCTCTGGCTCGCAGGTGGTATGACCGCACTCCTCGCACACGTACATCTGAAAGCAAGCAGAGGCGACTTTAATCACACTATTCTTTCGTCTTTATCCAAACAACAACTAAAACTTTCCGCTGGTAAGTGATATTTCTATTTGCATGGTTTTTGGTTTGCTGCAAACATTTGAATACTTTTGCTGCTTGTCTAAGCAGTTAGCAAAAGTAAAAGTAAAGCAAAGGCTAATAGTCTTATTCTTCATCACTTGATAGCAGGCAGTAAAGCTAGAACGACTCTTTCAGGGTTTCTATTTAGTCTGCTTCATTGTGTTGCTGAATCACAACTGAATCCTTTAGATTGTTGGAAATCTCTTTCATGCATTTGGTTTAAAAACACAACTGAATCCTTTAGAATATTGAAAATTTAATTCTTCTTTATCTTCTTCATTGAGTTTTCAAAACACAACAGAATCTTTTAGAATATCGAACGTAAGCTATTCAAACATCCAAATCGCTTTCATGCATTTTGCTTAAAGTGTCTCTGATTCATTGAGTTATCGAAACACAACTGAATCCTTTAGAATATTAAATACTAGCTATTCAAACCTGAAAATCTCTTTCATGAGTTATCGAAACACAACTGAATCTTTTAGAATATTGGAAATCTATTTCTTCTTTATCTTCTGCATTTTGTTGTCGAAACACAACTGAATTGGAAATTTATTTCATCTTTATCTTCCTCATTGAGTTTTCAAAACACAACTAAATCTTTTAGAATATTGAATATCAGTTATTCCAACTTGAAAATCTATTGTAGTCATTTTGGTTTTAGTTCGTCTTTTTCCTTCCGTTGTCGAATCACAATTGAATCCTTTAGAATATTGAATATCGGTTATTCCAACTTTCAAATCTCTTTCATACATGTTGCTTAAAGTTTCTCTGACTCACTGAGTTATCGAAACATAACTGAATCCTTTATTGAATATTGAATATCAGCTATTGAAACCTGAAAATCTCTTTCATGCATTTTGCTTAAAGGATCTCTGCTTCATTGAGTTATCGAAAGACAGATAGATTCATGAATTATCGAAATACAACTGAATCTTTTAGTATACTTGCAATGTAGTTCGATAGTTCAATAGCTTACAGTCTCTTACATCACTCTCTTGCTGCTTGGCAAACAATTGGAGTTAAACAACTCATTTCTGAATACTTCTGTAATACTTTCTAAATTGAACAATTCAACTCTGAATACTTCTGCATGTATAGAGAGTACTTCCCTAGTTTAACTACGCTTCACATCAAGATCTTTCAGTGCTTTCTAGTAGCAGTTCTTTGGCAAGTTGTTGGAAAGAAGTGAACTATATATATTTGTAAAGTAATTAGTTGATGAAGGCTGTGTTGTTTGGCTCCTGGACTTGGTGTGGCGAACTCACCTTGGCGCGTCGCTCCTTGTAGGCGTACTGATGCTGCACGCTGTGCACCTTCTGGCAGTGCGACTCGAGCGAGCAGCGCTGCGTGAAGCTCTTCTCGCAGAGGTTGCACTTGTAGGGCCGCACGCCGGTGTGTGTGCGCGTGTGCCGCTTCAGGTCGAAGGTGTCGTTGAAGCCCTTGCCGCAGAAGGTGCACAGATACCGCTTGATGTCCGAGTGGCACTTCATGTGGCGGTTGAGCAGACGCTGCAGCGAGAACGTCTTCATGCAGACGCGGCACACGAACTTGTTGTTGGCGTCCTCGGCGCCGCTGTTGGGGCAGAGTGTGTCGCCCTGGCTGCTGCTGTTGCTGCTCACGCTGCTGCTGCTGTTGTTGCGATTGTTGTTGCTGCCGTTGCTGCTGTTGTTGCTGTTACTGTTGCTGCTGTGCTGGCTCAACGCATGATGCTGCGACACAGCCGCCGCTGCAGCGGCTGCCGCAGCTGCCGCCGCCTGCTGCAACGTCTGCTGCTGCTGCTGCTGCTGCGTGTGCTGCTGTTGCGGCGAGTGCTGCTGCTGTGGCGAGTGCTGTTGCTGCTGCTGCTGGTGTTGCTGTTGTTGTGACTGGTGCTGCTGCTGCTGCGATGGGTGGCCATGCTTGAGATCATCGATGCAATCCATGTTGCGTATGCGGTGGTGATGATGGCCTCCATGCGCATTCTCGACCGCCAGCGGATTCTTAATGCCATGTCCTCCGTTCACAAACTCCAGCTGTAGATCTGGTGGCAGTCCCAACTACAAGTGAGGAGAGACAAATTAGTATTGCTTGTTGACGAGCGAGTGGGGATGCATTCAACACAAAGCACAGAACAGCACAACAAATTGAGACGCGCACGACAATTGACAAGGAACTAACAGAGCTGCTGCTGTTAATGCTAACAGCGTGCCCTTAACAGCGTTGCCACTGTTAACAGACTGCAAGCGCTAATGATTAGTTGTCTACAAGTTGAAAATATTGTTGTGTCAAATTCAACAGAGCTCAAGAAGTCGTAGGCTGCTAGTAAGCTATTGAAACGTCATTTAATCTAGTGATATCCATTATAGATTGTATACATTTTCTAGCAATCAGAATTCTAGAAGAACAACACGTGTTGTTTTAGTATGTTTTAAGCATAAACTTGTGAGGCAATCGAAGTGGTTCGAATTCTCTTAAAGAATTGATGCAAATAATAATGTTATAGTAAAAGTGTTACTTTGATCTTTTCAAAAATGTGTCAATATTCTTGCAGTTGTTGTTTCAGTAAGTTACAAACTTGAAGCAGTCGAAGTGGTTCGAATTCTCTTGAAGAGTTGAACTGAATTGCTGGTTCGAATTCTATTAAAGAGTTCAAAAGATTTGATGCGAAAGGAAATAATAAAGTTATAGTAAAAGTGTTACTTTGATCTTTTCAAAAATGTGTCAATATTCTTGCAGTTGTTGTTTCAGTAAGTTACAAACTTGAAACAGTCGAAGTGGTTCGAATTCTCTTGAAGAGTTGAACGGAATCGATCCGAAAGCAAAGACTAATGTTATAGTAAAAGTATTACTTTGGTATTTTGGAAATGTGTCAATATTCTTGCAGTTGTTGTTTCAGTAAATGATTCGAATTCTCTTAGAGTTGAACTGAATTGATGCAAATAATAATGTTATAGTAAAAGTGTTACTTTGATATTTGATATTTTTCAAAAATGTGTCAATATTCTTGCAGTCGTTGTTGTTTTAGGAAGTTACAAACTTGAAGCAGTCGAAGTAGTTGGAATTCTCTTAAAGAGTTGAACTGAATTGCTGCGAATGCAAAGACTAATGTTATAGTAAAAGTGTGTTTTAGAAATCTGTCATTATTCTTGCAGTTGCATTCAACGAGGCTAAAGTTAACAGAGTTTAAAGTGTTAATTTGGTTAATCGCTTGCAAAACTAATAAGTTAAGGCTCAAATACTGAGCAAAGCAGCTACAACATTTCTAGAGTGTTAACAAAGTCAAACATTAAATAACTCAACAAGAGTTTAGAGCAGTTTAATTGAAGGGTTGAGGACAGGACGACACACAAGACGGGGGGGTGGGGAAGAGACGACACACGAAGGAGGAGCTGGTGTTGCTGCCTCTTACCCGCCGCTGCAGCATTTTGCTCTCGTTGAGCACCGAAATGGTCTGCGAGGGGGGCAAGAGGCCCGCCGCTGTGGCAGCCGCTGCGCTCGCCAGCGAACGCAACGTGGTGCGGTGCACTTGACGCTGCGTCGGCATCTCGGCGGACGACGACTTGTAGGTGGAGATGAAGGTGACCAGCGTCGAGCCATAGGCAGCCGCCTTGGCGCGTCCGCCCAGCTTGACAGTGGTGCCCCCGCTGCCGCTGCTGCTGCTGGCAGCGCTGCTGCCGTTAACAGTGCTGTTGCGATTGGTCTTAATGCCTCTGCTCGGCTTACAGCAGCCGCTGCTGTTAACGCTGCTGCTAACATTGTTGTTACTGTTACTCGAGCTAGAACTAGAACTGTTAATGTTACTGCTGCTACTGCTAGCATTATTACTGCTGCTGCTAGTGTTGTTGTTGTTGTTGGTGTTGGTGAGCAGCAGGTAGTTGGAGAGCGGCGCTAGGTCGAGCTGCTCGGTTGCCGCTGCTGCGCTGCTGTTGTTGATTTTCAACGGTTTCAAGATTTGCACAGAACTTACGCTTTGTATCAACGGCTTGGTGTCGAGCAGCGCGGCAGCTGCCACCGCCGCTGTGTTGGCGTCGAGCAGCTGGGAGCTGCTGCTGCTGCTGCTGGACATCGGACGCAGCGCGGCCACGGCGGCAACGGCCGCAGCAGCAGCCGCCGCTGTTGTTGTTGGCGACGGCAGCGACAGATTGCTGTTGTCGTTGTGATGCTGCAGCTGCTGCTGGTGTTGCTGCTGCTGGTGATGATGTTGCTGCTGCTGCTGCTGCTGGTGATGATGTTGCTGCTGTTGATGATGGTGCTGCTGCTGCTGCTGCTGCTGATGGAAGTGATGCTGCTGCTGCTGGTGATGTTGCTGCTGCTGCTGATAGATGTTGTGCTGCTGGTAGGCACTGTGTTGCTGCTGCGCATGATGATGCTGCTGCTGTTGCTGCTGCTGCTGCTGTTGGAGCAACTGCTGCTGCTGCTGCTGCAGCTGATAGTTGTTGCCGTTGGCAGCGCTGCCATTCTGCTGCAGCTGCATCAGGTTGCGCGTGGCATGCTGATAGCTGGGCGGCGGCTGCTGCTGCTGCTGCTGCTGTTGTTGCTGCTGCTGTTGCAAGTGCTGCTGCGAGTTGACAACGTGTGGCGGCAAGTGTTGCTGCTGCTGCGTGTTGTACACTACATTGTTGCCGGCATTGCGCGCCATGTTGTTGCTGAGGTGCGTCAACAGGTTCTCGTGCAACGCGTCCAGCTGCGCCGAGTGCGGCGTCACCGAGACGACGTCCGAGTCGGGCGTCAGCGAGGGCGTCGAGACGAGCTCGAAGTCCTGACGGTGGTGCGGCGAGTGCGTCGAGTTGTCCTCGTCGTCGTCGTCGACCACATCGTCCACGCAGCTGCGCTGCAGGAACGAGCTGAGATCGACGGCGTCCGACAGCTGCTCCAGCAGATGATCCGTCTGCTGGCTGAGCATCAGCGTCGCCGTAAACTGCATGGGATCGACGGCCGTGCTGCCGGCGACGCCGCCGCCGTTCGTGCACTGATTGTTGCCGCCCCCATTGGCCAGGTCCGACATGATCGCATCCTCGTACGCGCTGCTGAAGCTGGCCGCTGCGGCCGCCGCTGCTGCCGCTCCGGGCGCAACGTTGGCGCCGACGCCGCCGTTGCCCATGTTGGCCGCCTGCATGATGGTGTGGGCGAAGCTGCTGATGTCGATCTTGGCCTCGTCGTACTCGATGTCCGGCTCGTCCTTCAGTATGATGCCGTACGCTGAGGGGTTGCCGCCGTAGAAGGGATGGGCGTTGAGTTGTGGTGTTGTCGTCGTTGTTGTTGTTGGCGTCGCATGGAATTTGGAATTGGAATGAAGTTCATTATAGTTATTATTGTTGTTGTTGTTGTTGTTATTGTTGTTGTTATTATTGTTGTTGTTGTTGTTGCTGTTGGCGTGATTCAAGTTGCTGGCAAAATGCAAAATGTTATTACCATCGATCGCGCCACTGTTAACAACACCACCAACAACAGCGCTGTTATTGTGCTGCTGGTACGCCGACTGCGCTGCCGCGCCGCTGCCCGACATTATGTACGCCGCCGCGTTCTGTATGAGGAAGTTCGACGACGGCAACTGTTGTTGCTGCTGCTGCTGGTGCTGCTGATGCTGCTGCTGCTGTTGCTGCTGCTGCTGCTGGGGCGTGGTCGCCTCGCCGGCACTTTGAGCGCCGCTCTTGAGGCTCTCGTAGAAGGGCGGCAAAGCGCCGCTGGGCGGTGAGTTGGGACCGTAGTTGCCGCGTCCGTCGCGACCGCCGCCCATGCCACCGCCGCCGCCGCCGATGCCGCTGCCACCAGTGCTGCCGCTGCCGGCGCCGCCGTTAGCCGAGCTCTGCCCGAAGCCCGAGTTTGGCTGCTGGAAGCCCTGCTGTTGCTGCTGCTGCTGCTGTTGCTGCTGCTGGCCGCTGCTGCTGCTGCTGTTGCGTCCGTGGCCCGCGGCGGCCGCCAAAATGCCGGGCAGACTGCAGACGAGTCGCGGATTCAGCTGCAGCACACGTGCGGCGGCCAAGTAGCTGCTGCTGCGTCGGCGCGCTTCGCGTACGCGTCGCGCTCGCTGCAGACGCAACGCGTTCAGTTCGCTCTCGTCGTCGTCGTTGTTATCGACGCTGGCGCTGCGTCGACGCGGCACGTGGTAGTCGATCGGCTCCTGTTGCTCCGGCGCCAACTGCTGTTCCAAGTCGAGTGTGCGCTGGTATTGCAGCTCAGTTGTCGCTGGCGGCGTCGCAGTCGCAGTCGCAGTCGAGGTCGCTGTCGCTGTAGCTGTCGGCGCACGCTGGATGACGCTGCAGCGCACGGCGGGCTGGCGTTGTGGCGGCGGACTCGGTCGCTGCTCGGCGCTAGGTGGCGTGCTGCGCATGCGCAGCGACAGCGGCTGTTCGACGGGCAGCAGCGGCTTCTCGTCCACAATCAACTTGCAGTTATCGCTATCGCTGTCGCTCGAATCGCTGTTATCGTTATCGCTGCTCGCATCAGCTGCGGCTGCGACGGCGACGGCGACGTCGCGCGGATATTCTTTGCGCTGCGCCTGCGTTAGCACAAAGCGTGGCTTCGGCGCCTCCTCGACGCCAACGTCTACGTCGGCGGCGTCGCTGGCTGCTGTTGCTGCTTGATCGACTTCGACTTCTGCCTCTTCTTCGGCTTCTTTTTCTGCAGCTGGCGTCGGCGACGCTGACGGCGACGGCGGCTTTGGGCTTTCTTTTGGTATGCTTGCTGTGGTTGTTGTTGCTGTGGTTGCGGGTGTTGTGCTTGTTGTTGCTTTATGAAGATTACACTTATTGCTGTTGCTGTTGTTGGTGGTGGTGTTGTTGTTGCTGCTGCTGCTGCTGCTACTGCTGCTGCTGCTGGTTGCTGCGCTGCAGCTTAAACGCTGCAACAGTTCTGCCGGCGTTAGGTAATTTTCTGTAAGCACAAACAAAAAAACAAAAGAAAATTAATAAAATTTCTAATTTATATGTAACTTGAAATTTGTCATGCAACTTTACAAGGCCCAAAGCGAGTGTGAATGAGAGAGCCAATACGGATGACTGAGAGCAAGCGAGAGCGCATCAACTTTTCTAAATAACTGCGCAACCGAAAAATTGCCTGCAAACAACAACATGAGAAATAGAGAAGAAATTGGGCAACAAATTTAACCGGTGCAATCGCCACGACGATCGAATTCTAACTGTAAGCGCAGAGTGCACATTCTTCTTTCTATTTCTTTGATCCTGCTTTCGAGTCTCCTTCGCTCTGTCGCGACAAGGCGACAAAACATAGCATTGTATGCGTGTGTGCGTGTGAGCACTTTGCATACACAGTGAACGCTGCTAGTGAAGAACTTTCGGCGGCGAAATTTGAGACTACAGTAAGCTGTCCAAAAAGTGACCACAGCAAAGATTATTATAAATTTGACTATCGTTTGCATTGATGCGCATATTTATTGAAAAGAGAGCGCGATCTTGTTGTGAGTGAGCACTGTATCGCCAATATACGGCAAAGCGTTGCCACTTAGTTGTCACCCGCACATGCACTTGACCCACAGAGGCATCAGTACTTTTTTTTTTTTCTTTTTCGTCGTGTAAAACAAGTGCAACTAGTGAGAAAGCAGCAAACTAATAACGAAAAAATGAAAAAGCAAAGAAAAACTAAATACAATAGCATAATAAATAAAGAGAATCAATTAAGTGCAATTGCAATTGGCAATTACAATTGGCAAATGGCGCATTGCAAGTGCAAGTGGCGAATACAGGCTGCCCCCTTCTCCCGCGTCCACAGCTTCGGCTAGCGGAGTCGCAAGCAAAGACAAAACGGGCAAAGACAAGGTTGGCAAAACAACAATAACAAGTACAGCAGCAACAAAAACAAATAGAGAGAAAAAAAATAAACTTGTCTTGGCTGTAAATCAAATCAAATCAAGTGCTGTAAATAATAGCAGCAAAAACAACTGCGCTAACTGGCGGCAAACTGAAAGAGACAGCTAGCTATAGCGTGCCATTCCCATTGCAATGGCAATCAAGTTGACGTCGCGTGTGTGTGTGCGTGTGTATGTGTATGTTACTGCGCGATCAAGATCAAGGCTTTTTGCAATTGCCCTGCTTGCATGTGTGTGCGTGTGTGAGTTGTGCGCTGCATTTGTCAATGAACAAGTTGGTGTGCGTAGGCGCTGTTTATTGCTATTATTATTACTATTATTTTTATGCAGCCCTTCAATAAACACTGTATTATTTAATTGCATGCAAGGCGCGCTGCCACTGTAATTGCATACACATACGTTATAAGTGTACGTGCGTGTGTGTATGTGTGTGTGTTGTAATTTCAAATGCTCAACACGCACGCGAGCTACCGCCACCTGTTGGTCATGGCCGCCCAGCAAAGTGGACAGACCAAATTCTTAACAGCGCCTAAACAGACATTTATCTAGCAGGGATTTTTTTTTCGAGTGCTAAAATGTTGACTTTGCCATTTGGATTTATTAATGGGCCACGCCCACACACACATAGAGCCAGCTGTTCTACATACACATGTGAGTGTTGTTAAAATGGCTTTGCTTTCAGTTAGCGCGCTGCCGCTGCTGCTGTAATTGCAGCAATTTATTTTATTGTGTTAAGGTCAAGGCAGCTGTAAAACGTTTTATAATTACATATTGTGCGCTATATACACTACAAACTTACTATATACGCACAAATATTTGTGCTATTGAGGAAATGAATTCCAATTGAATGTGTGTTTACATTAACAAACCAAGACTCATGTCAAATCAGCTGTTCGAGTTCAACTGTTTCTCTCTCGCTCTCGCCCATTGTGCGCGTGTGTCTTTTTTTGCGGTAAGTTCAATGCACGTTTTATCCTTTTACAATAATTGATTTACATGTTTTTCATCTCTGCCTTTTCTCTTTTTGTTGCGTTTGTTGTCGCTTTTCTGCTTTATATTGCGTGTGCATGAACTTTTAAGATATTCGCGCGCACAGCAATTTTTCTAGCTCAAAATGCGTCTTAACGAAATACACACACACGCACACAGACATGCTCATGTACATAACTAAGAGATAAAACAAAATCAAAGCAAGTGTGTGTGTGCGTATGTTAATGGGGATCGCAACAACAAAGCGTTGAAGCGTTTTCTTGCTTAGAATTTGTAATATGTATGTATTTTGCGCCTGCTTTTGTCTTCATTCTTCTTCAGCTTCAACGCCCTCCACTCCCTCACGTCTCTTCAACTGTGTGCTGTGCTTTTGTTTTCGGCACTGAGCAGTAATATTGCCAACTATTATGCACATGCTCAGCAAGAGCAACAATGTTGCCAACTGCGATGCAGCTGTTCTTATTAGCAGAGGATCGCTGCTAACAGCGCTGTTAACCGTTTGACATCATAATGTTAAACTGCAGCTATGCAAATGTAAAGACTATTTTAGCTATTTCTTTAATGCCATTCGATGAATTGTTCAATTTATTCGATAATTTATTTATTTTTACATAATTTCCGTTCCTCGCCCGTATCTTGTCCATGGAAAACTACTCGAAAGACTTGTGTGTGTTTGTGTTGTGGGTGTAAATGATGAGATTTGTTGTGGTTGCCATTGTTGTTACTGTTATTGTTATGGTTATTGCTTTGCTTAGCTTTGCTGAGCTGTTGTAGGCAAATTCCAAACGCATTCTTACAGCTAGCTCACATGTTGAATTCTTGGCATGCACGACGACACGATGACGACACTTCTCCCTCATTCTTTCTCTCTCTCTCCCTCGCGCCGTTCTCTGTTAAGCCGTCTGTCCAAGCACCCAACACCCAACCAAGCAGTCAAACATCGCTTGGATCTCCAATGTTGTTGTCGATATTTTCTCGCCGTATTGCAAATGCTGGGCACGTTGTCAAGCGGCTCTGCCCATATATAAACTACTCACACACACACACACACACACACGGTACATAGTTGTGGTATGTGTGTGCATGTGGGCAACACATTAGCTTCAAGGGTCGACCAAGGGTTAAGGCGTCTTTACAGAAGGTTAATGCTCACAACGACAATGTAAAATCTAAACTCTAAACTCTCCCATAATATTCATTTATAATTTTTGCAAGCTCTAATGTTATTACTAATAGTTATGGCGTTGTTAAAGCACACAAAGTGTACTTCAAAACAAAATCAGATCCACTAAAGTCACAAATTGAGTGCCTAACTAAATATATCATTTATTTCAGCATAAAGACTTCTTAATATAAGCGACAAATTACTTGTTGCCCAACTCTATATGTCATTTAGTTATTATACTATTAAAATGTATTATGTGATCTAAGAATGCTTTGGGAATTGCGAAGCTTGAGGTGTGTAACTCGAAAATACCATTGATTTATCTTTTAATTGTTATAACGCAAGCCAACGTATAATCGCTCAATTGCTTGGCCCTGACCTCAAAGCAGCGAGTTGTAACCAAACGCTGAAAAAAACAGTTGACATCTTGACTAATCCACATGACGTGCGGCCGAACCCAACAAAAACGACAACGACAAACAAAACTTTCGTCTAGCCGAAAAAAAGCCTAAAAACCGCCCACTTTTTTGTAGCAGTTGTTGTCGTTGTTGTTGCAACATTTGCCGGCTGTCCAGTTATTTAATAGAGCATGAAAAGCACGCAGCGGTTGACAAAAGAAAGTGCGAAAGAGAGGGAAGCGAGGAGCAGGTTAAGGTAGGTGGGGCGAATTGTGTAGTGTCAGCGATTAGTCGACAGCTAATCAATTTCGCCTGTCGCCTGTCGAGAGTTGTTTCCTTTTATTGTTCTTGTTCTGCTGCTGCTGCTGCTGCATCGATGCCTGACTGCCTGCATTTTTGTCTGACAAGTGCGTTTTTTCAAATGTGGCCACCTTTTGCTGCCTTGTGGCAGATGCGCGACCCTTGTCAAAGCCCAAGCTCAAGAAACGGGGAATAAAAAGCAGAAGGTCGAGCTTCCTGTTGCCCGCCAAATTGATGAATGCATCCGTTTGAATTTTCGGGCAACAAACGCAAAAGGCAAAGAGGAAGTGGCAGCGCAACTAACAGGTGCTTTGACCAAATGACCTAATGCGCAACGCAGCAGCGACAGTGCGCATAAACCTGATCCCTCTCCAACTCCAACTCCAACTTCAACTGAGTCAGTCCTTAAAGTCATGCACAAATTATGTAGTGTCCGTCCTGCTGCTGCTGTTCGCAATGCTTCGCCTCCGTTTTCGGCTGGCCATTTTAGCAATTCTAATGGGCCAGCAATATGCCCAGCGGCAGCAATGCGATCCCCTGCGTGTGGAGGGCAGTCTATAAATTTATTGCCTAAGCGATCTGCGTTTAAATGAATTTGTCTCTAACGCCCTAGAGAGACCAGGGAGCGTAGCTGTCTGGGGGATTTGCTACGGTTCGGGTTTCGGGGCAGCTGTTGATAGTTCGATTTCTAAGGGGCCCAAGCAGCGCGCCCAGGGGCCGTTCCAAGGTCTTTATTAGTCCACACACACACACACACTCGAGACGGAGACGGAGACGGAGCCTTGGACGGGTTCTTCTCAGGTTTCGGGCGCAAACTTTAAAATGCATTAAGTGGCATGCAATTAAGTTTATCGATGCGCTAAAATCAACCGAAGTCAACTTTAATCTCGTTTTCTTTTTCTTCTCCTGCTGCCTGCCTTCGTCGTCGTCGTCGTCGTTGTTTTCTTTCTGCTGTTTTTTGGGTGGTTTATAAATTATACATTATAAATGCCGACGCGTTACTTTTTGCCAACTTTATAATTTGTGCGCTGCAATTTGTTGCTTTGAGTGTTTGCCGACAGCAAAAAATGTTAACATGCCCCACAGCTTGCCACACGTTAAGTGACTCGACTGCAATCTCAAGTGTAACCTGTGCCAAATGTTTGCTTCAAACTGCATCTAAAATGCGCCCAATTGATTGTTGATCGCTAACATAACCTCACTAATAGCACTGTATAGCTAATATAGTGAAGTAAAGCTAATAGCGCTGTATAGCTAATAGATTTAGCTTTAACACTGCAACAGATCCCAACATTAACTGCTGCCAATTCTTTGTCTCCGCTTCTCTCGAAGCGTGCTCTCTATTTCTGCACTGTAAAGTTAACAATTTGCTAGCTTCAACATTTTAACAGATCCTAACATTAACAGCTTGTCTTTTAAAGCACTCCCACAACTTTCTCGCTGTTGTTCTCTAAGATTGCTCTATATTTCTGCACTGTAAAGCTAACAAAGCGTTCTCTATATTTCTGCACTGCAAAGCTAACAATTTGCTAAGTATAACATCTCAAGAGATCTCAACAGATCACTGACAGCTGGTCTTTTAAATCACTCCCAAATCTTTCTCGCTGCTTTTCTCGAAACGTGCTCTTTACTTGTGCACTTTGAAGCTAAAAGTTTGATTTAGCTTTAACATTTTAATAGATCCAGAGATTAATAGCTTGTCTTTTAAATCGCTGCCAAATCTTTCTTACAGTTTTTCTCGAAGCGTTCTTTATGTTTGTGCACTGTAAAGCTAACAGTTTGCTAACTATAACATTTCAAGAGATCCTAAGATCAACATAAACTGCACTCAAATCTTTATTTCGGCACTGTAAAGCGAACAGCTTGCTAGCTTTAACATTTTAACAGATCCTAACAGATCCCAAATCTTTCTCCATGTTTTTCTCGAAGCGTTCTCTATATTTCGGCACTCTGAAGCCAAAAATTTGCTTGCTTCAACATTTTAACAGATCCTAACACTAACAGTGTGTCTTTCTCTATTTTTTGGCACCAACAATTTGCTAGCTTCAACATTTGCACACATCCTAAGATTAACTACTTGTCTTTTATATTCCTCCCAAATCTTTCTTGCTGCTTTTCTCGCTTCCACCTGTTGTTTGCACTTTGAGGGCACAATTCAAGTTCGTTGCCTAAGTCTTTTGCTTGCTATTCAGAATCGCAACGCAAGAAACCCAAAACTGTGTTAGAAAACATTAAAGCTTAACATTAACCCAGTAAATCCAAATTGAATGACACAGCAGCCTTGCTGACAGCCAGCTGCACCCCCCCCCCCACCACCTATCGCTCGCGCTGCTTTTGAGGCAGGCTTTTAGCCTACACAAATTGTTAAGAGTGTGTGCAGCGCTGCTGCCGCATTTCAAGGTCAAAATTGCAACGTATACGACTTGAAATACTCGTATGTGCAAAGACAGAGCGCGACAGCAAGAGAGAGAGGGAGAGAGAGGGAGAGATGTGCGAGTGTCTGTGTAGCATTTGAGATATCGACAGCATCCAAATGGCACAGCAACAACGAGATAGATTGAGAGCTGCAGATGGTGACTTGACTTGACACTGAGACAAAGACGCAACGACAGCCGCCAAGAGTGACGGCGGACAGGGGACGGCGGAGTGAAGATTGAAGACTCTGAAGACTCTGAAGACTGTTGAGATTCAGCGACTCTTGCCGAGATATTGCAAGTTGAAGCGCTGGCCTCAGCTGCTGCCGCTGCTGCTGCTGTTGTTCGCTCTCAAGCTCAAAGCGCGTCTTAAATTGCAAACCACATGCTCGACAACAACAACAACAACAGCAACAACAACAACATGTGCTACGTTTTGTGCAGCTGCTAATTACAGTTGCTTTTTGCTGTTGCTGTTGCTGTTGCTGTATTCTATCTATGTGCTTCAATTTGTTTGTTTGTTGGTTTCGTTTATTTATTTATTTTTGCGCTGTGTTCTTTGCGGTATTAATGTCAATGTTAACCTTGCTCTGTTTCATTCTGGCTCGTTAACTCGTTTACATTGTTCATTAAGTGGCCAGGCTTTTAATTCTGAGCCATTTTGCCAAGCATACCCTGTGAATTGCTCAAACTAGTTGCGAAAGCAACGTTTTCTACAGGGTATTGCAGGGTATTATTGCGAATATTCTCTGTGATTGGGCTTTATCAATTGTTGGCTCGAATTCATTGATATTGATCATTGCGGCTTGTGCAACGCGCCAGTGTCGTTGCATTTCCGTTAAGCACGTTGCACACACAACACAATGGGGCAGGCAACGCGACTGGCAACAAAACGCAAATGAGTTTGTCAACATATTTCGAATTCGACACGCTTCAAAGTGACCAAACTGCAAACGGCGACGGCGACGCTTTTAGAATGCATATATTACGAGTATATGCGTTGACCCAAATTTGATGACTGTTTGCAGCTTTGCCATTTAGTTGCCTGCAGCAATCATAATAGCCAATGGAAATCTGTGTGTGCGCGTTGCACAAAGAAGCATGCTAAACAGCTACTAAAACACAATGCGACTGCAACTGCAAAAGCAAACACAACAAAGCGCTCAACGAGACACATCTGACAAAATGACTAAATGAGTGAGTGAGTGAGTGAGTGACAAAGTCTCTCGCTTGCGCCACTTGCCACGCAGTCCCAACTCGAAATATTAACCAAATTGCACTACTGTGTGACTGTGAGTCACGCTGCCACTGAACTAAATCATCTGCTCTATTACACTTAATAATGCTGCGGCAAAACGAAATAACTTTTTCAGTTAATTCCATTTCAGTTTTAATGACGCCAAATGCGAGTTTATGTATTTTACGTTTCATTATTGTTATCATCATGTATCAGCAATTTAGTTGGTGTAATCATTTATTTTGTTGTTCCGCTCTTGTTGTCCTCAACTGCATTTGTTGATGCGTTTGCTTTAGATTATTTATTTGTTTGCAATATTTTAATGCACTTTATGTTGCTGCATAAATTGCAAATTGTTCAGTTGGCCGCAGCCAAGTGCATTGGCTTAGTTACGCCTCCCCCTTCCCTCGTTTTTCCCATAGAACTGAGCCGTCATTTCGTGCGCGTCTCATTAACATTTACAACGGATCGCAGTCGCCGCCCGCCTCCTCCCCGCTGCCCCTAACTAACAGCAAATCATTTAACGCAATTGCGTTAAAACTTTGCCCATTTCAAACACAAAAGTCTCGTTTCGTTTCGGCTTTAGTTTCGGCCCGTTTGTTTGATTTTGCTTTTCGCGTCTTTGTTAAACAGTTTGTTGCACTTTTTTTTTGTTTTTTTTTTTTTTGTTGCTGCTTACAACGGCCTCGATCTCTTTTGTAGCTATAGTTGTTGATGCGACACTGCAATGTGTAAATAGTTGTCTCGTTGTGCTGACTCAATTTTCGTCTAGAATTTAACTGAAACCGAAAGCTACAACTAAAGCTAAAGCTATTGTTGTTGTTGCTATTGCAAACAAACACTTGAGCAATGCATTAGAAATTCTCTCTGTGTGTGTGTGTGTGTGTGTGTGTTTAGCATTGAGCTATCGGCGACTTTCGGAATCGAGGGAAAAGTGAATTGAAGTGCGCTTGAGCAGCAAACAGTGCTAGAGAGCTTCAAGTAAATAATTAACGATATGCGTAATATTCTACTTGGGGCATCTTGCGTCGCAAATTTGGGGCAACATTAAATGCACTTGCCTAATTGATAAGCAGGTTTCGCAGTCACTTAGTCAGTCAGTCAGTCAGTCAGTGAGTCGGGGAATGAAAACACGCAGCTGGTTGACCTTCTCAACCGTTACAGCATCGGGCTTTGTGCCATCCCATTTATGTGTCGATACAGCCAACAAAAATATGTATATGTAGCTGCAAACTATACAGAATTTAATAATGATAAAGCAGCGCTCGCAATGATGTTGATGACGATGATGATGATGATGATGGCGTTGCTGGGCAGCGCTGCGTTTCATTTTAAATTGTTGTCGCTGGCATTTCGCCTTTTTCGGCTGTGTTGCTTCAATATTTATTGCCACACGGACGACAATTTGCACAGTGTTGTTGCTGCTTTAACTGTAAACTGTAAACTGTGCGCTGTAGTGAAGCGATGCAGGCGACCCTTTGTTGCTGCCATCTACCTACCAGTTTTGACCCACATTGCCCCGACAACAACAACAGCAGCAACGGCAACCAGATCGATGGAAAACAAGTTAAGCATCCCAACATTTGTGTTGTTGCTGTTCGTTTTATTATTGAGCAAAACTCCCACTTACAACATTATGCATATCAATGAGTCTAGCTCTCGCTGCTCTCCCCTCGTCTTCTTGTATTTTGTTACAAATATGAAATTATGCGTAAAATTGTTTGTTTGTTGTTGCAGTTTGGATTTCAGTTTTCGGTCGCTTTTTTTCGTTTTGTCTGTGTTTTTTTCGTCGATCAAATGAAATGAGCCAAAACCGCAACAGGCGCAACAAAAGTTGTCGCCGTCTTTTGTTGCTGTTGTTGTTGTTGTTGCCCGTGTGGCGCGCTGTGTGCGTTGTTCGTTTATGACGTAACTTTTGCTGCGGCTGCTGTGATTACGGGCCCGGTGTTAATACAGTTAAAGCGGAGCCTAACCTTGAAAACCGGTAGATTTTTTCTTTTCTTTTTCTTTTTTTACTCAATTTTGTGTGTGTGCCATGAGTATGACGTCTGCGTGTGTGTGTGTGTGTGTGTGCTTACAATATACAGATCATAATAGTAATAACCATAAAGATATATTCATGTGTGTGTTGATAAAATAACTGCTCAAATTGATATATATTTTTGTTTGTTTATGAAATGCATTTGTTTTCAATTTATTGTCTCGGCTGTCGTAGTTCATTTTTTGTCGCTTGTCGATTGTCCTCAAATTTCACTTGCGGCCAAACAAAAGACTTAGGCAACGAACTTGATATTGATATTGAAATTGCGCTGACATTGCCAACTTGGCTTGCGCGCTGCGGTTTCAATTGGGGTGTGGCACACACACACACACACACACACACACCCACAAATTGGGTAACTATAGCAAATTAGCAGCAATTTGACAAATATACAGACATATGCATATAAATATTGCAAAATGTTATGGAGACTTAAAGTGATGCCTCACGCAGCGCCGCCTGAAATCTGAGTAGCTAGCTTCAAAATTGTTTAAGCAGCTGGCTTCATTTTGTTATCAAGTCGCGGAACGTTTTGAAGACTTCAAGAGCCGCCAGTTAAGTCAAGAAGAGCGCCAACTGTAGCTATCGACTTCCTGCTCTAGAATTTGTCGCTCATGCTCCAAATAGGCAAAGAGCTTAGCCCAGTTTGCAGAGTGTTGAGCTTGTCGGGCATACCCGGCCATTGCACGCATCTCTCAACTCATTTCGAGCGATACGAATGACACATCGCATGCCATGATATTGAAATTGAAATTGCCGTTTTATGCAAATCGATCGTTAAGCGATCAACGAAGATATTTCAAAGAAATTTCACAAAACTCATAGGTTAAATATATTGACCAATTCAGGCCGCAAAACTGTGCGCTGTTATGTTTCGTCTGCCCGGAGCTAGAGATGCGCAAAATTGCACAACCAGCGAACCAAAAGAAAACCCGAAAAAAAACCGAAAAACCGAAAAAAGCAATAAAACAGATGCGAGACAAAAGGAAGCACAACAAAGTGATGCGTTTGTTCCCTGTCGAAATATCGGGAAATATTTGTGAGAAACAAAGCGCACAAACCCAAAATAAACGAGATTTTTTTCAATTTCATTGCCAAAAACGACAAACTGAAGAAGAGGAAGATAGTGTCCACAATGCGGCCCTAATGAAGCATCGCCAGCAGTCGCATCAGCAGTCGCAGCATCAGCGGTCGCCACTTATTGCCAGTTGTCAAGTGCATAACCAGTTCAGTCAGCTGCACTGCAAGTGAGCGAGAGGGGGGAGGGGGGGGGACTTTAGCTTATAGCGGTTCAGCTACGTTTATAGAAAACGCATACATTGTCGCTACAAATTGTCAATGTTTTAGTTAGTCGTTGGCGGGGCGCATTCATGCATTCAATTCATTCATTCATTCATTTAGTCAGTCACAAGTCAACCCTGACCTGAAAACTACATGACACTAGTGTGTGCATTACATGTGCATATGCACACACACACACACACACACACACACACACACACGCGACTGTAGGTGTGCATGCAACTGTTTAATGCTGCTTTTTTTTCGTATCTTCTGAATTGCTTTATCTGTTTAGCTTTAGACTTTTGCCCAGCTCTCGGTGTGCTTATTGATATTGTCATTAATTTGTTGTAATAGCTCTGGCTGTTGCCGTTGCTATTGTTGTTTTGTTGTGCCTCATCGTTGCGCATGCAATCTGTTCCATTCCGAGTCGTTTCTATGCAATTGCAGCTTATCGTAACTCCCTCGTAACCTCATTTCGCGGTGACCTCAACTCTAATCACGTCTATCGAATTAAACGCAATTGCGTGTTCCATTCCATTTCGTTTCAAAATGGTGGAGTTTAGCTGAAAGTCGATTTCTAAGCCGCAATATAATAAGCCCTTAATTTGCGGTTACTCTGAATGAGTCAAGTGTGCTATTCCAGTTTGTTTCTACAGCCCGTTCCATTCCATTTCGTTTCAAAGGCTTTAAATCGGTTTCATTATTTGCAATGAAGTAGTAGAAATGTATAAGTGAAAGATTTGCATCATTCGTTTCACTTGGCTCATACACGCCCTGTTCCAGTTCCACTTGTTCCAATACACTCTCAACTTTACTGCAATCTCATTAGCTATATTTTCAAGCTGAGAGCTCTACAATTATCTACAAGTTTTACGATGCTGTAATCTTGAAACGATCTTCCCTTCAATGAAACTTATTTTCGCAGAGGGAGGGGGATGGGGGAGAGGAGGTTGGCATTGACATTTGGCGAGCGGAAACTGTTTAACATACAAGTACGATAAATCATTTGAAACGAGCCCATAATTTGTTTAATCAATAACTAAATGCATTTAAATGCTATTTAAACAATGCAATTTGCATTGCAATAAACAAAGCAAACAGCAAACACCGAGCAACAACAACAATTGAATTAGTATATATGCACAAATTTCGCACACTTGATTCAGAAACGCAAAGCGAAACGATCTCGCGTGTAACTGTCTATTTATAGTCGACACCTTCGAAAACGAGTTGTCGCGAGTTTCCTTCTCCTTTAAACGGCCGATAGAGGGACACTTCCTCTCTCTCCCGTTTGCCTTGCAACGCCAACAAGTGCTACTTGTATTTGCAACTTTGTTTTCGTCAAGGAGAAAGCACAAAAGCAACTGCAGATGGTTCGCAAAACTAGCACACAGAGAAATGACATAATAATGCGGGCAAACAATTGACGAAATGCGTTAAAGAAGTGTATTCGCAATGGCATTATATCATATATCATAAGATGATCTTATTTCTGCTCTTCGCTGAATTCCTCCAGTCATTCAGAGTCGACAAAAAGCCAAAAAGCAAAAAAAAAAAAATCGTATAAAATGAAGAATCAACAATCGAAAACAAATCGAAATTGAAATTCTGAAGCATGCGGAATGCGAAACTCGTTCGTCTTTAGCGTTAAACAAAACAACAGTTAACTTTTTTATCAGCCGCAGCAGCAACAACAATAGAACTTGTTTCCCTTTTCTTGCCGTTGTTGTTGTTGTTGTTGTTGTTGTTGCTGTGAAGTGTTAAACGTGTTTCAATCGCAAATTCAAATTGTATAAATATATATACACATACACATATAGATATATAAACATATAAGTGTGCATGCGTATTTATAAGAAGACGAAAAGCAACAACAAACTGCAATAATTTGATGGTTTATTGTCGTCCGCCCCGAAACGAGTTTCCATATTCAAAATACAAATAATAATAATAATACTAATAAATATACACACACATCACAGCGAGCCACAAAAATACAACAAAAAGACAAAAATTATACAAACAATTTACGAGTTATTGACACTGTATAAACCAGAAAATTGATCGCCTCAACGAAAACGCAATGAGTCTGAAATTGTTCTATTTGTTCTAAGAAGACGCACCATGAAAAGGGAAATGAGGGAAGCGGGCATTGCTTAATGCTGTAATTCAATTAAAGAGCGGGGTGCGGGGTGCGGGGTGCGGGGTGCGGGTTGCGGGGTGCGGGTTGCGAGGTGCACAAGAAATGCATTTTCATGCTAAAACTGAGAGATGACTTTGGCGGACAAAGGCCACATGACGGAGGGGCTCGGGCAATACACAATCAATACACACAGCAGAAAGAGTTGAGTTGAGTTGAGTTGAGCTGAGAGACGAGCGCTCTTTGCTCAGGTATTTTGTGCTCCAACTGCTGCGTCGTCATCGTCCGCGGCAGCGTCGCATACCAAAAAGAGAGCCGAAGAACAGAAGAGGTTTGAAGTAAAAAAAAAAAAAAAAACTGAAAAAAGAACCTCGCTTCCTTTATTATTATTCTTTATTTATATTTATTTTTTCTCTCTGCCTCCTCCTCGCTCGCTTTTTTTCAAATACAAGCGTTTTTTTCTTATGCGCGGGACGCAGTCGAGCGCAGCACTTGAGACCAGTTTGGCGTCGCTCCCTCTGCGTGTCTCAGTCTCTGTGTGTGTGTGTGTGTTTGTGTTGATTCACTGCACAAATAAATCTCGGCTTTGAATTTTATCACTCTGTGTGTGCGTGTGCAGGATTCTTGCCCTTTTTGCTTCTCGCTTTTTTCGTTCTTTCTTTCTTTTTTTTTTTTGTTGTATTCTGATTGTCAAATCTCTGTTTCATTTCTTTTTACCTTCTACGGTTCTTTTTTCGTTTGATTGCCAGCCAGTGCGAGTGGCAGAGCGAGACAGAGATAGCGACGGCGAGGGCGAGGGAGAGCAAGGTAGTAGAGTAGTAGAGTCAGCCCTTAAAAAAACAGGTAGACAACTGCATTGTTTATCAGTCCAGCAACAGCAGCAGGTAACAACTAATGCCCACAGTGCAGAAAACAGACGAGAAACAGCGAGCGAGAGAGAGAGAGAATGAAGAACGAAGGCAGCAAACAAATGACTTAGGCAACAAACTTGAGGCAAGGATTCAAACGATGCTCAGCACATGTGCTCCCAATGCCTTATTAGGCGCAGAGCCTACCCAAATAGACAATTGCCGATTGTAAATAAAATCCAGCGCCTTGTTTCGACTCTGTTTGCCAATTGTTATAGCCACAACAAGAAGCTGCAACTTGTGCGTGGAAACTATAAACGAATTCGCTGCAAATGCGACTAAAAAGCGCTGCAACTGCTGCTGCATTGGAGAGCAACTTGTTGCGCTTTGAAGTGGTTTTAGTTTACTTTTTGTTTAATAATCATTGAATTTATAATTTAGATACATTTGATATATATTTAATATATATTTCAATGCGTTTTATTGGCACGAAAGGCGGCTGGTTTCTTTGATTGATTTCATTTGTTGCTTTCAATGTGATTATCAATTTATTTGCTGCAATTTGTTGCATAATTCAGCTGCCACATATTACTGCCGCTTGAGTTTAGGGCAAAAAGTGTTTTGGCTGAAAGAAATGGCTAGAAGCAACAACGTTTCTGCTGCTGTTGCGGCGGCCGCGGCTCATTTACTTTTGCTTTTGGCAGTTGCGCCACAGCTGGGCAAGGCGGCGAGCTGCAGCAGCGCAGCAGCGCAGCAGCGCAGAAGAGGAGGAAGAGGAGGAAGCAACAGAACTTTTGCAACCTTTCGCTAACTTCCGGCCGCGTGTTGTAACATCTGCGTGCGTCAACTCTTTTCGGCTGTCTTCTAACAGCTGCTGCCGTCGTTGTTATCAAGTGCTAAGTGGGCAATGTGCAGTTATCGCAGCGACTTTATCAATGAATTTCCTTTTTGCCGAATTTATTGACTTTTACTTGGCCGAAAGAAAGAAGAAATGAAACGAGACGAAATGTGCAAAGATCGCCCCGAGACGATTGCCGGCCACAGGAAGTTTGTTCAGTTAGCATACTGAAGCGAAGTAGCAGCTGCTTTTAGTTTTTTTTGTTAGTTTTGCGGATAGTTGTTCTAGGAATGCTTTTTTTGTTGTGTTGCGAACGGTCGGCAGTCAGCAGACCTTGTCTTAAGGTCGCGCTTCCATAGCGCTTATGAATATTTATGGCTGCCACATGCAGCACGCAAGCGCACTAAACTAAAGCATATTTATAGTTATACACATATATTTTTGCCGTGCCTGGGCATGGGAGCAAAAATCACAGACAGCAATTATGGCCGTGGCAACAGCGAACAGGCAACAGCGAACAGGCAACATCAGCATTATTGTGTTGCACTTGAGACAGGGTTCGCTTTGACTTTGGCTTTGCTTTTGGCTTTGGCTTTGGCTCTTCTTGCCACAGCGCTCGGCTCTCTTTTGTTGTTGTTGTTGTTGTTGTTATTGTTTTTGTGGCATGCCCTTGCCAAGAGTCGTGCTAGCTGTTGTTGTTGTTGTTGTCGACTGGTTCTACCACTTTTCGTGCTGCCTTGACTTTGCTTTGGACAAATGGCCAGGCCCAGCGAAGTCGCAGCAGCAGCAGCCGTGGCAGCAGCCGTGGCAGCCGTGGCAGCAACGCCCAAAGTCAACTTACACGTTTTGCGAAAACGGCATCGTCGCTATTTGCCCCTCGTCCGCCCCAGAGCCCCGTGTTGCGCCCTTCTCTATGCCCCATGCGCTGATCATCATTAGCAGGCGACTTCATCATGCTAGCTGTAAGTTTTCTGCTAGTTTTACTGCTCTGCTCTGTTCTTTTTACTGCTTCCACTTCCACTTCTATGTATCGCTTTGCCTTTTTTTGCTTTAGTTTCGTTGCCACATCTTTCCTGCCGCTGCTGCTGCGACTGCGGCTTCTTCTGCGCTTTTATCTTGTGCTTTGTTTTAGACTTCTAGACTTGTGTGTTTGTTGTTGGCCCGAGTTTGAGATTTGTGGCTTAGGCGCGTTGTTTTGCGGCTTTGTTATATAATTTGCCCATTGCCAACTTAAACCCAACTTTATATTCCATACACATGCTTCGCTCTCTTGTCTTTTCTCTCTCTCTGGGTTGTGGATGAGTGTGTGTGTGCGCTGAAGTGTGTGAAGTTCTTGGCCAACGTTAACCGCTAAGCCCAAAGAGCCCACTGAGTCAGAGCCATGTCCAGAATAATGCAAGGCCTCTGCAAGCAAAGCAACGCTGCGGTTTCAAGCTCAGGTTCAACCACAAGACAAGCAACGGACTAACTAACTAACTAATCAACTAACTAACTAACTAACTGCAAAGGCACGCAATAAAACTAATTTAAGCCAGCTGACACAACAACAAATTGCTGTGGAAGCAGCGCAAATAGTTGACTTCAAAAGTGTAGAGAAAGATGTGAGCATTATAAAAGTTACAGAATTTATATATAATATTCCACTCTAACTAATATTTCTAGTGGCTTTTCTACATTAGATAACCCCAAGCATGTAATAAATATAGAAGTGTTGACATTAATAAAGAATATATTTATATTCGTATTTTATACAGACTGCATTTAATGCTATTACTTGGAAGCTTCAGTTTAATTTCATAGTCTATTGCATCATAATGTGGCTAAACTTTAGCATTAAAGACTATAATTAAGGCTAACTGTTGTTGAAATTAAAATGTTGCGCTTTAAATGCAAATTGCTGAGAACCTCGCTTTGATTCAAATTGAATTTCGTTGAGAGAGTTTCACAAATTTCATGAAAATTGAAGAACGTAGAACTTTGATTTCAAGTGAAAGATTTTTTCCACTCAAATTTCAAGTTGTTCCCTTGGGCTAGCACACACACACACACACACACACACAGCTAGGCTAAGCACTAGACACTAGTTGGTAGTTAGTAGTTGCGTGTGATTTAAGATTCAAGTTGGGGTTCAACCACAATAGCAGCTACAACTACAACTACAACTACAGCTACGACTACGACTACGACTAGAAGTACGGCAACGGCAACAAGTAATTTCCACTTCCACATCCACTTCTACTTCCACAACACTTGCCTCTTGCCACTTGCCACTTGCCACGCCATTCCATTTGCCATCCACTCCTCTATGCTGGTGTTTTTCGTACTACCTTCCATTCTCTATTCTGTTTATTATGCTTTATTCCTACATGTAATTATGATACAATATTTTCTGTTCTGTTCTGTTCTTTCATTTTTTGTTTTTGCGCGCGCGCTCGCACAAAGACAAAGGGCAGTTAAGCATGTGAAACAAAAGACTTGGGCAGCGAACTTGACAGCGAACCAACTGAAATCAGTGAAGCATTTACAGCAGCCAAATACAGAAATAGACAGCCAAAATAAGAAACCCACAACTGAGAACGAACCAAATTCACTTTCGAGACAAAGTTCACAAATTCCTATTGGCCGCAAAAGAAAGTTGTACGATTTGAATTTATTGATATGAATATTCTTCCACTCATTTCGCCTCATTTCATTTCATTTCACTTCATTTTTGTCGGGTTTCTTTTTTAGTCATGGTCAAGGGTGAACCGTGGCTGGAGGTAGACCGCCTGTTGCGGGGCCCGAAATCGTATGACTTAATAGGCAGACAGGGCGATTATATAAGACATCGAATAGATGGAGCAAAAAAAAAAAAAAGTGGAGAACCGAAGCGAACCGTGGCAACGAATCGAATTCAGCATCTCTTCGCGCTATCTCGCTCATTCGTGTTTGTTTTTATTTAGCTTTTTTTTTTTTGGCAATTCAACGAAAGTGATTGATGTTGCCAAAGATTTCGGCGTAGAATCTACAGCCAAGGGTCGTGTCGTGTGGGCGTCGTCAACAGAACAGAACAGAACAGAACAGAACAGAACAGCAACAGCAACAACAAGAGCAAGAGCGATGGATAGACACAACGCTGACGCTGCTTAAATTTCTGCCCATTTTGTTTGTTGTTGAGCTGCAGACGGTGGCCAGATAGCCATCAGCATTTTGGACTGACAGATTTGTAGCTATTATATGGTCATGAGCATTTATTTGCCTGTCAGCTTTTTGTTAGTCTTGTTAGTCGCCCCGTAATGAGCTCGAAATGTAACACAAAGCACTGCCATGATCGCTCCCACTTTTGAGGAAATTCAAATTAGTCCTTCGGGCGATATCGCTGCTGATTTGCTTCTCAGAACGCCAAGAATTTGGCTCAGAGCTCAGCAGTTGACTAAGCGATTAAATCTATAATTAAGCCAGCGATTCTCATAGTTTCACAAGACTTGTGTCAATTTGAATCCAAACTTATTTAAACTTCTGTTCTGCTTTGAACTCCAAGAATTTGTTAAATACACATTTAAGTTCAGCTCTGTTTCAAAAGCGAAAACATATTCGCCACTTTGAATGTTATTAATTTAATGTGAGCCCATAAATAGCAGATATTTGTGCCATAAATATTGTTGTGCTCAGCCCAGTCAATTTAGTTGCTTCTAAATCTATCGGAGCTCTTGAGTTTTGATTACCAATTTAACGACAAAGTCCAGCATAATCAATGACAATGGAAATGTGGCATCCATTTGAAATAACTCTCTTCTTTTTCATGACATTTTTGGCCATTAAGAAACGATTAAAGGTGAATACGTTGCTGCAATGTGCACTGCAGCGGTGAAAAGCGAATTTGAGCGAGCGCATAAAAAAAAGCTACACATAAAAGAGAGTCGAGTGTAGAGTTCTAAGGTTGTGAGGAATTGAAGAATGGGAAAGTTTTTCCAATCAAATCGTATGCTCTCCTTCCACCGCATTTGGGTGTTTTATGTGCAGTCGGCAGTTGCAATTTGCATAGGGCCCATCAAGTGGTTGATGGCCAAACAAATGACTGAGGCAACAAACTTGCAGCCAGACGATGCTGTATCAACTTACCATTTTGCGTTTGCGTTTGCGTTTGCGGTTTGCTCTCGCCATTCAAACTCGAGTTTGCGTTTGAATTTGATGACTCCTGCGACAGCTCGAGACTGTGACGCGTCTGCCCGAAATAGTGACGTCGATGGTGGAAACGTTTGCGTGTCGCCGTTGAGGAGCAAGCTGCCGCTGCCGCTGTTGTTGTTAAGCTCAGTGGCTGCTCCTGGCCCTGCGGCTCGGGCTCCGGCTCCGGTGCCGCTGGCGTCGGCGTCGGCGACGCTGGCGTCGGTCGCGGGGAGCTGGGCGAAGGCGCCGCCGTGGAGCTGGCGCTGGGACTCAACGGTGGCAGCAGACAGCGCTCATCTTCCTGGGCCTTGTGCTGCAGCAGATTCTGCGACTCGAGCAGACGCTGTTGCTGCTGATGCAGTCGGTTCTTGATCAAGAATATTTTCGGCATGATTGCTCAGTTGTTGTTGTCGTTGTCGTTGTCGTTGTCGTTGTCGTTGTTCGCACACGCACTAATGAAGCACTCAACATATACGATATATACTTGTATATGTTTTTTCAGATGTTATTGGACAGCACACACAGACTCGCGCGCGTACACACACACACACTGGCAAACAGTAAACAAAACACTAATCCAAATGTGTGTCTGTTTTGTGTGTGTTTGTTTGTGTGTGTGTCTGTCTGACAGTTCTTCGATTATCCAAAAAAAAAAAAAAGATGTGATCACACACTATATTATCGTTATAGCATGAGCTGTTGATATTTTGCCAGCAGAGTTGCCAGTTTTGTGCTTTGAGCTCGGCTCAGTTTAACTTTTTGTGTTTCTTCATCATTTACGAGTTGTTTGTGCCAAACAATTTGGACATTTGGAGCGATATAGAACACGCTCGATGCTCTTGCTTGCTTGCGGCGCACTTTGAAAAACAAAACAAAAAATAATATTTCTCTCGACTCTTCTTTTAGTTTATCAGTTTATGAGTTCCTTTTTTCACGCGTCTTTTCCCGATTTCAAGCGATTTTCAGACTATATCTGAGTGTGTTTTTTTTTTGTTGTTATTGAAATATCTGTTGAACTTGTTTTATATTTTATGTGTGTTGTTTTTTTTGTTTTTTTTTTTTGGCAGTTTTGCAGCGAAAACACGTGCATTCACAACGCCGGCTCGCCTCTTACTGTATTCAAGTGCTGCCAGCCGCTGAGCAGTTAGGCCAAAGTCAACCGCAAAACGCAGCAGCGGCTGTGGCAGCGGCACAGCAACGGCAGCGCGCTGCTCTACAACAAACTCAGTTAGATGCGGCGAATTCGAAACGCAAAACACCGTAAGCCGCACTTTTTTCTTTTGCCTCGCTGACCGAGAGCGCGAGAGCCAAAGAGCGCACGATCGCCAGCAGCAGCGAGAGTGAGTTGCCGAAGAACAAGCTAAGAACGAACTGTATGCAGGCAACAGCGTCGTCGACGGCTTCGGCTTCGGCTTCGACTTCGGCTTCAACTCGCGCTTCGGCACCTGAGCTCGCCTCGGCTCGCCGACAGCGAGAGAGAGTGAGAGTGTTTTGCGCCTGCGCCTGCGTCTGCGTCTGCGGCTCTGACGCAGCGTCGTCGTCGTCGTCGTTATTTTCGCTCACATAACGTTTCTCATGCAGTTTTCTCTCTCTCTCTCTCTGTCGCTCTCTTGCTCTGTGTGCGTGTGTGTGTGTGTTGGTTGTTGGTTCAGAGTCAAGGTAGAGGTAATGTTTTATCGCTGTTGCCTTTAGCCTGTTGCTCGCTGCTTTGCTTGCGTGCTTGCTTGCTTGCTTGCTTGCCTGCTTGCTTCTTGCTTTGCCCATTTGCCGGTTCGGATGTTTTGCTCGTTTCAATTGTGTGTGCGTGTGTATTATTTCTACTGTGCTCTGTGTGCTCGTGTTTGTTTGGCTTGTACTTGTTGTACTTAGAGAGCTGCTTAATACTCCACTGCGTCTGCCCCACACTCCACAGTCTACACCGCCGCACTCCTCGTCTTCGGCAGTTGCCTCAAATTGTTATGAAAACTATTTGCATCTCGAAGCGAAATGATTTTTGAAAATAATAGTAAATGAAACAAATATAAATATATTCCTCATTCTGCTGACAAAACATTTCAAAATTGCTATTGAAATGTTTCTTATAAGTTTATTGAAAGGAACTTTAGACTTCTTTAAAGACTTTGATATTCTATGCAAATATTTAAACTCTTTAGTTAACAAAAATTACAAAGCAGCAATATGGTTACAATTTGTATGTTTGTTATTACGAAATTCGTAGTACATTAATTATAAATGTAGAAACTTTTCTCATTGATTTTGTTCCTATTTTCGTAAGAAACTTTTCTCATTGATTTTGTGCATATTTTCAAACCAAGTTAGCAGTAAAAATCTATGATTAACAGCGAAAAATTTGCAATTGTCAGTTTAGCAAGCAATTAGAAATGTTGCGCAGAATTCTAATTGAAATGCAATGTGTTTTCAATGCCAGGATGCTGGCCGCTTGGACAAGTTTGTTGTCCGAGTTTTTCGTTTTCCGAGTTGCGTTGCTGCCGCAGAACCTTAAAGAATTTCATTTCATTTCATCACTATCGACAGCACACTCGCTGTGTGTGTGTAACTACGAAGACGCGTAGATACAAGAATAAGGTACAAGAACAAGAAGTGCGGCAAGAGCAGCAAGAACGTCAATAAGTACCATATAAGCGAAATTAAACGGCAAAATAGTTGGCAACGCGCGCGCGCGCAACGTCTGTGCGTGCATGTGCGTGTATTGGTGTGTGTGTGTGTGTGTGTGTGTGTGTGAGGCGGCTATAAAAATGAAGAAGCAGCGGCAACGGCGTCCGCTTGTAATGAGCGCTTAGAACGCGCTTAGAATGGCAATAAGATTACGGCGAACTCGCTCTCTCGCGCTCTCTTGCTCTCTCGCTCTCTTTGTCTCTGCCTGTTTCGCTCGCCTGGTGCGCTGTCTCGCTCTGGCCAGTGCGCGTGCGAGGGCAACGACAACTAACGTTATTTCACACACTTTGCCAGTGTGCGTCGCGCTTTGTGTGTGATGTAAGCGCTGCGGCGACAAACGCGCCACGAATTCGCCGCAGCCGCACACCTGTGCAACACACACGCGCACAGCGCGGCGCAGAGCGACGACGTAACAAATTTACAGCTAACTCTGTAGCTGTATGCGGCGAGAGAGACAGCGACTGAGTGAGAGAGTATGGCAGAGAGAGAGAGAGCAACTGAGAGAGGGAGAGCACGGCAGCAAGTGCGTCGGTTACCTGTTGGCAGCAGTGGCTTTGACTGTGACTCTGACTCTGACTTTGGCGTCGTTGCAACAGCAACAGCAACAGCAACAGCAGCAGCAGCAGAGGCAGCCGAGGCTTCTTAACTAATTGTTGTTGTTGCTGTGGCTGGTGGAGTCGCTGTAGTTGCTGTAGTTGTTGTAGTTGCTGTTCCTGCGCCAACTTCACTCTCACTCAAATGCCGCTGCCTAACCAAATGCAAGTGCTCTGCTCTGCCCTTTCGCAAGGCAACTGCGACAGCGACGACGACGGCGACGACGACAGCAGCAGCGGCAGCAGCAACATCGATAACGACGACAACAACAATTGCAACTGCATCTCAACAATCCTGTTGTGTGTTGTCAGCGATTTCTGCAAGACAATTTGTATTCGTATTCTTTTGTTTGCCAGCCTCCTCTGCAGCACGCGATACATTTCATTTAATTCAATTAAATCATAATTGGGAGGAGTGCGCCAAGGACTGACTAAACTTCAACAATTTTCTCTATTGTTCGGGAAGATTTAGCATATTCTAGTTATTTGTTATTAGTCTTCTTTAACTATATAAAAGAAAGGCACGACTGCCTAAGCTTGCTACATTGTCATTAAGGTTCTGAAAGATTTTTTTAGAAATTTGTAGCAAGTCGTCTTTTATTAAGTAACCAGTATTATTTTATTTTATAAAAGTAAAAAGGACTGTAAGAACTGTATTCATTAATGTGCGGAAAGATTTAGCATATTTTAGAGATTTATGTCTAGTCTGCTTTCAATCTATAAAAGGAAGGAAGGACTGCCTAAATTTGATACATTTCCGTAAAGGTTCTGGAAGATTTTGCATATTTTAGAGCTTTGTAGCAAGTCTTCTTTTATTCAGTAACTAGTATTATTTTAATCTATAAAGTAAAGGAACTAAACTCGCTATATTTTCATTAATGTTCTGGAAGATTTGGCATATTTGTGAGCTTTGTAACTAGTCTTCTTTTATTCTATAAAAGGAAGAAAATACATACTGTCTGAATTTGCTACATTTTCTTTAGAGTTCTGTAAGCATTTTTAGAGATTTGTAACTAGAATGCGTGTATTATATAAAACCATCTCATAATTCTTTTATTTTATTCATCTTTTAGTTGGACACCGTCTAAAATATTTCTAGACGGCTTTCTGCTTAAGTATTTATCATATTGTGATTCGTTCTTTACGTAATTGATTTAATTATTTTGATATTACATATATTTTTCCCTTTATTTAGCGCATTGCTATTAATTATGTGTTGCAATAGTTTTGCCATTTATTTAATTTACTGTTTTACTTCCAATAACTATTTCTTGTTTATAATTATTTACTTAATTGCTTATCCCATTTTCAACTTTTAATTCATATTAGTAAATGTGCTTTTTATAATCATCTATATTTTTTTAAGTTCTTCTGTCTTCCTTCATTTTATTTCTAATGTTTATCAATTGTATAAGTTCTTTACTTTTATTGTAATTAAGTAAACAATTTTGTCCACAATTATTTTAGTTCTTATGTCTGCTTTTCTTTCCAACTCAGTTTTATCAATTGTAAATCAATTAATCACTTTTATTGCCAACTTTTCAAAGTTTTTCTGTCTTGTTTTCAACCTTATTCAGTTTTATCAATTGTACAATCAATTATTGACTTTTATTGCAATTTAGTAAACCTTTGTTTAAATTTTTTTAGTTTTTTCCGTCTGCCTTTCTTCTTTTATGAATTGTATAATCAATTAATCACTTTTATTGTCAACTTTTCAAAGTTTTTCTGTCTTCTTTTCTTCCTTATTCATTTTTATCAATTGTACAATCAATTATTAACTTTTATTGCAATTTAGAAAACCTTTGTTGACAATTTTTTTAGCTTTTCCTTCTGCTTTTCTTCTTTTATGAATTGTATAATCAATTATTAACTTTTATTCTCATTTAAGAACCCTTTGTGTACTACATATTTGCTAATGCTTTTCGTTGGCTTTTGCATTGATGCATTTACTGCGCTTCTAATTTGGCCAGCGCCTGGGCTTGTTGGCCAGTTGGTAATCCTGGTCAATAAACCAGACCTAGACCAGGGCCACTTGCAACTTCTTGCGTGTATCTGCTTATCGCACACGCTCTTTCTCTGCGTGTGTGTGTGCGTGTGTGTGTGTGTTGGTGTTACTTGAAATTGCGCATGAGCGCGCACAGCACACAGAGCCTATAACACTATTAATGCTTTGGGCTTTAACTTTGCCTGCGCCTCATCATCATCGTCATCATCATCATCATCGTCATCATCATCATGATGCACAGTGCTCGTCATGATGATGATCATCTGGTGTGTCTGTGCGGTAATTGCAGGTCTTTAAGAATGTGTTCTTTTTGGACCTTTCTGCTCTCTTGTTTACCTCCAGCGAGCACTCTCTGTCGCTCCGTCTCGCTCTCGCTCACGCTTCGCCGTCTCTGTCGCTCTGTCGCTTAGTCTATGCGCTGTGCGCTGTGCGCTGTCTATGTAATGTTCTTTTGCTGCTCGTTTCCTTTACTTGTTCTTTCCGTCGCCGTTGTTCGCCGTCTCCGTCTCTCTTTCTTTCTTTTTTTTTTTTTTACTTTTTATCTTTATTTGCTCAATTGTCGTCATCGACGGCGACGTGCTCGTAGTTGCTGTTGTCGTGGTTGTTGTTGTTGTTGCTTCGCTAAAATAATGCTAAAGTAAAGTGAAGTAAGAAGAAATATAAGAAGAAGCAGCAGCGCGGCGAAAAAAAAGAAAAAAAAAAAGTAAATGAAGAGCGGCCGAATACCTGTTTTACCTGTTTGTATACCTACTAACGTACTAACACTGTTATAGCGGATTCACGGCGCACGGCGCACACGCCTGACAACGACAACAACAACAACAACAACGAGGGCGACGACGACGACGACGACGACGACAATGCGATTGAAGACGAGACCAAGCCGAGCTCCAATCGCAGTCGCAGTCCCCACAGTCTTCAGTCTGCAGTCCTCCAAGCAACCCAACCCAAGCGAGCCACCAAAGCCAAGAGCACCATAGCCTTACCCCACCAGCACAACCACCACCACAGCAGCAGCAACAACAACAACAACAACAACAACAACAACAACAACAACAACAACAACAGCCTGTTCTCTGCCTTCGTCTGCTTCGCTTTGCAGATTCTTGACTTGCGCTTGGACTTTGGTTACATCTTTGGCCGCATCGTTGTCGTTTTGGCTTTTCGCTTTTGGATCCCGTTTCGTCTGCCAACCAACCCCAGCCTTACCCCCTCCCCCCCTTGTCGCTCCTCCACGCAGCATCTTCTTCTTCTGCTTCGTTCAGTTCCTTTACTTCCAGATGCTGTTGTCGTCGCTGTCGTTGTCGTTGTCGTTGTCGTTTGTTGTTTGTTGTTTCCTTTTGTGCCGTTTTATGAACGCTTCACTTTTTTCTGACGCTGGAATTTTGTTGCCTGCCTCCCATACACCTCCCCCCCGCCCCCTCCGCAACACACACACACACATTTCACTATGTGTCTATTTTGGTCGCCGTGTGCGTTTTTCTTGTTCTCTTCGTTTTCTGCCGTAATGAACTGCCAATATATATTTCATTGAGGGGAGACTTTACATATGCTAATTTATGTTCCAAGTGCAAGCCGTAGAATGAAGCGCAGTCGGAGCAGTTCAGACAAGTGCGCTCAAAGATTTGCAGTGCTCTTTAGTTTTGCGTTTTTCGCCACTAAACTTTCCATCATTTTCCTTTTTAACTTCAGCAAAAATGCAGATAACTCTTCTACTAAATAATTGGCGAAACGAGCGCATCGAATCGCTAAACATGTTTGATTTTATCGTGTCTTTCGCTGCTAATTGAAACTGAAATTCATCTGCAATAAATGCGGCTTTAACTGATTTCAATTATCCTTGCTTTTCGCTTTTAAAACAGATTCACAAACTTATGCTACAGAAGAATGCAATTGTCATTAATTATGGCGAAGATATTCAAAGGATTTAAAGATTTTTTGCTGTGTCTTCAACTTAAAATGTATTAGTTATTTTGCTTTAATTTCTGCATATTTTGCTGTTCATTTGATATAATTTGCAAATCGATTTGAAAGTTTTTATTGCGCATAAATTGAATGTCAACTGACTTTCCACACATCATCACAGATGCGATTTGAGTTGACCAAGAAAGTGCTTCAGAAGATTGAGTTTTAATTGCTCGACAGGGTATTTGAAAGTCGAGCATAAACATATATAATTTGAACATTCTTGGCTATTTCGAAATCCACTTTGACTGCTGAACTTGACAGTGCTGTATTTTGTGGCTTATCTAGCTGACACTTTGCGGTTCAAGTTGAAGTTGCGACAAGAACAGCCGCACTAACAATAACACTAAAGCCGAAAGCAGCAGCAACAACAACATTAATGCTAACAAGCACAACAACAATAGCCAGAGCTCTGAGCACTCGGCACTCGGCACTCAGCACTCAGCACTGTGCACCTCACGTCTTGCACATTACAAAATTTTCATCGCCGCACTGTCAACACCTCTTGTGCCTCCTCAGCTGCCGTCGATGCCGTTGTTTCGGCTGTTGAATTCGCTTCGCAGAGAAACAAAAACAAAATCATAATAATTGACGAAAAAAATTTAATTAAAATTGTATGCAAGGTCGAAATTAGTTGCCAACGTGGCCATCAAGTCGAAAAACTTAATTCATAATTCATTTAAAGAGCGCACACCGCTCCGGGTCGCCCGGCTGCCCAGTTGCCCTGCATATACAATATATATATCTATATACTCGTATGTTGCCCAGTTTGCCCCCACTTCCAGCTGCCCCGCCCGCCTGCCTTCGACCGCTCCCGCTGCTCCACAAAGTGTACAAAATGTTCGGCAATGTCGTTGTACCTTCAAGAGTTGCGAGTCGCTGTGCACGTTTTTGTTTTATTTTATTTCATTTTAGTAGTTTTTTGTTGTTGTTGTTGTTGTTGTTGTTTTTTGTGTTTTAGACTACTCGACCCGTCCGCCATATTAATCAGGCAAGCGCTGAGCGCTCAGAATGGGCCATATCACATATGGTAGACAGCGCTCTGTACATATAGGTATGATAACTAGATATTACTTGACTCTTTAACTTACTACTACGTGCAGTGTTTATGCTCTGTAGTCGGCTGGCATTATAGTCGCGCCATTATCTTATCTCATCTTATCGCATCGGCCATATCATAGCTTGTTAAGTGGCCCATTACAACTAAGGCGTATATCAAGTAAATTTCATTACGCTGCGAAAATTTCGATATTTTCTGATTACTGATTACATTATGTATGTTCCAAAGATATCAGTGAAACTTTAAATGATTAATTTGTTGCAAATTGTTTTTAGTTTTCTAATTTCAAATAATAATAAATAATTTGAAAAACTTGTTTAGTTGCCATTTATATTGACTTTGTATTTGAATACTTCAAATTGTCGCGACTTGGAGTGAAAGGCTTGCGCAATCACGTACTTTTCTTATTTGTCCAACTCTGTGCTGCAAAAGACTTAGGCAACGAACTTGTTAGCCTAATGCCAAACAAATGACTTAGGCAACAAACTTGCACATGACAGCCTCAAATTTATTGAATGTGTGTTTCTTGTGCAACACCTCTAGGGCCGAGCCGGAGTTAGAAAGGAATTTGCAAATCCATCTTTTCCTTTCTTGGTTCAGCGTGCTAGCAAACAAAAGACTTAGGCAACAAACTTGAAGAGGGCTGCTGCAGTGTTTATTTTCTGTGTATTTTCGGGGGCGTGCGCTTTGCACATTTCAGCGTGGGCGTTGTGTGCGTACTAGGTAGCCGTTTCGGTGGGCGTGGCACATGCTGTTAAGGCCTCGCTTGTGGTTTTGGGTTAAGCGAGAGTTATACAATAAGCTGCAGCGGCGGTGATGGGATAGATTGAGCGATAAAGAGCCGAACAGCACTGAATGAAGGTAACAAGTGCAAGTGACAACAGCAAACAAAAAGGCAGCAACGACGACGACAACGACAACGACAACGGCAACGACGGCGGCAATTGCTGTTGTTGCTGCAACATTTCTGGCTAAATATTTTTCTGTGAGCTGCCCGTGGGCAACGCCTTTCGAGTCGACTCGAGTCGAGCTAACAATGGCAACAAGTGCTCGCAAATTGTTGCCTGCCAGCCGCAGTCGCTGCCACAGACAACAGGTCGCAACAACAATAGCAGCAGCAACAACAACAACGTTGCTAACAGCAACAATGGATTTACCATTAAACTTTAAATTCAAATTCAAGTTCATGATGAATGTATCACGTGCAGTTGCCGCCGCCGCCGTCGTCGTCGGTTTGCTTTTTGGCGGTTTTTTTACTTCTCCTCCTCTTTGTGCATGTGTGTGTACTTGAAGTCGAACACGACTAGTGTCTGCCGCTGGTTGCTGTTGTTTTTTGTTGTCTGTCAGCTACCTTGTGTGGTAATAAGTGGCTCGACTATTTTGGCCCATTCTGCTTTGCGCCACGTTAAGTGTTTCGATTAGCTGAGAAAACTGCTCAAAAAGAGTAACTAGTTTTTCTTTGGCTGCAATGCAAATTTAGCCAGCTGGCGTTGTTGTTGTAATGTAATGATAGCTAGCAAAGCCAAGCAGCTAACTAACTTAGTTCGACAAACTGAAAAAGTTCACACGCAAAATATGGCTTTAAGGGCAGACACTAATTGTTTTGTCTCAATAATTGTCTTAATCGCACTTTGCATTTTCCAATTATGTTTGTTGTTGCTGCGATTTTGCAGGGTATGGAATAGTCATGCAGCAGCTAGCAGTATTTGAGTTCTTGCTTTTGGTTTTCTCTTCAGTTTGTTTTTCTACTGGCTTGTTTTGGCTTGTTCACTTGAGCATTTGTGCTAGCTCTGAGCGTTGTTGCTGTGCTTCTTCCACTTACTATTGCTTGTGCTTGTTGTTACTGCGATTACCGCAGGGCCATAATGTTTTCTTTTGTTTTTTCTTTCGTTTTCTGTGTAAGTTTTACATCATTTTCGCACACCGAAGCACACTCTCATTTCCACTCTCTTCCTGATGGTTGCCGATACCCTGAAAAGCGTGCAAATAATTGGCAGGGTATCTTATCGATTGCGCAGAGAAGAAGCTTTTTGCAGTGCTGCAAGACTGGTCTTAAAAGCTTATATTATTATACTATTATTTTGGATGTTCTTGACTAAAAATTAGTTAAATGTTATTGAAGGCTAAAGGTTGTTTAGTAAATTTGAATATAATGAGCATTTTTTGAATAAAATTGACAAAAATTATAGAATTAAAAAAAGAATGTGCGACAAGCATAAATGTGTATGGTAATGCACTGAAAATGTCGAAACAATTGGTTTAAGTTAGTTGAAAAATAGTTAACTGAGTTGATTGTGTCCTTAAGCAAAACATTTTGAAGATTGCGTGGAAATTGTTTAGTGAATTGGAGAGCTTTGGCAAAATATAGGTGAACTTCTTTGCGAGCATTTATAAGTTAATTTTGTGTTACTTTGTTGCTGTTCTTGTATAACATTTGCTTGGTCTCTGGCCATTGAATTTCGACGTTTGGCAACAATTATGCAATGGGAATGAAGTTGTTGTTGGTTTTTTCTACGTTTTTGGGTGCCACAGAGAACACAACAAAGCGGGTAATCAACATGCGATTTGCGAGTATTTGAGTATTCGAAGTAACCGCGTATCTGAATCTCACAGTAAGTGAGCATTTTAAGCATCTACACGGTGCGTGTGTGTGTTGGAATGGGGGTCTTTTTAATGTTCAAGGTAAGAAACAAAAAAAAAAATACAAAAAAACATTAACTCTGACTTTGAGATTACATGAACGCTTTTATAATTGAACTCCGGTCACTTGGCTTGGCTTGGCTTGACTTGACTTGGCCTGGCTTGGACTGGACTGGCCTGGTGTGGCTTCTGTTGTCTCTGGTCTTGTCTCGGCTACTTAATTGTGTCATGTGCTTTGGCCGCTAATTCGCTAAATGGCGAATTTCCTGCTCCACGACGTAAATATGATAACTTCCTGTTGCTAAGCCAAGACTCACTCCCCTTCTATCGCACATATTATAATATTGATGCATAGTTCGATCGATAAACCATCAAATGCGAGGCTTAGGCAAATTCCCTCAGAGACAATCAGTTCATTATTGTGACACTCCCCTTGAAGCTGCTGCCTGTAGGGGAGCGGAGGGGAGGGAAGGGAAAAGTTATACAATAAACTAATAGCTCTAATGCCCCATAATGATGCTGTTGTAATAAGAGAGACGTCAACACGCCGCACCGCAGGGCGTCTGATTGATAAAAAAAAAAGAAGGCAGTCGCATAGAAAAATACAGTCTTGAGTCTCAGTCTCAGTCCCTTTTCATTCATGGCCAAAGCTCCTCGATGATAAATGCGATCGCTTACCAAACTCGACTGCATTTTCAAGCCAGCGCACAAGACAAAACAAATAAACAAACAACAACAGCAACAACAGCAACAACAACGACAGTTGACGACGACGATCTTAATTCTTATTTAGTGGACAAGTTTTTCCCTTCTTTCAACGACGAAAGAATAGAGAGCAAGTTTCTGTGAATGAATTAGCACAGGAATTGTTGTACTAAAGTTGTGACAAAGCTGCTGACTAGAAACTTTGCAGTGGGTAGGGAAAATAAAGGTTACAAGAATGCGTCTAAATGAGGATTGATAGTGCTTCATTCTGCGTGTTCGATTAACGCAGACGTCTCTTAAATGTGCAAGTAATTTAATTTTTAATTGTATTTCAATTTGATGCTAAGAAAATTTAGCGTCAGGTTGGCTTATTGAATAGCTAAAGATAAAAGTACTTTCAATTGGAGTTAAATGTTTCTTGAAAAGCTGTAATGTGTAATTTTCAGAGGTCTCTGCAATTTCGAGCTACGAATTTCCCCAGACTGCAGAGTCGCAGTTAATTTCTCATTTTCTTTTAAGTTAGTTTGTGTTTTTTTAGGGGGCTTCTTATCAGAGCGGTCTTCACGGTCTTTGTGGCCACTTGTAAGCAATCAAAGTACCGTTTCATCGGCAGCCGATACATAAACTACTTATAGAATTTATTCACTATATATATATATATAAGTGTATACCTATATCGCATCTAAATGATATGCAGCCCATAGAATGCCGCCTTTATCAAGCGACAGCAGCGCCATAAATTTATGCTAAAATTTAAATTTTCTTTCAACTTCAAATCGTGTTGTCGTGTGTGCTTGTAGCTGGTGTGTGTGTGTGTGTGTGTGTGTGTGTGTCGCCCTAAACCCAAAAGGTTATTCCAAATGGGACAGAGCGGTGACAAAATGCCACATAAATATTACACGAAGCCGAAGCTGATAGGCAAATGTCACTGTTATTAAAATGAAAGAAGCGAAGAATGAAAATGGTAACAAAGCGTGCATTGAAAATGCCTCAAAAAAGCTGAAGAAAAAAACCAAAAATGAAATGCCATGAAAGAACTTCCGAATATGTTTCGAAAGCCAAGACGCGCATTAAGCCATAAGCTTCTTGCTCTAGCTGTCTAAAGCCAACTTGAGATTAAGCTAAAGCAAAAGTCTCAACAGACCGATTCTGAAGTGACTTGCGAAAGCCTGTCCTGCTATATATATGTTGCTTATGTCATCTGATGTTGATATTGCTGATATTCTATTGAAGGGTTATTTGTTAATCCATAATATATTGTTTGGCCATCTATAATTTGTTTAAATAGTCGTTACTGCTCTTGACATAAAGTCAGTTTATTGCCAAAGCTTCCAAATTGAGTGTAGAATTGAGTAAATTCGGGGTTGTGAAAGTAATCTCAGTCCTGATTGCTTGGACTTATTTAGAGCCCGCAGCTGCGCTCTGGGGGTTGACTTCCTTGACAGCTGCAACTGGGGAAATTGTTAGGTATGATTGCTTGCAGTTAAGAGCTAATTTGATGTCTTATCTCGCAGTGGAGCAACAATTTCACGCTCTTCTTTTCTGCTAATTGTGTGTAATCTGAATGTTTTCTCGCCATTTCCATTAGCGCTTCCCATCTCTCTCTCTCTCGCTCTCGGTTCTAGCTAGTCTAGTCTTCAATCTGCAAAACGGTCAACTAATCGCCTGAGTTTTAGATTTTTTTTCGTATTTCCATTTCTTGCGGCAAGTAAATTTCTATTATTGTTGTCGCTATGTGTCCATTATTCGAGTGCCGGAGCTTGGCCACACATTTGTCGCAGTAGCAAGTGGCAAGTGGCAAGTGGCAAGTCAGCGGGCAAGTGGCAAGTTGTGCTTTGTCTTGGTTCCCAGCCGCGATTCGCAAATGTTGACTTGATTGAGTTGTTCTTATGCCCTGCCTCGGCAGATCGCACTTAGCTGTACTTTATACACATTTATATATCGCAATGCTCTTGACCATGGGAAAAGCGTCGGTTCACATTGCGGACCATCATCATTATCATCATCATCAGCTGGCCAGCCAGCCAGCCAGCCAGCCAGCTAGCCAGCCAGCCAGTCGACCAAGCAGCAAGCCAACAATCCAACTGACCAGCTGGCGATGTCTCATCTCAGTCAAATGTGACAAGCGGATTGCCCCTTGCCGTCTCCTGGTCTGCCTTGCTGCGCCCGTGACGTAATCGTGGCAGTGGCAACAACAACTGCGCAAAAATATAAAAAGTGCCACCACCTCAAATATACTCTACATTTCTATGCAGCATCGTATTTGCTTGAGTAGCTAGCGATTTTGCTCAAATTTTCAGAATATTTAGCAGAGGTGTTAAGCTAATTATGCGGCAAGTAAGCAGAGTTGTAGCTTAGTTAGATCCTGAGATAATGAGTAGAATAAGTCAGCTGGAGAAAAATGCATTTAAGTGCAGAAGTTTCAAAACTAAAATTGTAAAACCATATTAGCTTATATTGATAATAAATGAGTGAGAAAGAGAGTTACTCAGACACTAGCTCATGCATATTTCCAAAGCTTTTATGATACCCACTATTAGTAAGCATATGGCTACAGGGTATTAGCAGAACAACAATAACAACAACAATGAGGCAAGTACAGCACATGCAAAAGCTCTATTGTTGTTGCTGTTTTTGTTCGCCAGACAAATGACTTCCGCTGCGGCTTGTTCAGCTCCCATCGTAAAAAAAACCAAACTATGCTCGATGGTGGGGAGCGTGGGGGGGGGCAACAGGTATTCTATCCAAAAGTAGTTGCTAGGTAATATAAAACTTTAATTCGTGCGTCTTTTGTGTGGTTCTTAACAGTTTCGATAGGCGATATAGGCGATGTTGTCTTGTCTGCTCTGCGGCTGCGGCTGCGGCTGCGGCTGCTGGGGTTCCATTCGGCATTTTGACACTTTCCATTATCATTTAAATATGTGTTGTGCTCCGTCTGCGATTGGTAAATAGATATGCGGGTTCTTAAAAACCTATAAGTATTGTATTTTCGTTGTAAGTACGTCTGTTTATTTTCTTGCTGTGTTGTGTGTATTTCCAGATTTTGATTTCGGTTTTGGTTTTCATTTTTATTGCATTTCCTCATCTCGTTAACACTTTTTTGTCCACTATTTTTTTCTCTTTTTTTTTGTGGATTTCGATTATTGTCATTCTAGCGGTTTTAATGTCACTTTGATTAGGTCGCGCCCCTTTAAGAGTGTCAGTTGCATTTTCATTTTTTCGGTTGTTTTTTTTTTTTTTTTTTGTCATTTCTTTTATTGATCTCCATATGAAGTAGCCTCGAAGAAAATGTGTGTAGAATGTGCTTGGGAGCCCAAGCAGCTTCAATTCTCATCATTAAACTGCGCTTTCTGCCAGTCGTAAGCCGCATAAGCTACTTGAGCATCGTTAAATGATTCCCGAGCTGAGCGCAAAAGCAATAAAACTGAAATTAGGCTCATGATTTTCACTTCCTGGACTCGGACATGAAAACAAACAAGCTCAATGCTAGCAAAAAAGAAGAGAGAGAAAAAAAAAAAACACTTCAAATCGTTGAGAAGCCAATGACCATTTGGTTAAATCGATTTAATGCTAATGCCCGACACAAAGAAGGATCCAAACATACATTTATTGATAAGTTGGCTTTATTGTTTGTAAATGCTGCCATACATCACCAAATATATGTGCATGTGTTTGGTTGCTTGCCACAAGTGTAAGCTTGAAGCTGTTGAGCATTTACAGAAATGCACAAACTTTCTCATATCACTAATTATTTTTGGCTTAAACTGGTCGGCAGTCAGATTGATGCTTTGGCGATATAAAAACCTAATTTGAAAGTGTAAAATTATATTCAAGCTGGCTATAAAGAAGACAATAGTTGAGAATTAAAGTCGTTCACTCTGAGCCCAAACATTTATGGTGGCTATGTGGATTGACTTCAATAAAAACGAAACTAGAACGAAGCTCGAGACTGCTGCAAAATGTATGCAAAACTCATATAAAATCGATTAAACAAGCTATTTAAATAGTAACAAAACAAACAACAAAGCAGAGACATCTGGTCGAACAACAATTGCCGCAACGAAATGCTTGTCAATCTACCGATAGCCATCGAGAGTGAATGATAAGTGCAAGAATATCTTGGAAGAGTTGAGGCTCAATTTGATTGCCCTGCTGACCCGATTCGCGGTTGCCTTTTTCGATTAATTATCGATGCATCGATGCACATAAAACTGCCAAAAAAGTAAGATAGAGAAAAAGCGAAGACAACGCTTCCCATGATAAGAACTGAAGCTGGCGCTAGAACCCAAAGCTTGGAAGAAATGAAAATTTCTATTTGGTGGCCATTAAAAATTGAAATTAAAATAAAAATTTAAAAAGAAATTAAATTTCAGTGTTTTCTCGTCTCTGTGTCTGTCTGTCTGTGTGTGTTTGTTCGTTCTTGTTTTAATAATCAAACTAATTTGCATAGAACGCGCTGCAGCTGCAGCACAGCTAACCCCTGAACTCGACTTTTCCCCGCCCCGCCCCGAGGGGGGAACTTGTTAGGCCAATTAGTGTGCGTATTTCGGACTTTGCAGCAGCCCAAAAGCCTCCTATATATAGCATGTTTCTCTCGTTCTTTCTTTTTCGTTTTGGTTTTGTTGTATTTTTTGATAAACGAGCCGAGATTACGCGTAGTTCGAGTCTCCACACACACGAACACACACAAACGCACTCAGACACATTAAAGACTACTTGTTGACGGGCCTATAAACGTCCGAAGAAATGAAGCATGCTTAATGAGCGAAGCGAACCACTGCACGATCTTAACGTCCAGAGACTCGCTCCATCTCTCTCACTCTCTCGAGCGTGCAACACACTCATAGTCGCTATGCTATGTGCCGAACACTCACCCGTAACGTATACGAATAGTTGCAGTCGCAGTCGCAGTCGCAGTTGAAGACGCAGGGCCCCCAGGGTCGAAACGAGCTGCTGTCAGCAGGTGTCTAGCACAGTGGCTGCGATTTAACGTTGCCAAAATACAGACTACTTGAAGTTATAAAGAAATCAAGTTAGGCACACAAATATGCATTCAAAACGACATCAACTAAATGCAATTCAATCTAGAAATTTGTGCACTTATTCATTTTATTTAAATGCTTTCAATATATAAATATGAATCTACATAAATAAATATATAAATGAATGTAGAAATAATGAGAGTTTTGCACTTGATTAGTATCAATAATATAAATAATCATCATATCAATATATAAATTTAATAAATGCACTTCAATCTAGAGAATTTCCACATTTATTAATGTTATTGAAATCTATTCAATATATAAATATAAATCAATATAAATAAATATATAAATTAATATAGAAATAATGAGTGTTTTGCAATTGATTGGTATCAATAATGTCAATAATCAATATATAAATACAATAAATGTGATTCATTCTATAAATTTGTGCAGCTTTTCATTTTATTTAATTGCATGCAATATAAAAATTTAATAAATATAGAAATTTGCGCACTTATTCATTTGATTTAAACGCATTCAACAAACAATGAGAGTTTTGCACTTGATTAGTGTTAACCTAGTGCTTGGGCAACTATAGTTATGCCTTAAATGATTATGTGTATATGAATACAATTACATTAAATACAGTATTACAACAGTTGCCAATTAGTTGTATTATTGTATTATTTGTGCCGTAGACAACTTGTATTAACTATTTAATTTCATAATAGCAAAGAAAAAGCTTAAAATATTCTTACCAATTATTCGAACTTCCAAAGTTAAACTGACAGATTTGCTTGTGAAGATTTGAACGTAGACAAATGATATGCGGACCACTGTGCCTGGCGAATGTGGTGCGCTATTCGCGTTGGCAATTAGACGGAGCCTTGCCGCAGCAGCATCTTCGCTGTGCCGCCTGCACAAAGAGACCGTTGCATGGTTTTGATTGTTTGAATTGTCGAATTGGCCGATTGGCCGATTGGCCGATTGGTCGTTGGCCGATTGTTACAATTGCATTAAATTACGTGCAGCTAGCTGGGAGAGTCACTCTGGAGAGTGACATATCGCATTGCCAGCTCATAAAAGGCCATAAATTAGTCACTTAAACGCGGCCGCTCCCGCTTTGATATTGCCACAAATGGCATTCGCTCGAATGCCAATACTCAGCTAACCAACTCTCTAAGTAGCCAAGTATTCAACTGTCTAACCATCATCCACATAGCCTATCATCTATCACTGCCAATCGCTGTTGTCGTCACTCAAAAAATGCTTCTTCTTGTTGTTTTGTGCGCCTCCTGGCCGCTCTCTCACTCTGCTGCTGCTGCTGCCTTCTCACAGCTAATGATCAGCGCTCGTTCGCTCTAATTGACGCTCGCTCCGCAGCGCTCTTTTGCCAAAGATCATTTGTGGTCAGTTGGGCAATTAACAGTCAACTCCCCCACTATGCCCCACACAGCAACAAGGAAGCTGCCACATAGCTGTAACGCACAAGTTTGCAGTGAAATCAAAGTCTTCATATGCCTTGAAATTGGTGTGAAATTGCGCTATTGATACTATTGATTATCAGTCTTCTATTTCCATGACATTGCCACTTGACTCACACTTTAAATAGTTGGGTTCAGTTGAAATCTGTTGCCATAAAATCATCGATGGCTCTTCCATTTCCTTTGCCATTAAATTATAAATAGAAAAACATCAGTTAATCGCTTAAATATATATATATATCTTTTTTGTCGGCTATTTTTAGCCTTTGTTTTTTTGGGTATTGCTGCTTTCTGGCTTCTATTTATGGCCAGCGCTCGAGCCACGGCGGCAATCAGCAAATTAAGAATGTATAACAACTGTTATTAGATGTGGCAGCTACATGGAATATATACGAGTAATTTTCTTTGCACAAATAATTTCTTGTTGTTGCTGTTCTTCTTCTGCTTCTTCTTCTTGCTGCCTTTTTTGCACAAATTATTGTTATTTTATGTCTGCATTCATTCACAAATTGTTTTTGGCGCTTTCGTTGTCGTTGTTGTTGCTGCTGCTGCTCTCCGATTCTGTGCATATTTTTTTTGTTTTGTGTGTTGCGCCAAGACGACTTTGTTGCGCTGGCTTTGAGTGAAGTCTGTCTAGAATATTTAAGCATTAGAGGAATTTCGATTGTCTGCTTAGTGTAGAGTTTGGATTATATTTTTTGTGGCTTATAGAGACGTCGCCGAAGTGTGCTGCCAGCAAAACTGTTCTGCAGCGAATCTCCAAGATGAAGTTGTAAAGAAACTGAATATTCCTCATTACTTACAAAGCAATGCATTATTTATTTAGTATTTGCTTTTCATTTAGTCTTAATTTCTATAATTTCTTATTATTTCTTGCTATTTACAAATTATTGTATTATTTGCTAAAGAGTTGCTTAAAAAAAAGAGTAGTCTTAAAAACTAAGTTTTCTTATTATTTCTGGCTATTTACAAATCATATATTTACAATGTTATTTATTGAAGATTTGCTTTCATTTAGTTTTAAAAGCTATAATTTCTTTTTATTTCTTGTTATTCACAAAGCAATGCATTATTTTAAGATATTTTCTATATTTTTATTTATTTAAGATTTGAATTCATGTAGTTTTAAAATCTATATTTTCTTTTATTTCTTGTTATTTACAAAGCAATGCATAATTTATTTAAGATTTGCTTTTCGTTTAGCTTTAAAATCTATATTTTCTTTTATTTCTTGCTATTTACAAACTATTGTATTATTTGCTAAAGAGTTGCTTTTCATTTAATATTAACAACTAAGTTTTCTTTTTGCTATTTAAAAATCATATATTTGCACAACATTGCATTATTTTAAGATATGCTTTATGCTTTTCGTTTAGTTTTTAAAAGCTATATTTTCTATATTTTTATTTATTTAAGATTTGCTTTTCATTTAGCTAAGTTTTCTTAGGTGAACAAGTTCATGATTTGCTGCAATAAAATGAAGATTTAATTCTTTAGCGTTTAATATAGTGAATTTTTTATGCGTTTATATATATCGTTTGTTTATATTTATAGTTTTAAGTTCACTCATTGTGAATCGCAGCGCATGTGTGCGGTCGTTGATGCCGAATTTAGCCGGCAATTGGCCTGCAGATTTGCAGTTCATTGACTGACTGACTGACTGGTTAGGCCCAACTTAAACTACCATATAATTCGGTCTCGGACTCAGACTCGGACTCGGGCTGAGTCTTGGGACTGTGGCTGGAGCCTGGTATCTGGTCAGTGAATAAGCTGACTAAGTGAATGAGTCGTATCATTGTTGTTGTGGCTGCTTGTGCAGCGCATCTCGAGAAATGGAAACGCTCGGTGGGCCGTTTGTTGCCGCTGTTGTTTTTGGCAAAAGGCGAAATTTATAAAAGATAAATAAGCGTGATTTTCGAGACACACACACACACATACGTCGAGCATCAGCCGCAACATCAGCCACACACACAGTCGAGTTGGGAACAAGTTGAAAGTTAAAATGACTAATGATTTAATGTGTTTGGAAATTAGTTAGTTCGTTTCTTGGCTCTTTGGGGAGTCAGTTGACTAGCCGTAGGATGTGCGGCTCATAAATAAAAGCAGTGTATACCCTGCAAAAAAAACACACTGATGAATGCTGTTAAATTAAGGAGCCAATGAAATCCAAATAGTTTTAGTAGTATTTAGTATTATTTTCATATTTCTTTAGCTTGAACATGGAAGCAATTGAAGTTGTGTGACTCGTTGAATTTACAGGGTAGCGTGGAGTGCCACTTTTTTTGTTGTATGCAGTTTCAATTTCAATTTTAATTGAATTTCTTAAATTACATTCAAATGATTCGCTTTATAGCACTCGCCGCGATATGATTATAATAATAATTATGAAACGAGTTGGCAGCATTTTTTTTGTTGTCCGCTGTCGGCTGTCGGCTGTCGCAGTTGCCGTTTGCCGTTTCCTTATTCGCTTGTTGCCCGCATCTTCGCCGCGAGCGCCTCTTAACCGTATTTGGTTTAATTATATTTAAGTATAATTATAATTAGCAGCCGTTTCTTACATTACTTCTCGTTCTTTCATTAGCTACTCGAACAGCTTATTTATTTTTATTATTTGTATTTTTTTTTTTTTATGATTTCAGGTTCAATTTCAAAACTGATTTAGGAAGTCAAGTCGTTGCGGTCAGACGGACAGGCGGACAGGCGGACGGACGGACAGATGGCATAAAGTAAGTAGTGCTCTCTATATCTCTCTAGCTAGAATTAGCTTAGGCGGGGCCAATTGTGTTTACAGTTGTGGTCTTGTGGTCCATTGGCAGTTTACATTCCGTCACAATAGCGACAATCGTCTTGGCAATTTATGTATAATGCTTTTAATTGTATTACGCGACTAAATGCTTAATTTAAATGACTATTAAAATGCCTGCACGCTTGCCGCTTGATTACAGCCATGCACTCGGCATAAAGCATATGCATGGAAACAACAATCAGTCGATGGTGGCATTCTACGCGACTTTCTTTCATAAAGTTTACATCACATCTGAGTGTACATTGCCCCCTGAGCGAGTTGGTAAGCTGCTTTTATGGCCGGTCCTAAACTCAATTGTGCGTCAAGCACAATCTTTGGCAGCATCTGTTTGTTTTAATTGCGCCTCCATTGAGTCCGTTATACAAAGTCGAACTTTAGTCTTAAGTCTGCTGTTACCGTTCTGATTAGCCGCCAATTTGCTAGGCCAAGTCGGCGAATTCGCATTAATTGAGTTGTATTTATTTGGTTTGCTTTCGCAACGACTTACAAACACGATGACGCATCGCATTGCCGGCCATAAGTGACGCCGTAAATGACGATTGAAAGCGGCTTAAATAGAACAGTTACAGCCAATGCGATTTGCACAAGCTGAGCGCTAATATTTTTGGTTTCGCAACTAATTGAAATTGTCTTTGATTGCCAGTTACACTCCCATAAAGCATTCTATCCACACTCGACAATAGTTCATAGTAATTTCATTTAAAAGACTAGATAAAATGGAATTGCTGAAACTCAAAATATACAATACACATTCTTATTTGATTATTTCGAATATTGATGTGTCCGATTTTGTTGCATACGTTGAGAGTTGGCGCTGAAATTTTCAGAATCGCTAGCTACATCAAAGTGAACTTAATGCAAATAGCCAAAATCGTTGCTAGACTATGTATGCTCTTGTGTTTCATAGAGTAAATAAAATGGAATTGAGATTTGCTTTGTAGCTAGTTAAACATTTAAAAACATTTACACAATAGTTAACTAAATAAAATATTCAACTACAAACTTCTTACAGATTTGATTACTTCGAATATATTTTAATGAAATAATGTGCTGAAATTTTCAGTAACGTTTATTTTTCTATTTACCTACATACTTCTTACATACTTGATTATGTCGCATATAGTTTAATGATGTGCTGAAATTTTTAGAATCGATAGCTACATGAAAGAGAAGTTAATGCAAATAGCCACAATCGTTGATAGACTATTTATGCTCTTTTGCTTCGAATGCTTTATTGCGAGCATAAATCGTGGATAGTTTACAATGAACATCCGTTAAGCGCATTTCAGCTTCTCCCTTATTTGTGTCTTCTCAGCTTATGAATTTTTCGTATTAATTCTCTTACTTTGTGCGTTTTCGACAACGCATTAATTAAACAATTCACGTGTGAATTTCCTGGCCGGACATTCTCTCTTTCTCGCTCTCGCTCTCTCTTTCGCTTAACTGAGCAGGTACATCCGCCTGTTATCGCTAGGCGATTGCCGGTTGAGCTTCAGAGGGGGGGTGGGAGCAACAGGGGGCAATTAAACAACACTTGGCGCAATTAATAAGCACGTAGCTGAGCATAGACTTTCGTCTTATGCCTAAATAAGTATTATTTACGGTTTTGTTCTTTGAACAGAATTAACAAAAGTTCAGAGAGCGGACAAAAAAACAGAAAAAAAAAACAAAACAAAAAAGCGTTTCGCTTTATTTTAGTTTATGGACTGCCAATAACCGAGCTCAAGGCCAAGGCCTTGGAAGTTGGCAGCCACAAAAGCCGAGAGATTCGAGTGTGTGTGTGTGTGTGTGTGTGTGTGTGTGTGTTCATTAACTTCTAAGCGGCAAGCAAGAAACTACCCCACCATCCACACACACGCACAATAAGACGAGCTAATGCCACGCATCGTCCGATTTTTGCGCTGCGGTTTCGTTTCGTTCATTGTTGTACTTCGTCGTCGTCGTCCCCCTCCCCTTGCGGCGCGCCAACAAAAGTGCCGTTTGTGCGTGACTCGTTAGCTGGTGTCGTTTCACCTGCCGCCCCCCGTCCCACCACACCCCCCACTACTTGTTGCTTCCTTGTCGCGTTTTCATGCCCCACGCACCCGTAAAACGCAGACGTGGCAAAATTGAAAATCATGTTCCACCTTTAGAGACATCAATCAAAAGATGCTTGTTCTAATTGGCTCGACTTTAGCCAACCATCTGACTGCCCAACTGACAGCAGCTCGAACTTCCAAGTTCCCAGCCCAGCAGAAGCTCACTCGACTAGCAAAAGTTGTGCGACACCGGAAGTTGCTCAAAATGCAAATGAATTTCGTATTAACACGCAAAATATTGAACTGTCAAACTGGCTGAAACAAGAGACACTGAACAGCAGAGTTTTACTTGAGCTTCAAGAACTTTCAGCAGGAATTGCTTTCTTTGTTTCCCATTTTAATCGATAGAATATAACTGAAACTTTTAGAAAGGCATGATTTTGATACATGTGATCAATACAACATTGAAATCATATTTGAGAAGATTACTCAAATAAAATCAGCAGCTTGAATTAGTTTTCTGAAACACAAAAAAAATTTAAATTAATTCTTACAATAGAATATATTTATATAACAATAAAATAAGTTCATTTATGTGCTTGAAATATTTGCTAATTGAAGTAAATACTTAATTGATTGACTGTATATTGATTGATTGATTTGTTGTTGCCACGATACGATTACACAGCAGCAAGAAGTTGAGCTGAGTTGAGAAGTTAGCGCAGCTATATACCAGGCAAATATATAAGTATATATAGATAGGCATGTGAGTTGTTCAAACTGCCGCAGAACATGCGAAACTCTCACGCAACGGAGCAAGACAAGCGCAAGGGGAAGATGAAAGAGAGCAGAGCAAGAGTATAATAACAGCGAGAGAATAAAACGAAGAATACTTGTAAACATAATAAATTTCAATGTCACTTACACTTGATTTACTAGCAGCAGCTCTGAAGCTCTGAAGCTCTGCAGAGAGCAAGAAAACTGTAAAGCAGCAAAGACATAACATAAACCCTTCAAGTGCGCGCTGGGCGTAAAGCATAATCCCCAATCTAATCAAGTCAAATGAAATCAAATCAAATCTAATTACTTCCTCATTGATTTGAGGTGTTGAAAGAAAAAGCTGAGTGAGTGCAGTGCAACGAAATAAAAAGCAAGAAGGCATTAGCAGCATAATAGGAACACACAATGCGGCAGAGGCGCGAACAAAAGCTCAGACTCGGGCCGTGGAGCGTAAAGACAGCGCAGAAGGCATCTTAAACGAGTTAGACACAGAGCCAAGCGCAACAACAACAATGGGCCAATCTTGCAGCCACTTGCGGAGACATTGTATGCAAAAGCCAGAAATAGAAATGAAAACAGCAGCTAGAACTTGCAGCAAGACAACTGCACAGTACACAGCATTAAATACACTACCTAGCGAGACAATTAAAGGAGCTGCCATGGCAGGTAGATGGCGAGAGGAGAGAAGATAATAGAAATCAAAATTTAGTGCAGATTTTATAAAGGAAAAACAGCTGAAAGTGAATTGAAAGTAACTCTAAAATATATATAAACAAATAGGTTAGTTTTCCTAAGATATAAAGTTGACTATGCTGAACAGTAATTTATGCTTAATGTGCTTCAAATTTAAGGACAGCAACAGAAGTTGTTCGAGTAGCGTGCAGCTGAAATTGTGGCAGGAACTGAACACAAAGTGTTGTCAAGTGGCTTGAGTTTGCAAGACTGCTCCCTTAAGCAGAGTATTGAGAATTACAATGTAACATTTTAATGGGGCATTTGTGGCCAAAAATGGACAAGTTGTTGGCGTCATTGTTGTTCTTGCGACTGTTGTTGTTGTTGTAGTTGTTGCTCTTGTTGTTGCGGGGTGAGGGCGAAAACACTTGTTGCCCATTTGATTGCAATTGTTATACAAAGAGCTTTCATTGTAATAACAAAAGCAAAACAATGGCCAAGCGTGTTCTTGTATTAGTGTTAGTGTGTGTGTGTGTGTGTGTGTCTGTTTAGTCTGGCATGATAATGATGTTCAGCAACGCCAACGCCAACGCCGACTGCCTGCTGTTATTTTTTGTTTGTGACTTTGCGCCCCCTCGACGCTCGCGACGCCGCAACATTCACACGAACTTTAGCACTTGAATCAGCAGCAGTTCTTGTTGTTGTTGTTGTTGTTGTTGTTGCTGCTATTGCGAACCTCGCACAATAGTCGCTGCACAACACAACACAACTACATACACACTGTTAAATCTATTTCCATTTCAATACGTAGCAAAAAAATTCAGTTTGTTTATTTGTTTTGTTCTTGTTGTTGTTGTTGTTGTTCTTGTCACGCTGCTCTGCACAAACCGCTAGGCAGAGCGAGACAGCGAGCTGGCGCGAATATCTGAATTAGTAATTGACTTGATTTCTGTTGATGCTTGTTTAATTACTCAAATTTTGTTCAACAATGTTCGTCGAGCTGACGAGGATGAGGCGTCTTCATCATCCCATCTCCGTTTTATTTGCCACTGGCCACTGTTAATGAGTTTGTTCAGTGGTTGACAAACGCGACGCGATGATGGCGATTTGTTTGCCATTTAGATTAATGAACCACGGCTCGGTATGCAGGTTAATTAAGAGCTTAATCGTGTTGGGCTAAGCTAAGAAATGAATTGAACTCAGCTCGGTGAAGTCACATGTCAGTCATTCGATGGCAACGAACAACGGCTGCCAAGAATGATAAAAAGCTCTGGCAGTCGACACCTGAGTAAACGCTGTGGAAATGGAGGAAAATTGTTTTTCAATTACAGACAAGTTGTAGTGCAGCTCAAGTGTAATACTTTATCGTAGTTGAATTGATGTAGTGATGTTCAGTTATACTCCTAAGTGATAGAGAAACTACTAATATACGAGTATATGTAAGCTTTGACCGTAAAGCGAAACAAAAGTTGGCTCTGTTCTTTGTGTGGAGTGTTCACTGTGCAGAGAAGTGACTAATTAAATTTTGCAAAATATTTATGCGAAATTCATAACTAGAACTCTTTGTTTCACATGCTCACTTAGCGCTGCCAGGTCACACTCTATCGCTCTCTCGCTCTCTCGCTCACTCGCTCACACTTGCTTGCTGAAATTCAAGTTCGTTGCCTAAGTCTTTTGTTTATGTCACAGCTGATTGCCGCTTTTTCGTCGTCGTTGCTTTTTTGCGGTTCACCTCAGTTCACTACAGTTAGCCACCAGGTGCCGGGTGCTGCACCGCCCCCCCCCCCCCCATTGCGTCCCTCCGGCCAAGCGAGCGCTTTATTACGCTCTAGACATTCAGTTTGCCCGTTGGGCGGCACTCACAAGCTCGTCGCACACACACACTCACGTCGTCAGCAAACACTCACACAGCGTACAAGTTCTAATGAAATTTGTCAATAAAAATTCGCAGAATTTCGTACAACAACAGAAGCAGCGCAAAACCCATAAAAAGCGAGTAAACAGCCACAGCAACAACAACGCAATGAATTGTAAACAAGCGAACGCCTTTGTTGTTGTATTGAATCAAATTTACTTTTTTACCGTTTTCAGCGAAAGGAAGATACAAACACGAATATCAATCGACAACAGAAGCGCAGATTAAACACGAAATACTTACTATATAGTATATATAGCATATAGGACGCGCAGAAAATGCGGCAAAAAGTGGAACAGGAATAGCGAAAGATGGGAAGTCAAAGTGCTCAATTTGCAAAGTTATTTCTTCACTTTTTGTGCTTAAAATAAACTAAGTTCTCAGCTGCTTTTGTTCGTTGATTTATTGTAGCTCTTATTGCGCAAGTTGGCAATAAATAGAACAAACATAAATGCAGTAAATGATCTCCTTAGAGATGAATGAGAAGAATGTGTGGTGCGCTGTTTATCGTAGCGCATAATTTGCGGGCCAAACAAAAGCAAATTGGCCAACAAAATGTATAAATACCCGTATGCATATGAGTTGCGTTCGATTCAGCTCAGTTCGAGCTCGAGTTCGAGTTCGAGTTCACTGCGTGTTGAGTTGAGCTGCGTTGATGCGAGTATGTGGACCACTCAGTCATTGTCATTGTCATTGTCAAAGAATTTTATTTTTGGCTTATTTACTTTGGGATGTGCACGCCAAACTGGTTAAACGTGAGAAATGTAGGCGTCTCCACATGCCTTTCTCTCTGCCCCATCTCTCAGTCTTTCAGTCTTTCGCTGATGAGTAACGCAAGTAGCCAGTCTAAAGCTGCGGGCCACCAGTGATGATGCCGATCCAGCTGCAAAACAATGCAATTCGCTGTTCAATCTCTAATTCATAACTGTGTCATGAAATGCCTACTTAATGCTCACACACACTCAAAGCTGCACGAAGATATGATTAAGACTTTTGTCTCCATGGAGACTACACTATCCTTAGTGAACTTTAGTCGCTTAGTGGCAGATTTCTTCTTGCTGTAGACGACAACTGAAGCTGTGCTAATTCTGTAAATACTATAAAGATATAGCCTGCATTTTCGACATTTATATATATGCTTTCTCTTAAGTTTATTTTTTGGCCAGCTTCGATTGCTATTTTTGGCTTATTATTGTTAAAGCAAGATGAGCAAGCAAATAATGTTTTATGCATCAACTTGATTCAAAGCTGCTTTCTGACTATACGAATTTTGAAATCTATTCTTTCTTCAATGAATTCTATTGAAGTGTTTTCGCATTTGAAGCTCTCAGACTTTACTTTAATTTGTGCAGCACTCGAAGAGTTTATCGTGCGCTGCATCAGGCCGCTTTGGTTGCTACAGAGTATATAAACGTTGTGGTATTCAGAAAGCATTCGTTGCATTTGCTTTGGCTTAATTACTTATGCATTTGACGCGATGAAAACATTAAAAATGCAATGCAATGCAATGCAATGCAAGGAGGGTGTGTTCTGGAGAGAGACGCTCGAGAAATATATAGGGTGGTGTGATCTGTTTAATGAAAATTAAAGAGGGGCAGCGGCAAAGCAGCTGGCAGCTGCTTGTGCTCGCTGCGACTCCCACGACATTGGCTTTGACTCTGTGGTGTGGAGAACAGCGCAATGAATGCATCAAAGGTGCCACAACACAGCCACTAATGTTCTATGTGTGTGTGTGTTTGTGTTGTGTTCGCGATGAACTCATGGAATAATTATCCTATGAATGAGCAGTTTGCATGATCATTGCCAAAGCTTCCGCTTTTGTTTTTGCGCTCAAGTGAATTTCGCTTGTTGTTGTTGTGGTTGTTGCTGGTTGCCTCTTTGCAATTACGCCATGAAAATGTTGCATTTAAAAGGCATTTTCTTATGTCATAGCCAAGTTGTCGAGTCTCTTAGTTAGTCAGAATATTCCAACTAATTCCACTCGACACTCAACACACAGAATGCAATTCAAAGCGCAAGCTACCCTGTAATTCTATAACGTAAGTTGAATACTAGATGTAGTTCTCTATCATTGCATAGCGACTTAGGTTAGCTAACCCAATAGGTCGGCTTTACAGGGTAGCTGGAAGGGCGCGAGAGGCAGTCGAAGAGTTAGGGCCTGACACTGGTGATATTTTCTCAGGCCGTCGTCGTCAACAGTGTTTGGGGGCTCTTATGAATTCCGCTCAGCTGTTTTGTTGTTTTGCAGAATTTGGAATTTGAAAATGCGAGCCGACTGCAGACTGCGGTCCGAGGAGAGCTCTCAACTTCTAAGTGATGCGCATATAAATGTCGAGCACACACCACTTGGCCCTCAGCCAGGTTAGCCAGCTTAGCCACGTTAGCCAAGTTAGCAGCCACAGCTTGCTGCATTCCTGTGCAATAAAACTATGCAAAATTATGTGTAGCATTTCAAGTTGTTGTGTTTGTTTGTCTGTTTTTCCCCATTATGTTGTGTGTTGTAATCCCAAAGAAAATCCCAAAACAGACGCAGGGCATTCGACTTCGGCTTCGGTTTTGGTTTTGGCTGCGGTTTCTGCTTTCTGGCACGCTGATGATCGAATGCCTCCACTGCTCTCTCTCTCTCTCTCTGTCTCTCTCCATCAGCCTCGCATATTGTGTATTATTTATGCAATTATTATTCTTGCATGCAAAATTTTCCAATAACTTGCATTGCCAAGCAGCTGACAAAAGCAAAACTAATCATAAATGCTAAGAATATCTTGTTCGTTCGTTCAAAGAATATTGCATAAGTTAAGGTCCTTATTCGTGTCGAAATCCCGCATTCCAACAGCCGACAGCCGACAGTCGACTGCAGGCTGCAGGTGTAAGAGACTTTTTTGTGGATTGGCATTAGAAATTGTAATGCAAGAAATGCCTGAATTATGTTGTTAGCTACAGCAGAAATCTATTATATGTGCTCATTAAATGTAACCGAATCTTTAGTAGAAGAAATCTCAAATTTTGTTTACTATAATTCAAGAAAAGAATTCTAAAATGAAATTCATTTATTTTAATTGCAGACTCCATTTACAATTAAGGGAATGAACAGCTTTTTGGGTAAGTTGCATTTGATTTATACTACATTTATTTTGCATCTTTGGCATAAATTGAAATTTGTTTAAGTTTCTATTTTGGGATTGTGCCACTTTTTGTTTGCTGCTTTTTGGCTTTGTTTTAGCCCACTGTGCCGCAGGCTTTGAGTGCGTGTAAATCTTTTGAATCATGCCAAAACCTTTTAATTGCTTTTACGCCTCGATTTGCCTCCTTTGCCTCCACTGCGTTGCAGGCAAGCTCAATGAATCAGTGGACAGTTCGCAATCGCGTATAAAAAACGAGCTTAATGCAGTCTGGCAGTCTGGGGACAAATCTCGCAACGTTTCGAAATGTGTTGCCCCAAAATCTGAATCTGAAACCGAATTTCAACTCTCCACCATTCCCCCCCCCACTCCCCCTCGCTGGCTCCCACTGACTCTTGCTTGACCGTTGTTAAAATCGCAGCGCATTGCGCATAAATTTCATAAAGCTGTTGGCGAAGCGAAACAAAGAAAAACGTTTGTCATATGATTAATGAGCAGTCGCAGCTCCCCCCCGCCCTCTCTCTTTCCCTGTCGATCTCTTCACGCCTGGCTGCTGTTGTCTTTGTGCTTGTCTCCCCCCCTCTCTCTCTCTCTCTCAGAGCATTTTGTCTTGGCTTGATAACGAGGGCGTCCCTCGGTTTCGACCGCAAAGTGTGGCAGGATCTCGAGACTCGAGTCCCGACGCTCCTCGATTCTCGCTGCCAATTCTCGATTCTCAATTGTGTGCAATTAATTTGCGGTCGCAACGGGAATATGACAACGGGAACGAGTTCAGCTTTGCTTGCTGTTAGAGGGGAGCAGCTCATCTACACATCCACCACATCCACCACATCATCATCATGATCAGCGTCGTCATCGTTTTTTGTCATCGTCACTGAAATCATGACTGTTGTTGTTGCTGTTGTTGGGCGTTGTCACAATTTGTCGAAAGTTGCGAACGCAGTTCAATGAATTTCTTTGAGCATTTTTGTTGCCCGACCTTGAAAATGATTTCATTTTGTTGCTTTCTTCATTTGCGCTCAGTGTGTGCTTTGCTTGTTTGTCGTGGTTGCTCTTCTTGCTGTTGTTGTTGTTGTTGTTTTGCTCGGCAGCTGTTATACAAAGTACGTGCGCTTCATTTGGCAACTGTGAGTGCAGCAGCTCAACGCAGCAAGATACTCTTACAGATCTGTAGCTCTCAGATACTTGCATCACTCCCGCAGCTCTTCTTCAAATGTGTTGTTCTTCTGTCTAATTAAACATATTTCATCTGCTAGCTTGCATTGACTTTAGTTTGCTTTTCTTTTCACTTACTTTCCTTCACTTTTACTATATTCAATCAGCTGCTCCTCGATCGCTTAGTTGTCGTTTCTGCAGAGCATCGCGGCTGCGACTTGCGCCGCTTTTTACAGCTGCAATGTTTGGCTGGTAATTTGCAGGACCCGTCCCAAAAAAAAAGCAAAGTAACGAAAACCCCAAATGCAACTGCTGCACAAAAATTGTAACAATCAGCGCAGAGCACACACGCAAAAGAGAAAAAAACCAAAAAAAGGAAGCCAGCATTGAAAATTGGCTAAATGCCCAGGCAATGAAATGTGCAGCAGAATTCACAAATTTGCTGGTGCACAGCTGCCGCCAGGTTGCACCTTGCAACCAAAACTCCGGCATTGGGTTGAAGGGGTTTTGTTTTTTGTCTGCTCTGGCTGATGGCTGTTGCGTGTGCCTTGGCTTTGGCTGCTTTGGTACGCCCCACAAACAATCACTTACAAGCTGCTAAATTGCATAATCGCCGAATGCAATCAGTTGGCTGGCTGCGCGTCCTGCAGCCGCGTAATTGTTGCCATTATTTGCTCAAAGAATGACACAGACGCAAACGCACAGACGCACCAGCAGCGTCTCTTTGCCGAGCAGCTGCAGCGATAAGAAATCATAAAGCACAAGGCTTCGGCTTCACTCGCTGCTCACTGCTGCCGTCTCCTCGTCACAACCTCTTCATTAGCTTGGCTGACTGCTTCCCATCCTCCCGCTGTTGCAATTACCTCCACTTTCACAGCCTCTGCCCCACACTCGACCACTCGACCACTCGACCTCTGTCTGCGGTTCAAAACTCAGGCGCATGCGTAGTTCCCTTGATTCTACCTCTACCCAACTACCTATCGACCGACTCCCTTCCCCGGGCTGCAGTGTTTTCCACGCTGGCGCGCAATTTGCAAAGCAAACAAAAGCCAAATCGTTGTCTTCAAATGAAATGCAATCAAAATGCCTCCAACACACAGCTAGTTCCCCGCTCGGCCCCCTCCCCGCACCGTTCGTTCTCTGCGCGTTCCTTTTGATTGTGAATTTGTGGATTTTGTGTGTGTTTTTCGCGCGTTGCTCTTTAATTTATTTGCACTGGCCAATGCCACACCCCATTAGTCGGCTTTATGGACAGCGTGTAAGATTGCCGGGCTGAGTGAGAGCGCGGTAGAGAGGGGAAATGGAGAGAGGTGGGTGCGCATTAAGTGCATCTGTGTTTTGCTTTTTATTATTTGCTTTTTGCTTTCGGCGCACAGTTGGCCAACAAACTGCAGTCTTTTATTAAATTTATGTGCGGCAGCCGTGCGCACAAAATTAGCTTCAATGCGACGCACCCTGTAAATAGTTAAAAGCGAGCACTTGCAGCCAAAAGTAGCACGAAACTGTGTAAGTAACGATAATGCCAAATATTGCAAATGCAACACGAGAGTTCAGCTTGCTGAAGAGCATTTGAAGTGTCGAGCTTAAAGCGTATCTGCTAGTCGAGCATGCTGTGGAAGAGATGCGGCGTTTTCAGTTGATTCGCTGACTTCATATTGTGGCCAAATGGCATGAAAGCGAATTTGATTTGGAAATTGCAAACGCCCCGAAGAACGCCAGCGTGCAGTCTTCTTCCTCTCTGGCTTCAGTCTTCACTCTTCACTCTTCAGTCTTCAGTGCTCTGCTCTGCTCTGCAGTCCGTTGTCTGCGCTGTCTTCGCTTGGAGTCAGGGCGGGAGAGTTTTGGCTGCACACATCCAATGTTGATTGACTGCCCAAGTGTGGCCAGCGGCGGGTTGAACGACGACGACAAACGACAGCTAACGGTGCGGATGGCAGTCTTGTTGTTGTTGGCGTCGTTGTCGTTGTTGTATTGCCGAGCACAGCAAACCATTTAAAATGCATAAAACTCATTTCGTTGATTAATTGCCTTGTGTCGTCGTCGACGTCGTCGACGTCGTCGTTGTCGTCGTTGTCGTCGTCGTCGTCGTTGTCTATCGCTGGCACTTTGATGCAACTCCACATTAGCTGCAGCTTCAGCTTCAATCTATCGCCACAGCTTCAGAGCCCCAACTCCGCCGGGCGTCCATCGCATCTCCGATTCCAACAGCAGCTGCAGTTTCATTTTCTCCTATTTAATATCCTCGATACGTGTCGATAAATTGTATTGATTTAAACAGCAGACACTGCTCGGAGTTGCTCAGCTTTCTCACCGATTTTGGCAGCTAGAAGAAGCTGATTTTGAGTTGTTTGATTGCCAAATATATTAATTTGTAAATAGTTCAATTCGATTATTGATTTCAATTGTGTAACACTCTCAAAATGATCTATGGAAGTTCTCGCCAACATTTGATTGCCAAGTACATAAATTTGTAAATAGTTCAATTTGATTATTGATTTCAATTGTGTGAGACTCTCAAGCTGATCTATGGAAGTTCAAGTCAAGTACATAAATTGTAAATAGTTCAATGTAATGCTTCATTTCAATAGCGTAACACTCTCAAGCTGATCTATGGAAGAGTTCTCGCCAACATTTGATTGCCAAGTGCATAAATTTTAAAATACTTCTATTTGATTATGGGTTTCAATTGTGTAACACTCTCAAGCTGATCTATGGAAGAGTTCTCGCCAACATTTGATTGCCAAGTGCATAAATTTTAAAATACTTCTATTTGATTATGGGTTTCAATTGTGTAACACTCTCAAGCTGATCTATGGAAGAGTTCTCGCCAACATTTGATTGCCAAGTGCATAAATTTTAAAATACTTCTATTTGATTATGGGTTTCAATTGTGTAACACTCTCGTGCTGATCTATGGAAGTTCTGGGGAGCTTTTGCTGCTCCTGGCAGAGTATTTGAGGTGCGTGGTGAGTTGATGTTTGGCCAGTCGATTTAGGTAGCTGGTAGCTGTCTTAAGTCAGGTCGAACGGTACATTCTTGCATAGGGTGTCTGTGTTGGTGGCTTAAATGTAATGCAAATTAACTTAATTGAAAATTAATGTAAATATTTATGCATAGTTGAACGTTGTTGCTCCAACTCCGCCAGCTGACTGCGTATTTCGCTGGCGGAGAAAAAGAAAAATGTTTTTAATTTTCAGTAGCCAACTCGTGCCGCGATAACGCCGTGAACTGAACGTCTAGCTGCTGAGAGACAGATGCGCTTTTAAATGCTGCTGCTTTCAAATAAGTGCGATAAGAGCCGCGCTCCAGCGGATTGATCAAAAACGACTGGGAAAACTTAAAAAATCGAAATTTAAACTAAAACAAAGAAAACACACCGAATCTAAATGATCGGCGCTTTGTTTCTAACGGCTCTTTTTGTTTATTTTCCTATTTGTTATATGTTGTTCTTGTTGTTGTTGTTGTTGTTGTTGTTTCTTTTTTCGCCTAATGAGTCGCGCTGCCGACGTGTAAATTTTCATTCTGCCTCATTTGCATGCGCCATGAACGTGGAGCGTTGAGCGAGACACATTTAGATATCGCCTGCCGCATGCCTCAAGCCGCTTGCCGCTTGCCGCATGCTGTATATGCATTATTGATGATGACTCAGGAACAACTTGACGCATAGCAATCCTTAGTCATCTCCTGCTGCTAGAAATCTCTCTTGACTCGCCTCAGTTTCCTTTTATATTGCGCTTGCCTGGACCTATTTTTCCATTCACAATAAACTTCCTTACAAATTATGCTCAATTGTATTGATTTTTTATATACTTTTGAGTTTTGCATTAATTGACAAACGCTTAAATTGAAAAGCTTGTCTGCAACTTCTTGTCAAATCAATTTGTTATCTGAGGACTTGAGAAGTTGAAACTTAAATTGAAAAGCTTGACTGCAACTTCTTTTCAAATCAATTTCTTGTCTGAGGACTCGAGATGTTGAACCTCAATTTCGTTAAGATTCTCAACCTGTGTCTCCAACTTAAATCAAATTTGCCAAACAAGAAAAAATACATTGATGAGAATTCTTTTTTATATTTTTGAGTTGTGCTTGAATTCTGTAACCGCTTCAAATGCAACTTTGTTTCAATTCTATTTGTTGTCTGAAGACTTGAAAAGTTGAAGCTTAAAATGAAAAGCTTGATTTCAACTTCTTTTCAAATCAACTCGAGATCTTTAAGCTCATTTTTGTTATGATTTTCAAACTTTGTCTCTGACTTAAATTAATTTTGCCAACCAAGAAAAAAAAACAATAGTTAATTTTTTTTATATTTTTGAGTTTTGCATAAATTGTGCAATCGCTTAAAATGAAAAGCTTGATTGCAACTTCTTTTCAAATCAATTTGTTATCTGAGAACTTGAGAAGTTGAAGCTTAAAATGAAAAGCTTGGCTGCAATTTCTTTTCAAATCAATTTCTTGTTTAACGACTTGATATATTTATGCTCATTTTCGTTATGATATCTGAGCTTCAACTCCAACTTAAATTAATTTTGCTTAATAAGAAGAAATACATTAGTTAATTTCTTTGTATTTTTGAGTTTTGCATAAACTGTGCAAGCGCTTAAAATGAAACTTTTTAACAAATCAATTTCTTATCTGAGGACTCGACATGTTTAAGCTTAAAATTAAATGCTTGGCTGCAACTTTTTTTGAACTCAATTTGTTGTCTGAAGACTTGAGAATGAAAATTAAAAATTAAATTAATTAAATTGAAATTCTAGGCTGCAACTTTTTTTTCAAATCAATTTCCTGCCTGAAGACTTGATATATTTACGATCATTTACGTTATGATATCTGAGCTTCAACTCGAATTTAAATTAATTTTGCTTAACAACAAAGAATACATTGTTGATCATTCTTTTTTGCTTACTTCATTCATTAATTAAAAATGCTAGCTCTGAGCGTTCCTTTTCTTTGTATTGATTTTAATTAGGGCTTAATAGATGAATACTTGCTAGTTACCTGCTATTCTCTCATATATTCTGATTTCGGTCTGTTTTTTTTGGCCTAAGCGCTTTTTTATTGCGTAAGAATTTTGGCAATTTAAATAGATTTGAGCAATTTGAACGCTTGCCTTTCCTCTTTCCCTTTCCCTTCATAATTCTCATGGCAGCGACGTAACGAGTTTTGCGCACGAAAAGAGGTAAACAAAAAGCGTTCTTCCGCTTCCCCTGTTGTTCCCTTTTTGCCTGCTAACAGCTTCGTTTAGCAAACAAATGACTTAAGACACAAACTAGCTGCAATTGACCCCCAAGCAGCACTTAACGGTAACTCGCTGCCGCTTCGCTTCACTGTGACCTTCAGCAAACAAATTCACTTATTCTCCAACAAAGACAGATCGATAGAGATGGCAATAGTGGCGGAAAGAGTGAGAGCGAGAGAGAGAGAGAGAGAGAGAAGTGTCGTCAAGTGCGGCTCGTCCATTTACATAATTGTCACACGGACTGTTGATGTCTGTGCCATTAACTAACTGCAGGCACTGTTGATTGTCGCTGCCCCTGCCACAAGCAGCCACATTTCAATTTGCCTTGCTTTAGTTATTTGTTATTGTTGTTGTTGTTGTTCTTGACGTTGTACTTGTTGCTGTGGAAGCTCTTGAAAATGTAATTAACCTCAAGTCGCAGAGCGTTTTGTTGTATTGTGTTTTTTTTTCGACCTTTTTTTGCGTCATTTTAAGAACGACGACAACGACTTGGAGTAATTAAGCAAAGCTAAAAGTTCATGTTAATTGTCCAGCACACACATACACACACACACATTTCGAGATAGATAGTCGCACACTCGCACAACAATTATGCCCCCGAAAAGGTCAAAGACTAAAAGAATTGTCAAGCGTGGACAGGCCAGGGCTGATATGGGTTGGCAAGGCGAGGGCTATATGCTGCTGCTAATGCCGAGGGGGGAGGGGTGGGGGGTCTGCCTGAGTGGTATCTGAAGTTGAGTCATTGAAGCGGCCGCCTTTTGTTGGTTCTGTCGCACGGCGGAAGCAACGAACGACAACGCTTTTTTTTCTGTGGTTCGTGGTTCTTTCTCGTTGTTGTTGTTGTTCTTTTTTTGGTGTGTGCTTTGTTATGGCTGGCTGTCTCTTTCTAGCTGCCACGCTGCCGCTCTTCCTGTCCCTGTCTCGCCTCTTTTTTTCGTTTTTTATTATTATTTTAGCAAAATGCCGTTAGTTTTGTGCGAACACGCGGTGTGAATGATACTTTAATTACATGAGCACAACAACAACGCAACAACAACGAGTCTAAGCAGCAACGAGAACAAGTAAAAGAACTTGAATTATAATGAAAATTAGACATGCAAAATGAACAAAACACGAGAGGCAGGAGAGAGAAGAGGACTAGAAAGGAAGGGTGACAAACAGAGATCCTTGGCGTTGATTGGAGCGGAAATCTAAAAGATTTAAGCACAAAATAACATTCGAAACAGAAGCAATTGTTGTTAAACATTGTTTTGTTCAAGACATAAGGCTTTGGAATGGAATTGGATTTGGTAAACATAATGCAATGGAATACGGATCACAAGAAATTTGATAGTCGTTTGTTTCGGTTACTTGCATCAATCGGGGGGCTAGGAGATTGACGCCGTCTCCGCGTTGTTGTGATGCAGATGGGGCCATCGCACGCCATCGAAGAACTTGAGGCCGGCAAAGTGCTCAATGTCCTGGATGTCGGAGAGGAAGGAGCTCAGGTCGAGATTCTTGTCGACATCCACATTGGGCACCACATAGCCCTCAACATAGGGGAATGTCTCCTTGCTCTTGCACTCGGCAATGATCACCTTGAAGTAGTGCGTCGGCACCGCCACCGTGTTCATGCCAATCACCTGATGCCTGATCGCCCAATTGCGGAACGTGATGCGTTGCGGCATGAACAGCGGCCCCGTGTACACATACACCGAGCCGCACTTGATCGCCAGCTCGCGCACATAGCTCTCGAGTCGCATCCACACATCGGTCTTGAGGCCGCGACTCACCGGCGCAATGTTCGGCATCAAATAGGTCTCGAGGTACTTGCTCTCGTCACAAACGTAGTTGTGCGGCGACGCCAAGTGCCCGGCCACCCAATCGGTGTTCTGATAGTCGCGCGGCGAGGCCCGAAACATCAGCGGTATGCTGTTGTCCATGTTCAGTGCGATCTGGTTGCCGCCCGCTTGCGGCCCCGATGCCGCTCTCGTTGTGGTCGACGCCGTGGTGTTGGTGGTGTCTACGTTGCCGCCGTCCTCCAGACAACCGCCGTCGAGGTGTTCGCACACCCAGTGGGCGATGCGATTGCGACGGTCGTACGAGAGCACAAAATTGCGATAGACGTGTATATCGGCGAGTCCCGGGAAGCCGTACTTCATCAGTGTGGCCACGTGAGTGCCGTGCTCGTGACAGAGCATGGGCTCGTCGCCCAGCGAGAACGTGAAGAACATTGTCTGCGGGTGGAGGGAGCGATCGTGGCAGTAGTGCTGGCAGTGCAATCGATGAGGTGTACTCACCACCGCTTGCATGTTGGTCTGAAACCAGCGCACATAGTTGGAGAACACAGAGTCCTCGGTGGTTTCCTGGGAGGCACACGAATGCTCTGCATTCGAGCGGTTGGGCGACACCTGCTGCGCAGTATTGGCGATCGATTCTTCCTCCACATCATCCGAATGCGATTGAACGCCACGATGGCGTCCCACCAGTCGCAACTAAACGAGACGATTGCGATTACGAGCACAATTTGCGATATGGCTGCGATATGAGCGAACTTACTGCACCATAGATATGCTGGCGGCTCTGGAAGATGTACGGATTCGTTTCCATCGCATTCTGTATGCCGCGATATGATGCGTCTTGTTGAAGCAACGCGCCCATTATGAAGCCCACGATACCTGTGAGTATGCCCACTGTCAGGGGTATTGTAAATGGCTGCATTTAGGCGCATCAATACATAGGCCTGAACAATGCCGTGTCTGCGCTTGCACTGGGAGGCTGCTCTTAGTGCCGCTAATTTTGATTAAAACTTGCCCTGAAGCGAGAAGCCCTCCCAGCTGTTTTCCAACATTTCAATTGAGCCCCATTTTGCCCACTCAACTGACTGAAAAGGCAAAATTCCTATGTTGCCACAAGCATTTCTCATATGTACATACATACAACTTGACAGCTAGCAGTGCACAACTTGCTGCGAATTCGTACTCCAACAGTCTTAAATCGCTTACTCAAATTGGTATGAAAAGCGCTAAAACATGTTGCTACGTATGGTAATTCGATTAGAGCTTAATCGATTAATGTTTGGGTGCGTTGCATGCACAACTCCAGTGGAAACCTTGCAGTTAGAACCTTACAAAGTAATGACCAAATATCATTAACTCAGTCGGGTGTCTGCTACACTAGTTTGTTAACAACAAACAAAAAGAGTCTGTGGCATGGCGCATATTTTAGCGCACATAAAAATGAATTGCCGCCCCTTTGGCCAAGCTCAAGAGCCTTCCCCATTGACCCTCACCCAAATCGAGACAGAGACTGAGGCAGAGGCAGTGCCACAGCCCTGGCACGCAAGCTTGTCTAAAATAGCGAAACATCAACTGCGACGACTGCGGCAGACGATGAACTAACTGGCCGTTTACCTAGACTTATACATATGTATATAGCCACATAGATGTATCTATATTAATATGCGGCTGCAACAACAACGAAAACAACAGCAACTTTGGCTATAACCATCAGCCATGAGAAGCACGAGAATTTCGCATAAATTTCTGGTGGAGAGCCAACGGAGTTGCGGGCCACAGAGCGGGGAGGGCAAACCAAATGAAAAAACGCGCCGCACTTGTTGCTCAAGTGCGATATAAAGTTAATGCGCTCAGAATAGAGTTTAATACGCTAACCGCGCTGCGGGTATACACGACTATGAACTTGTTTGAGCAATCGAAAGTGCTGACAAACCTAGCATAACAAATAATACTATTCGTTTCAATTTGAAGCGTATGCGCACTTCGTGCTTGGAGGGATTTGAAATGAGTGCTGCCGCTTTTTTGTGGTCGTGTGGGAATAACAGCAAACGTGGTAAACCACAGCGGAATTAGGCGGAAGCAGCAGCAGCAGTAGTCGGCGACAAAAAACCAGAGAGAACCCACGAAAAAGATACAAAGCAAAAAAATGAATGTAGAATAAAGTATTAGCTGGGGAAGAGGAAGCAACGCACAAAACACAAAAAAACGACTAAGCGAACTGATTGTAAGCAAAACAACAAACCTGTTGTAAGTAGTCATCGTCGCATTTTGTGGGCTGTCTCTATTTTTTTATGAGCACTGCGTTAAAGAACCAAATTATGAGCTATGATGCGAATTGATGGCCGCCAGAGTTGCTGGGGCTCGAAAGAACCCAGAGAAATGTGACTTGCCTCGAACCGGCGACAACTCGTAAAAACTGACAACAAGAAGTGGCAAAACTGATTCACATCATCCATTTTCATTTCCATTCCCATTTCCAATTCTTATTGCCTTCCGAACATTTGACTTCCGAACTTTCGAGCCAACATTTGTATTTGCTTCATTTGTTTATTCGGCTCATCTTCTCACAACTCTCTCGACCGCCGTCCATTGTCTGCGCCCATAATGAGCTAAGGCAACAAATTATGTGCATGCCGCACGAGCTTAGCTGCCTCCAAACACAATCGTGAGCTATCAATTGAAATGGTATCAATGAATCGGCGGCGATGTCGTAAAACACATTCGATTCCAAATCCACGCCCAACTTCTAAACGATTCCTTTATTGCGTTGAGTTTTGCGTAGGTCGCCACAAACTGTGCCCCAGATGAGATTAGTTGGCCCCCGAATTGCAGTGGCTACTTGCTGCAGCTTGCGCCATTTGGGTGGCATCCACAGTGGGCAGTAAGCTGATCCGAGTTCTAAACGTTTGTGATAACAATTCACGGTTTACTCGCCTCCGCAAGTGACAAGCCACAAGCATTGTTTAAATCTTTGCAAGAATTGGGAGCAGAGTTCATAGAAAACTTGTAGAAAATCGCAGCAAAATATATTGATAACTAACTCAATATGACAGCTAATTAATGTATAGTATTTGTAATTGTATTATATATAGTCATAGTGAAATAAATAATTATAAAATTGAACAGAAATTGGACAGCAGCTTGTGGTTTAATTCAATGTTTTTTGATTACAGCCAATTCATTATTTTTATGATGCTTTTAAATAATAGAGTGAATAAACTAAACCCGCAAAAATAATAATTAAAGCTTGTTTAGTTGTTGACTTGTGTCAAATTATTATTTAGAAATCTATAAATTTACACTGCAAGAATAATAATTATTAAGCCAAACTCTGCTGCTCTGCTTAATACTTAAACTGAGTGTCATAGCAGCTAGCATGTGCAACTCAAGTCTAGTGAGAGTATGAGCAGCTTTGTTGCGTGCTGTAGCAGCCAGCTTATGTAATTGCAGTTAGCATAAGGAATCGAAAGAAGCGAAAATAATGTAAAAATTGCCGAAAAGGGCGCACGAAGAGATGCAAAGTTGTTTGTTATTCGACTGAGTGTGCGTGTGTGTGTGTGTGTGTGTGTGTGTTGGGAGGGGCCTGCGGGCCAGCTGGAATTGTGAGTGTTTAGCGGGGTAAATGTTGCGTTTATAAATTTAAAAACCTATAATAAAGTCATTTGCTGTGGCCATGTGCAACAGGCTGGCGATGCTGTTGCCACTACTGCTGCGGGCATGAAACAAAACGGGCAGACGACAATGAAGACAGCCAGCAGACAAGCAACAAGCGCAGCATGACAGAGAGAGAGAGAGAGAGAGAGAGACGCATCCGAGGCGAAGAGATGGCGACAAGTGCAAGCAGCAGGCAACAACTGCAAGCGACTGCAACATGCTGCGCTGATTATTGTGTTCAATTTTAATTTGCGCAACATTTTGTGGCCGAAATGTTTCTCTGTGTGTGTTGACAGTTGGGTGCTTTGGCGATGATCTGATTGTTGCAGTTGCTGTTTGCCTAGCCATCTGAATTTGGCCATCTTTGCACTGATTGCCGCTTTCTTTTAACCGTTTCGCAAGCATGTCAAGAACTGTGAGACTCGATACGATACGATTCGATTCGATTTGAATCGATTCGCGTTGAATTGCATTCACAAATCGAACTCAAATTGTTAAATACGTTTTAATTGCACGCTTAGAGCAATTTGAAGCATTTGTGTATTTTGTTTTCTCACATGGCAAAGACCGAGACGCCCACACAGTGGACACTGCGACTGCGGCAGCAATTTAATTAATGATTTAATGCAAATTACAATCATGCCAAGCATTTAACAATAACCAGCAATAACAATGCCTGACTGTCGGCCAGCTGCCTGCGCATTTTCAATTGAGAACTGCGCTTGAGCTACAGATACGCGTTACTCGATAGTCGATACAGATACAGATACAGATACCGAAGAGATACGTATCTGTATCTATAAGATATAATTTCCATTTTGCTCATTGTTTCGCCTCGCGCTGCTCGGCTTGTTGTTGTTGCTTTCTCAGACAATTAAGCAGACAATTTGTTGCCGCCATTAAAAGCCGCAAACGTGGAGCGCAGGCGAACAAGCAATCAGCCCAAAACCAAAACAACCGAAAACAGCATCGAGCAGCAATCCAAACAATCCACGCGATACATAACATTTTATTGTTGTTGTTGCGCTCGTGTGTTTGGCGCCTTCATCTCTGATTTGTACCCCGTAATTGCATGACTGGACGGGTATGCTACGACGCAGTTATTGACTCAAATCTTAAACAGTTGCAATGAGAAGTGAACAGGAATTGATCTTGAAAACTGATTTGTTTTAATTTAAATTAACATTGATCACATCAAATCTAACATGTTTAATAACAAATAACAAATGATCACTAATAAATTCGTCTTTAAAATCTTGAACTTGACAAAAATAATTGTTTGCATTTATAAATTCTTTCTTCAGTTTTTAGAATTGTCAAGCATAGATTAAACTTAAAGATGATTACAAAAAAATGTAATGTTTGCCAATATCAGTTATTGACATTTGCCTATTATTATTATACTTGTTAGAAATATATTTTGTAAGGTAGTCAGAAACTATTTGACTGAGAGTTTGCATGAATTTTCCCTGGGCAATTGTTAGTTTAGTGTCGAATACTTTCTAAATAACATCACATTGCCTAACACAACTGCGAGGATACTGCACTCAGGGCTACAAGGCTTCGTAAAAGAAACTAATTGAATGGCTAGTTAATGCATTCATTGCTCTTTTATTTGGTGAGAATAGTACGAATAGTAATCTGCAAATATGGTGTCTAGCAATCGCATTTATTGTGCGGCTTTGGGCCAATATCAAATGGCAACTGGTCGCCCTCCACTCCGCTTCCCTGTCCCGTGAACTGGACAACGTTAGTGTCCAAATGTGATGCCAAGTGCTGTTTAATTGTCAGCCTCAAGTGGTGGTCGAATGTGCGAACTTAATAAATCTTTTTTCGATATTATTTTGTGGTCGTAATTTGGCTGTGATTGTATGGTACATAGTCGAACATATCTCGCAGCTGGGATCTAACGTTGCTTTTTGCGCTTTTGGGGCCTCGTAATTGAAGTGAGTCAAGTGACAAGACAAGACAACTTGAGCAGCTTTAGATATGCATATCAATTGCTTGAAACAATCAATTTGTCTTTGTTGCCCATTTTTTTTTTCTGTTTTCATTTCAAGCGCCCTTGGCAATCAATTTGCCACAACGGGCGGACAGCTGGACAGCCAGCAGCGTTGCGGCGGCGAGTGAGCAGGTGGGCAGTCTGGGAACAGGTGGCAGACTGTGGCAATTCTTCTAAGAAATTCCTCGAAAGCCCCGCTTCAAAGTCGCAAATATTGAATTTCTTCTCAAGGCATTTCGATGTGATTGATTGATCGGAGGAGCTTTATTGAAATGTATTGTATATCTGTATATGCTTTGTACACTTTGGATTAGAATAATGCCTGCAATTTACAGTCAGCATTAACCTGTAAGCTTCAAGTCTGATTTCAATACAAGCTTTACATTTTTGTGCTGTAAAAACATCTGTAAACACTTAAGCAAACTACAAGAAATTTGTGATCTACTATAGCAAACAGTTTATTGCAAACTTGTGTGAATTCAAGATGAATTTTTGACAAAACCTTTGACACATTTAACAACATTAATGCTGCAAAGAAACTTTAAACAAATTGCACTATTAATTGAGTGCATAAATCGCAATTTGTTCAGTTAAATTTGCCGCTTGAATAAAGTCAATAAATTGCAGTTGTTGTGAGCATTTGAATGCCAAGGCTAAATCATATGCAGCCAAGTTTGGCAAAAGAACAGAACTTGTCTTGACTTGTGGCGAACTGCAACTGCAACTGCAGCTGAGATTCTGACTGAAGCTGGCAGCAGATGCGATGCCGCTAATAAGCAGCAGGTAAAACAGCTGCCGCCAATTGAAATTGGAATTGCAGTTGTTAGTTGTTAGTTGTTGGCTGCTGGTTGCTGGTTGCTGGTTGCTGGTTGCTCGCTGCTGGCAAATATATGCGTATATATGGCCTGGCTGTAATACCAGTTGCCAGCATACTAAGCTACCTTTCAATACCCTGTTTGGTTATGTGTAATATTTACACAGCGACAAGCAAACATAAAACTGTGAATGAAATCTATAGTATATACTTCTGCCTGAAACAACTCCGAATATTAGAGATATGGAGTTGTTGAAAAGGGAATGAAAGGACACTATTTGTATGCTTAGAGGGAAAGGGATTAATAATTTGTATTCTTAGTTCATAACTTATTTCTCTCTGTGTATGCGGCTGGTCTCTTGGGAGGGGTATTTTGCAGCAGCATTCAATAGATAGTTAGATAGATGGTTAGATATGTTGGATCTTTGCATCTTCTCGCTTCGAGTGTGCATTTGTCATTGGCGATTATGATTGTCGTCGCCCTGGCTGCAAATATATTATGGCCAGGAAATGCGAGGCGAGCCAGAGCCAATGTCCCAAGTCGCTCCAAGTCTGGGCCCAATAAACCCGTTTCACGTTGCGCGTTCGTGCCGTCTGGTCTGGCCAACAGGCCAACTGCGAATATAACGCATTAAACATTGCAGTTAATTAGTCAAAATGTTGCCCAACCGGGACAACCGGCAACTTGCCATCGCCATGAAATGTTTCTATTAGCCGCAGAACGCTCTAAATTCATTGAACCTATTGGCCACTCGGTTTGGCGAGTTCGTCAGCTTCTCGGCCGAAATTGATGGGGCCAGAGATGCGCAGCGCTGGCGTTCTAATATTCGACTGTTTACGAGCGCACTCATTGTCGATAACTTCTGCGGCAATTTGTATCGAGTGCTGCTAACGGCAATATGCAGAACATTGTCGCATTGCCGAGCGTCGCCATAAATCGATAACAAGTGGAGTAATCGTGGAACGTTGCCATAACTCAGCGCACCATTTGTTTGGCATTTATCGATAACAGCACATATCGAGCTGGCAATCGATGCGAATGGGGGAATTCTCAATTATATTGGCAACGATAATACACTCTTTACTATAACAATCAAATTGCGGATCCCAACAGTTGGGTGCACTTCGCGAGAGCTATCGAGTGACAGGCGATTTTGATAAACGGCAATTAATTGAGTTTTGGCGTAAAACGCAATAATTTATTGCCCGACACTTTCGACGGCAGACGGCAGACGGGCGAAAGAAGCGCCTACTATCAATTTAGCATAATCGAAAACTAGTGCTCCAATTTGTGGCGAGTGCTTCTAACGGCAATCGATAAATGCAAATTTGCCATCAACACAATGTTGCGAGTATTTCGCCGCTAACTCGGCCAGAAAGGAAGAACTCAACCTGCCAGCGTCTTCTCGCAGTTGCAGTTGCATTTGCATTTGCATAAGATAAGTTGCACATATGCATTGCAATTCCAACTGCATATATATATATATATCTTCGCTCTGTGTGCGCATAAAAATATATTCAATCGTGCTTTTATATTCATTTGTTTCTGCTCAGCATGCACAACACGTCCCCACAACGCCGTCTCAGCATTTCTATTGTTCGTGCAACAGCGGGACGAGAGAGGTGCAGAAGAGTCTATGATGCGAGCATACCAAGCAGGCTTTTGGGGATTGTTTGCTGTGCGCGTCTGCCGAATCATACAATACAAAAACTTATAGGCGAATATAGCAGCAACAATGTTGCTAATCGACTTGTACGAATGATTTGCCGAGCAACAAAATGTAAGCAAAAAAAAAGCTAGGCAAGAACAAAGTAGTGCCAAAAGCATAAAGAATATTTAGAGAGCAGTGTTTCAGGCAGTTTCTGAATTGCAAATATTGAACTGTAATGAGCAATTCTATAAAACTGAAAGCAAATATAACAACATTTAAAGCGTATGTAGTGCACATTTGTCAGACGAACAACTGCTTAGAAATGCGACCTTAAGGTGTAAATTCATATAAAGCTTATATTAATTAGCGACATTTTAAAGGATCATAAATTCCAAATGATTCAATTCATTAGGCAACAAAGAGTCTGCTACATTTACGCTGTATATGAAATTCCTACTCAAACAATTAAATATTGCATATTGAAATTGGTTGATTTTTCTTGTGGCTTTCAAAAGCATTTGGTTTACCTGTTGAATTTCCATTTTAACAAATTGTTCACCGAAATGAATTGCAAATAAATAGCACAGGGAAGTGGCTCTTTGGTTTGTCTTGTCTGCCCAACGCTGTTGTGGTTTATAGGCGCAGTTAAATATCGGTTAAATGCACGCGTCCATCAATTGAATACACGAGTTTGGCTCGTTAATGGACACTTGGCTGTGTTCACAGTTGTATGCGCAGTTGCATTCAAAGTCGTCTGCAGCAGGCGAAGCCTCTTGTCTGGCACGCTTGTAGTGCAAATTTAAACATCAAATTGATTTGAACATGAACGAAATCTATAACAACACAACATGCAGCAAGCGCAAGAGCAAGAGCAAGAGCAGCGAGAGCAGGCAGAGCAAGAGCAACAACGATTTCAATTGTCTGCGGCACGTTATCAACTGCAACAGAAAGGAGCGCAAGCGCAGCAACAACGACGTCAGTCAGGCAGTCAGGTTACATAGATAAAGCTAAAGTGTTTACGATCTGTTTAGTGTGGTGCTTGGAATTGCTTGCCAACCACCGGCCAGTTGCATGCAGCACGTTGCACGCTGCACGCTGCACGCTGCACGCTGCACAGGCAAAGTTGACTTTGGCAGTCAGTGGGGCTGTGTGCCGTCTTCGTCGTTGCAAGTCGACGATCTGGAAAAACTTGTAACCTTGCAGCCTTGTCATCATCATCATGTGGCAGCAGAGGTTGTGTGGCAGCTGGACCACAGCAGCAACAACAACAACAACGGCAACGGCAACGGCAACAGCGGAGCAAAACCACCAAACGAACCACCGACCGCGCAAATCTTGTTAGCATTTTTCAGCCATTTCCTTTTTGCTACGATCTCTGTCCGCGCACACTCGCCTCGCCTCGCCTGTGTCTGTGTGTGTGTCTGTGTGTGTGTGTGTGAGTGTGTGTGTGCGGCTTGCTGCTAAAATTATGTTCGATATCAATTTCGCGTGGACACATGCCAAGAGACACGCAACGCCACCAAACACGCGCACCACATTTCTCTACCTCTTCTCCTTGCTCTGCTGAGGTTTGAGCTTCGACATCGACATCGCATATCGTTCTATAATACAGTCTTGGCTTTGGGTTTCAAATAAAATACAAATACATATCTAAAATGCCAGCGGAATGTAATTGAAAAAGCAACAAAAAAAAAAACCAAAGAAAAATGGATTCAAAGTAAAGAAGTTGTCTGGGAGAAGCGACTCGCAACTCGCGACCAAGTTGCCAAGTTGCCGAAGCTCTTGCTCTTGGAGTGCACTCGATTGCGTTGCATGCTGTTTGCCGCTACTGCCCTCTATAAGCCGGGCCCGATCCGAGCACGGAACGCAACGGGACGCGACTGTAGGAAGTAATTACGGCAAGCGGACGACCACGACTGCGACTGCGACTAGAGCTGCAACTGCAACTACAACTACAACTACGACGTCAAGTTCGAGCACTAAAATTAGCGTACGCATTGGATAAATACTCACTTTAGGATTTGTGCGTGCCTTACGATGCGCTGCCACAAGCTCGGGTAGCTTGAATATGCAGTAAGCTAGTCGCTTACTTAAAAGTGGATTGAATAGTAAATGTAGTGCACTATAAAATATAAGAAATTCACTTTAGCTTGGCTAATGGTAATGGAAATGAATACAATACGAGTATAATAAAAAATCACTTCAGCTTGGCTAAAAGTGATGGATATTAATATAATATAATATACTACTAGATATGTATAGCGGTTAGTCTAATTTTCCTTTACCAAACGGCAAACTATATAAGAAAAATTTAATTTGTTTCTTATGAAAGTTGTTGAAATCAATTCATCAAATTTCAACTATTAATTACACATATTTTCTTTCACCAAATGTGGAACAATTGAATGCAATACTGCTAGTAAATGTAGATAACTATAAAATATACGAATTTGAAGTTAACTTGGCTAAAAGTTGTAGATATTAATACCATTCAATACGTATATAGTTTAGACTAATTTCGCTTTACAAAACTGCAAATTATATAAGAAAAATTAAATTTAATTGTTATGAAAGTTGTTGAAATCAATTCACCAAATTTCAACTATTAATTGCGTATTATATTTTCTTTTGCCAAATGTGGAACAATTGAATGCAATACTGCTAGTAAATGTAGATAACTATAAAATATACGAATTTGAATTTAACTTGGCTAAAAGTGGTAGATATTAATACCATTCAATACGTATGTAGTTTAGACTAATTTCGCTTTACAAAACTGCACATCATATATGAAAATTTGAATTCATTTAAAAGTTGTTGAAATTAATGCACTAAATTTCAAGTTTAAATTATACTGCTTTTCTTTAGTCGAAGATTGTAAAATTGAATGCAATAGTGCTTGAAAATATAGAATATTTGATATATAATTTAATAAATTTTAACTAAGCACACAATTAGAAGCTGCCTAAAATTACTATCAATTGTAGTTGAAAAATATCATAGACTGCAATTAATCTTGTTGCTGTTCCAACGCCTTTTTTAACTGCAACTATGTCCTGCAAATTCAAGTTGAATATAATTTCAATTTATTTTAGTGTATTTGGTATTCTTAGTTTCTTGCTTTCAATGCTTCCTGCTGCTCTGATTGTAGTTGTAGTTGCCTGACTTTTGGCTTGATTGTGCTTGGCATTTGGCCACGAGCGATGGATGTTTTTAGTAGCGTCGTGGGCGTGGCACCTCGCTGGGGAAGTGGGAAGTTGCAAAGCGACTGGCAGAAATGTGCCTGCATGTTGCAATCTAGCAACTTCTCACTCTCTGCCCGAGCGGTAGCCAATCATAAGAGTTTTGTGCTCAGCATTGATATATTAATGTGCCGCAAATGAAAGAACAAAACTCACGGCTCGACTGCATGAAGCGCACGTGGGCAGCGTGGGCTCTAAAGACGTCTAGTTGTGGCTTTTAGTGTTAACAAAGTCTTTGGGAGTTCAAGTAGGTGCGCAGAGAGGCAGCTAAAAGAAGCTGCAAGTTGTGTGCTTGCGGCCGATCAAATAAAATGAAATATATGCAGTTTAGTAATGCATATTATGAATATATATTATTTGGGGTTTGTTTTCATTTATCGCAGCAAATGAATTGCAGGCAGCTTCGTCTTGAGGTATTTATAACATATATAATATAGGTACAAAGCTACAGTAAGTTCGTTCGAATGTGTGTAACAGGTTGAAGGAAACGTTGCCACCAAAATGATTAGAATTGCAATTGAAATCGATTTAGCCATGTGCGTCTGTCCGTCCGTCCGTCTGTCCGTATAAACACCTGGATCTCAGAGGTGGTAAGAGCTAGAGTAACCAAACTTTGGATTTAGCTGTAATATGCAACTACGCAGAACAAATTTATGTTTTTTTTCTCCCCCACCTTTCTCCTTGCCCACAAACCGCAAGGAACTCTGGCATCCTTAGAGCTAGAAAGTTATTTTAAAGTGCAATATGTAGATATTTATAATATGATAATATTTGTCATTAACAAAAGAAGTTTGCCATACGCAAAGCAAGCGCAACAACAAGAACAAGTATTAGTCTTCTAATAAATTCAAAGCTGGGCTGCTGCTTTTTCAATGAAATGATAAGAATGTCGTTGGATGTGATCTCTTTTACGTGGACTGTATTTTAGTATTCGCTGGGTTTCAGGTATTATTATTATAATTAGAACTAAATAAGGACGACGACAATTTTACATATGTTTGCTTTAAGCTTTATTTTGTCAAATGGCACGTGGTGTATCACAGTCGGGCTAGCTCGACTGTAGACGCTCTCACTTGTTTAGGTTTGTCTACGAGTCAATTTCAACGACGCGTCTAAGAATACTGTTAAGTTGATCCATAAACGTGTGGAAAATGTTTTAAGTAGTATTGAAATGATTGCATATGCGCATCGCATTTCAGAGTCAATAACGTAAATATGGTAAATCGTCGATTTTGCGCTTCACAGTTGATGTGGTGCTCAACATTGTTGGGTGAGCTGTGGCTGTGTGGCTGCTTAGAGGCAAAGTCAGCGCCAGAGATGTAGGTCATTTCACTTAGGATCCGCTGCACACGCCCCAACACACTCAGACACACACATGGCAGGTTGGGCCAGAGCTTGTTGAGTGTGTGAGTGTGGCTGGCTGCACGCTTCGAACGTTTAGCGTGCTGTGGATGGCCATCCATTTTGGCCATTTTGGTTAGCCTCATATATTTAGGCGGCTCGATGCGCTAATAAAGTGCTCAAAACTCCGCACACAGCTGACTCTGCAAGTGTGCGACTCTGTCTGTGTGTGTGTGAGTGTCTGCGTGCAAGTGATGCATAAATATGCAGTCGGTGCATAACGCTGCTTGAATGATGAGTGCGCTGTTTGGCTGCACGAGTCGTCAGTCGCCTCGTGTTTTATTCTGCTGCCTTTCTGTTGTCGGCAGCTCGATCATTTTTGCTTTTATCTCGCTGCGAGCGTAGAACATTTTAGATATCTGTGGCAAATGCATAAAATCTTATAATTTGCGCACGTGTTAATCAGACATTGCGCTGCACTCGATTAAAAGCGCCGCCAAGTTGCAAGCTGCCCCGTTGCAAGTCCGCTGCCAGCATCACCGCCAGCTACTGCCGCAACAACAACAACAATAGTCGGGCCAGACAGCCAGCCATGTTGCATGGCTAAGTAACAATTTTAGGCTAATGATGTGCTCATATTTAAGTTAGCTGCAACGCTTTTAGTGCAATGCATAATTCAAGCGCCCCGACGCTGCCTCGTATACCCTATAAAGTTGTGAAATATACGGCTCAGCTGATATCGCCTTGCCAAGAACTCGTTCTCACTGCCAGCTCACATCCACTTTGCAGAGCACATTGCGAGCAATCCTAGTTCGGCAGTGGTCAATTTTGCATTTACCCGAAAGCTCTTAATAAGTGGATTATTAAATCTATTCACTGCCTGTTTTTGTCTGAATTTTGCGGCAGAAATTCTGAACTTAGCTTAGCACTTGCTTAAATATAATAAAATGTTGGCTTAGAACATGATGTAATCGATCTAAGCATTCTAAGCTTTATATTCTAAAACTTGCATACGAATCGTTTGATCATTTGTGGTGTTTATTTTTTAGGAAAACTGTGTCCACTGCTCTGAGCAAAAAGTTTTTGGATTACACATTTTTGTGCCTATCTTAAAAGTGTTCAAGCGTTGTGGCAAATGTATTGTGATAAGCATTGAGTATTTGAGTGAAATGAAATGAATTTAGAAGCAAGTTAAAAGACTTTGTTGCTTATATTATTAGCAAATTTCAGTTACTCTTTGTTCTGCAAAGTATTATCATGGCAAGTAAAATATAAGTGAATGTTCAGCGTGCTGCATAACCAAGAATATTCACATCGATCAAAGTATTGATTAGTCTCAAGCAACTATGTACTCTGAAAGTTTGATGGAAGTTTGTAGACAATTTTTGGGTAAATTGTTAAGACTACAGCTGAGTTATTAACCAATTCGATTACTGTGCTAATGAAATAAATTGGTTAATCTATAAGAACGTTCTTGTTGACTATGCGATTGTTTAGTCAAGAACTTCGAGTACTATGCTAATAAAAACAATTGGTTGATCTATAAGACCTAGTCAAAAAATAATGACTGTAAAAGCTTCAATATGCACCTCTATCAATAGCTTCTTGTTTGTTGTCCGTCAGCTTACAGGGTATCTGTGCGTCGCTGCAACAGCTGCAGCTTGAGCAGCGGCAGCTCAGGTGTGGCTTGCACTCAGGTGGTGTTTGGGGCACGATGATGCTGCGGGGACCGCATGCTGTTGCATTTAATGATTGCACGCCTTGACTTTGGCAATAAAACAAATTTGTGCCCATAATTTTCGAAATTCAAATAACAAATGCAGCCACAGCGCGCAGACCGAGCCAGAGACAGCGACGGCGACGGCGACGGCGACAACGACAACGTTTGGCGATTGCGATGGAGATGGCGATGGCGATGCTACGACTCTCCGATTTCTGTGAGAGAGCTGAGTGTTTGTGTGTGTGTGTGTGTGTGTTTGGCTGCTTGCAAGTTGTTTGCATTGAAAATTTATTGTTACGCAGTTTGGCCACTGGAATGGCCGGAGATGGCAAACTGCCTGTTGCTGCTTGGCCAACGATTTATGGCATTGCTGCAATTGTTGCCAACTGTAAATGCTGCGGCAAACAAGTCAATTGAATTTATTTCGTTTATAAATTGCCCGGCAACCAACATGGAAGCTCCACCGAAGAAGCTCTCTAACAGCAGCAGCAGCGGTCGCAGCTGGCTCTTGGCCAACGCCTCAAGTGTCAATTGGTTCGCCAGTTGCCAGTTGCCAGTTGCAAGTTGCAAGTTGCAAAGTCGCAGGCTGATTGAATGCACACGCGTTGCCAAGACAAATCACTGAGCGATTTGACAGCGTTTCGTTGGCCAACTTCTTTCTATTCTCCGCTGCAAATCCCACAAATCTCTTGCAAATGTCACAAATCTATGCAGCCACCGCAACAACTACAACAGCTGTCTGCTGCTGCAGTGTTCTTCCTTTGGCCGTGGCTGCTTCTAGGGGGCTTTTTTTTCAGCTTGCAGCTGTGCCACATGCCGTGATTTACGCTTTTTCCGCTTGCTGTTTGTTTGTTTGTTGTCGTGTTGCCTGCCTGCCTGCCTGCCTGCCTTGTTGTTGTTGTCTGGCTGTCTAGTTATTGTTGTCGCCACGACTGCGGCTGCTGTTTGCTTTCTGCGGCCACATAAAGCAATTTGCATATGACTCAAAAACTTCCTTTCACAAAGCAAAAATCAAACCTGGAACTTTCAAATTGCGAGCACAACGCACACACACATAACATAACTCTAATGTCTAACACATTCGAGAGATTCACTCAAAGATTTATTGTAAAATTAGCGCAAAAAAAACGCCTTTGAATTTCCTTGGGCGCCACACAAAAGACTTAGGCAACGAACTTGCTTTCACAACACACGCACACTGTTGCACACTAGCGTCTAGTTGTCGTAGCGCCGCTTAACAATTTATTGATTTATTGCCAAAGCTTCAAATAATAATAAACCACACACACAGACTCACTTGGCTATTTCAATACCCTAAAATTGAGTTGTAGTCGCAAAGTTGCTGCCAAAAAACTGATGGTACGATTAAACAGATACCCTGCAATCAGCCGACTACCAGCTTAAGGGGTATGCTCAATTACGAACAACAATATTACACCTTCAACTAATTTAGTAGTTAGCGTAAATATGCTTTAACATTTAATGCATTTATATAACAAACTTCATATATATGAAATGTCAAATATCAAGAAGCTTAAGAAATAGCTAAAAATGTTTTCTAACATCTTGAATCAAGATCTTCTAATGATTCATAATTTTGTTATGAATTGAAGCAGAGAAGTGTTCGATAATGAAGTTATTTATATTCAAAATATGCAAGTAAAAAATGAGATATAATTAAACGAGTAGAATTTCATTGTCACTATGAAAGTCATGCAATTAAGGCGAGCGTAATGAATACGCTGCCAAATGAAACTAGAAAAATACTGTAATTATGCGAGTATTTGCATAAATTTGTAGGATATCAATCAAGTCGTCGCCTGTCAGCGACAGCAATTGCTATTTGGTTCTTCGCGGCGTCGAGTTGGAGTTGACAGCGTTTTCGTGCTCATAAAATACGTGGCCCAGCTCAGATGGCCATAAATATGATGCATAATGGGTTTATAACATACATATGCCTGTGTGTGTGTGTGTGTGTGTCTGCGCACATGCACATAAAAATGATCTCGGCTTTGCCCCCGGAGGCCATTTGATGGGACGATCATAAAAATGTTTAAGTGCCATACAATTAGTCATGACATTTGTCATAAAACATTCAAACTCTGTCGCAGCATAAAAGCCAAACTAAAATTTATGTTATCTCCGCACTGTGTGCTCGTGTGCGTGTGTAGATCCTATCTGCATTCTTGTAGGATAAGCAATTCCTTCAAAGCTTTCCACGACAAGCAGAAAAGTCTGCGCTCAAAAGAATTGCATTTCAGTCAAGAAAGTTCCAATCTAGAATAAGTCTTAAAATGGAATGAAATTTGCTAACAATTCTCACTAAATTTAATTGTTTATTTGCAGCTTGGCATACTTTTAAATTGCGACGTTGAAATGGGTAAGTTTTTCACATTCTGACTTTCGCTTTTGAATACTTGCTTCTTGAGATGAATTGCTTAATATTTAATGCAACATTTATGTTGCTTCGAGTAGTTTTGTAATCACAGATTGTGTGGCAGTTAAAGTCAGTTATATTAATTTGCATAGATCGTAGAAGAGTGTGTCTCTCTGCTTGTCACAACGGCAACTGTTGCTCGTATGCACTCGAGCAATGCCAACGAGTGACTTATTGACGCAGCATGATACACGCTATTGCGGCGACAATTACACACGACTTTAAACTGGACGATAGATAGATGGCGAGATGGTCAAAATGGTTGCAACTGCGAGTCCACAACAATGGCCATAGCACTGACAACGACGGCAACAGCAACATCGACGGCGACAATGGCAACGACAATGGCAATGCCAAGGCAATGACAATGACAATGACAACTTGGTGCGTCAGCTCACGTACGCAATTGCTTTGATGATTGGAAAAACGAAAGAAAATACCATTCGGCCATTCGAGCATTCTCAAAGGCAACAGCAGCAGCAGCAGCTCGAGCAATGCTGTGGCCCGTTGACAACGCCCGTTGGCAGCAAGCAGTTGGCCATAGCGAAGAAGAGCTCCACATAGTTCATTGAGGCAACAGGAGTCGGGCAATTCCACGAAAGTGATTGATTACAATCGAAATGCAGGCAAAGCGATCAATTAAAACGACTGATGATGATCAATTATCGGCCGCGTTGTACAAGCAGATCAACAAGCAGCAACAGCAACAGCAACAGCTCCAAGTGATGCTGCAAAAGACACACAGAGATTTTGCCGCCGCCACTCGCCACTTGATGCACAAAGTCAAAGTCAAAGCAAAGTCCACGATGACTTGGCCAATGCAGCGAATGCATTAAAATAATCGTCATCGTCATCGCCGTCATCGTTGTCGCCGTCGTCTTTCTCGATCTCCGTCTCTGTCGCAGTCTCATTCTCATTCTCATCAACGCTGCTTGTCATTGCCTAGCTCAACTTCTTGCGCTCGCCTTCTTTTTTCTTTTTTTTTTTTTTGCTTTGGCGTTGCTGTTGTTGCAACAATTTTAACACATCGTAAAGCGGCTTAAAGTGTTCGCCCAGCCGCACGCCTTGATCTTGCGCTCGTCCTCCCTCCGCGTCTGCTCGCCAGCCTCCAGCCTTGAGATCTCGCCCCCTTGCCGCTTTCTGTTGCCCATCAATTCAGTGCATTACATAAGGCAGCGCTCTAATGTGCAGCCAAAGTTCAACTGGCCAAGTGATTGACTGCTTTACATCAGCAGCTGCAGTTGAGTTAACAACTGATTGATTGGCTTTTCGTAAAATTAAATCGAACAAAGAGTTTTTCGGGTTTCAATTACTAACTCATTGATACACAGATTGATTGCTTGACTGCTGAAACTTTGAAATTACTGAGCAAAACATGTGTGCCTGCAAATTGTTTTATTTTGGCAAAAGGCTTTTGATGAGCGCTTTAAATTGTGATATTAATTACAGAAATATTGAAGAGGGAATGCTTTGAAAGGCGAACTTTAAGAAATGGCAAAGCGTTTTATCGTAGCCCACATATTTGAAACGTTTCTTTATTGCAAAACTATCTATCAAATTGTGTTTAAATATGCAGAAATTTAACAGTAGATCATGCATTTTTCGCATATCTATTTGACTTGAAATTTCTTACTTTAGTTCAAGGGGCAAAGGTTTAAATCGTAGTCGACATAACATATTTGAATAGTTTCTTTATTCGACGCAGTTATTTGATGCAAAAGTATCTGCATAATAGTTTAGCTTTTATTTAATTGAAATGTGTATGCAAATTGTCTTTAAATACGCAGAGATGAAACAATAGATCATGCATTATTTGGCATATCTATTTGACTTTAAATTTCTTACTTTAGTTCTTAGCCAAGTGCATATTAAAAACGATTATAGTCCACTTTATGGCTTGCTTGATTGTTTGATAGTAATGGCAATGTAATTGTGATTTAACTCAGCAGACTACAACTGAACATTTATTGTTACTATAACTTATTGCCCATATGCATTCTATATGCATTACTTGCTCTTGGCTCTCAGTTGGCGGAAAGTGATGAATGCAATGCATGAAGCAATATTTAGACAAAATGGCAGTAATAAGTCGAGCAATTAAGCTTCGCACATCGCGTTCGCATTGAGTGGTTTAATTGAATGAAACGTTGCGCGTCGTATGCAGTTGAGTTGAATGCAAATTGAATGCGACGATGATCAAACACAGAGAGCGCCATCTGGCGTGCAGCAGCTGCAGAGACTTATTGGCTTTAATTAGATTTGCCTGTTAGCCATCAGCTTTTCTCGATGCCATTGGCATCTGCTGCATTTCTTTTTCATTTCTGTTTTTGTTGTTTTTAGAATCCATTAGAGTCGCGACGCGGCAACTGCAACTGAGTCGAGCTGTCAATTAGGCTGAGAGCAGACAACTTGGCCGCTAGACAACTCCGAGAGCTGATGGCTAATTAGCATAGCCAGACTTGGCTGAGGCTGACCGAAAATACAAACACACAAACACACACACACACACACACACACACACAGAAGACAAAATAAGTGCAGATGAAAATTGCGAAAATGCGCGAGAAACCGGAGCAATAAACAAAGACATCAATGGCCCGCAGGCAGTTTGCGGTCTTTTTTTTTTTTGTTGCTGCTGCTGCTGCGACGCCGCCATATACATCTCTATATAGGTATACATATATATTTGTGATGCAGATTACAAGCAGATGCGGGGCCCAATAAATAATAATTCGATATTCGCGAAAAGGAAAGAAAAAAGGCAAACTGGTAGAGCAAATAACATAACGTAAATGTGTTTGCCAAACTCGCAACGCGTCTGTGTGTGTGTGTGTGTGTGTTTGTGTGTGTACTTGCCACGGCGACAAATGCAAATGGTGAGGAGCAGCGCCAGAGAGAGGGAGGAGGGGGAGGAGACGAAGAGAGGCTGGCTGGCACATACACACACGTTTGCCCAGAGACCCAGAGCAATCAATAATCCAGAAATCCAAGCAGCAGCCGCCGCCTGTTAGAGCCGTGGCCATGGCCATGGCAATGGCCAAAAAACCAGTTTGTGCCACATGATGCCTCCACCCAACGGTGGCCGCACATTAGCCAAGCCAACCACTTGTATCCTTTGGGACACTGCGCACATAGAGTCAGGAGACGGCGGCGCAGTTGCAACTGCAGCGCTTTAAAAATAGCCACAGAGCCAGCCAGCAAACAAACAAACAAGTCACGGCCAGCATCCAGGCGAGAGAGCGAGCGAGAGCGAGAGAGGAGCTATAGGAATGTAGCAATCGGCTTTCAATGTTTCATGTGCGCAGCACAGAAATTCCTGTTTCTCTTTGGGCCAGTTCGGGGCATTAGAAGCCGCCAGACGTTGATTGAAAATCGAAAAACCCACAGCAACAACAACAACAACAACAACAACAACAACAACAACGGCAGAATGATGGCAAAACAAATAAGCAGATAAGCGACATAAAGAAAAAATAATAATATGGCCACACTGGCCACACTAAAAGCCGCTCTCAAGTCGCTTGCATAAGCGCAGTTGGCGCTGCTTCCATTTCCTGCCACTCGCTAATTGTGGGCAGCATGTTGTGTCAAGGTCGCTTCTTCTAACAGAAGTCCGCATTGCGAATACTACAACTACTACTACTTCAAGTCGACATTTCGAATGTTATGTTAAAGGCAAAGCTGCTGTTAAGTCACAGTCGTGCTATGTTAATAAATGAGGCCTGTTAATAGGCGTCTTTTTGAAGTTTCGAATGTTTTCTTGAAGCTGCTCTTAAGACACAGTCGTGCTATGTTAATAACTAAGCGCTCAGCCAAGAATCTGTCACTTCAAGTCGACATTTCGAATGTTATGTTACGAGTCACAGCTGCTGTTAAGTCACAGCTATGTTAATAACTGAGCGCTGTTAAAAGGCTGTTTTTTTTTTTTGTTTTATTAAAGCTGCTGTTAAGTCACGGCTATGCCATGCTAATAACTGAGCGCTCAGCTAAGAAACAACTTCTTGAAGTCGACATTTCGAATGTTATGTTACAAGGCCAAGCTAATGTTAAGTCACAGTCACGCTATGATAATAAATAAGCGCTGTTAATAGGATACCTCTGAAGTTGTTCTGCTAACAGTATTCCGCATTTCGAATGTTAAGTTAAAGCTGCTGTTAAGTCACAGTCACGCTATGTTCATTAATAAGCGCTGTTAATAGGATACTTCTGAAGTTGTTCTGCTAACAGTATTCCGCATTTCGAATGTTAAGTTAAAGCTGCTGTTAGACACATTCCTGCTATGTTAATACATGAGCGCTGTTAAAAGGATACTTCTGAAGTTGTTCTGCTAACAGAATAACAGTTTTGTTAAAGCTGCTGTTAAGGCACAGTCATGCTATGTTAATAACTGAGCGCTCTGTTAAAAGTCTGTTGAATTGTGGGCATGGCCAAGAGCAGCGCAATAACATTAATGGCCAGCGCAAACAAACATTAGCTGCAACGCGTCGTAAATTAAATCGCGCTGCGATTGCAATTTAATTGCAAAATATGCACACAGCAATCGCCAATGCGAATATATTTTGTATAATCTTTAGAAATATGTCTGCAATCACAGCTGCCAATGGCAAAAAAAAAACCAAAAACTGAGTAAAAAAAGCAGCAAAAAGCTATTCTCGCAGGCGGGCTATAAACTTATGGCATCTGCAAGTCGAGTTGCTGAAACTGCCTTGATTATAGTTTACGATACGATCGACTAGTATACCCTGTAGTAGCAGCTGGAGAACGGGTGTTTCGCACGGTCGGTGTAACAATAGTAATGGCAATAATAATACGTATAATAATAGTGGGCAAACAAACAAAAAAACAAACTGCATTTCAAACCGGAATTTCCTGATCCTCTTCCAACTGTGATTCCTTTGGCTCGCGCTTCTTTCGCAGCTTTGGCTCTTCTTTTGGGCTTTGCTTGCGAGTTGTGTTGCTGCCACACCAGCAACGACTAACAACAACAGCCTGCTCTATGTAAGGCATTGGGTTTGCCTCTTTGTCTTTGTTGTGGCCATCGCGTTGTTGCTCCTTTTCGCTTTCGCAGTCGCGCTGCTGCTGCTGCTGCTGCTGCTTTGCATAAACCTTTACAGCTGTTGTTAGGCGATTGCTAACATGCTAATTGCTTGTAATTACTTGCAACAAGCTTGTAATGATCTGCACTGGGATACAGAACAGCGCTAAAACACTGCATAAATTCACCTCGCACCCAGCCGCATTCAAGCTGTGCCAGCAGCTTTACATATTTCAGCAGAATCTATTCTTAAATCGCAAACTATTGCGAAGTCTTCTGGTATCACTTTGTAGGCTTAGTTTTGGCAATATTGGGATCACATATATTCTTCTCTTGCGTCTTGCTCGAACACTTGCTGTCTGTATCGATACTGTTATCGATGCCAAAATAGTTTCAAGACTGTTTCAATCACTGTTCGTACTATGGTCCAAATGTAGCCCGCAATTGCGTGGAAGTTTGTATATTAAGTACTTCTTCCACTCTAAATGCTTTTCTCAACAAACACGCACCACACTTGTCACAAAGTTTAGCCCAATTTCGCTCTCGATCTATTTAAGCGGAGCTTCAGATATGCCAAAATGTGTGTGTGACTGCTGAAACAAATTGTAACTATGCAACGCTTTGCATATTCCAATTTCCCATTTGAAAATGTGTCATATCGTTAATCCATTTCACTGGCAACTTAAACTACATTTTCCTAAAAGCTAAACATGTGATAAAACAGTGAGTTCTTTCCAGTCTAGTTTTTGGTGAATTAATCACAAAATACGAGCAGCCAGTTTTTGCTACAAATTATCTTTTTACTTTTCTTTAGATGTATTTATATTTATTAAGTAGTTGAAGCAGTTGAAGCACTATAGTACCATAACAACACATTCATTCAAACTGCTTTTCGTTATTACCACAAGTTGATTAAGGCTTCAAACTAGCAATCCCTGAATTCCCAATCGGAATACAATTCTTTGATTTCAGTCTTCAAAAGTTGTTCTTCATTTCAAGGCTCCAATGGATTTCAGTCTTCAAAAGCTGTTCTTCATTTCAAAACTCCATTCGAGCCACTTTGAAATTTATGTAAATTTTAGCAACTCAACAGAGCTGCAAGTCTCTGAAACATTTTTGCAGTTGCTTAACTTAAATGTAATGCCAGATTTCAATGAAATTAAGTTGCTAAATAGTTTTAGACAGCTTTAAAAACAAAATAATTTGAATTACACACCTTTCGTACTTCTTGTCGTATGAATTTTATGCAGTGCTGGAAGTCTTTTTGAAATCTGTAGTTTCTGGAAAAAGAAGCTTAATTACCATGCTCAGCTTGCACAATTAATGTAGGTATAACTTAGGATTGCTAGGACTTTAATGAAAATAAGTTACTAAATAGTTTTGGACAGATTTGAAAACAAAATAATTTGAATACTACTTCTTGTCGTATGAGTTTAATGCAGCGCTGCAAGTCTTTTTGGACTCTTTAATTTCTGAAGAAAGTTGTTTAGTTACCATGCTCAGCTTACGCAATTATTGTAAGTATAACTTAGGGTTGTTTGGACGTATAATTTGTTGTAGAGCGCACATGAATTAGAGGGCATTTGGTCGTCGAGCATGCTGGCGGCAAATTGCAATTGATTTATAACTAAAGTCACGTCAGTTGACGCTGCAAATTGCCGCCTGTTAATCTACGCGACTCCACCGACGTCGGCTGAGGCAGCGACGCTGACGTTGACGTTGACGCTGACGTCGTCGATTAATACGATTATCATATGCAGATTAATTGGCGAGGCAGTGTGAGTGCAATTAATGTGATGATGTTGCATTTGCTACCGGGTTGCCATCATTTCTCATCTCGCTTAATTGCCTAACTGCCACCTGCCGCATGCCGCATACCGCATGCCGCATGCTGCATGCCACGTGCTGCTGTTGTCCGTTTTATGAATGACAAGTTGAGCAGCGAACGTCTCGATCATCATTCAACTCGCACTCAGCAAGTGGCAAGTGGCAAGTGGCAAGTTGCAAGTTGAAGAATTCTATTGCATCTCATCCGTTTAACTGCTGGCACTTTATAATCTCTTGATATCACAATTACCAGCAAAGTCGTCCAAACTACCACTTCCCAGCTTCTTCCCACTCTGCCTGCTTTCCCCTCACAGCTTGGTAATCAATCAATTTGATTGCATTCAACCTGAGATTAACACAACTGTACATTGCAACATTGCTTAATGCAAATGATTCCAGCCTCAACTCGATCGCTCGACAACAACCACCATTAATCTCCACACTTTGTTAGCTGGCTTAAAGCACTGAAATCCTTTTCCAAAATGATCAATAATCACTATCAATGTTTGATACGTTGAGCTATTTGATGATTAACTTATCTGCAAATAAAAGTAAACTTAACATTTGTATTGATTTGATCGACATAGTATCACTCATATACATTTATAAATTTATTAAAAAAACACTTTTAATACTTTCTTATTTGAATTACTAGAAGTTTCTCCTTCTTTTTTTATAGTGATCAATAATCATTGTCAATGTTTTTTCCGATACTTTTAGCAATATGATGATTAACATATTTGCAAATAAAAGTAAAATTTGCATTTGTATTGATTTGATCGACATAATATCACTAATATATATAAGTTTACTGAAAAACTAAACACTTTTTTAATACTTACTAATATGAAATACTAGAATTTTCAATATTCTAATACATATAAATTTACTAAAAAACTAAACACTTTTTTAATGCTTTCTAATATGAAATACTAGAATTTTCAATATTCAAGCAAATAACTTTGTAATATCCACTCTTTGTTAGCTGGCTTAAAGCACTTAAATCCTTTTGTGAAGTGATCAATTATCATTGTCTGATACTTTCAGCTATTTGATGACTGAAATAAAATCAAGTATATGTAGAGCAACAAGCAACTAGCATTTGCATTGATTTGATCTACTTAACATAACTAAAATATACAAATTTGGCTACCAATTCCAATATTCCAGCAAATAACGTTTTAATTGTATTAGCCAGACTTTCAATCATGCAGAGAATCCTTAAACTTATTCTTATTATACTACTACTTGCCTTCAAACCATCTTGCTGCTTTTTGCCACTCTTTTAAGTCACAATCTTGAAATGATTGTCACTTTTTGGATACATTCCTCTTTCTTGTGAACTATAAGCTACACAAATCTCGCTGCAAAGTATTTCCATTGTCTTTGTGTCTTCAGCAAACTGTTCGCTGTTCTTCTTTTTTTTTTGTGGTCTTTATATTTATATATTTGTTTGTTTAAAAGTCTTATCGCCCTGGCGAATTGTGCCGTCAATATTTGCACGAATTTGCGTGCAAACAAAACGCAGAATCTTCAATAAGAACGAGAACGCGCACAAGAACACGAGAAGAGTTGTGAAGCAGTGGATGGGAGAGAGAGGAAGCAGAAGAGGCTTCGCATGCGTCAGACGTCGTTTAACAAATTGAAATCGCACATGGCATATGGAAATTATCGGGCGAAGCGAGTGTGTGCGTGTTAACTGTTATTCAAATGAAAACGAAGATATTGGCCAAGAGCTGTTGTGGCTGCGAGACAAATAAGCCGCGCCAAAAATCATGAATTGCATTTTGAGTGCATTTTAATGAAGTTTCCGCTGTTGGGCTTATGGGCCCCCAAACGCAGCATTGATCGGGGGGTGAGGGGTGTTGGGAAGGCAGGTAATAAAAAGCCATTAAGGCAGGTTCAGGCAGGTCATGTGACTCAGCGAGTAGACGACGGCCGGCGATGCTAGCGGCCAGTCTACGCGATTCTTCTGGGCCATAAATCAGCGAAATTAGAAATGGCATCAACACTAACAGCAATTCTTCGGCCTCGTCCTCGTCCTCGTCCTCGTCGTCGTACTCGACTTCGACTTCGAGTTGGTCGCTCAGCGTTTCGGTAAATGCAATTTTCAAATATTTTCGAACACGCCCCACAAACCAAAGAATTCGCAGACGACGCCTTGATACTCACAACAACAGCCAAACCAAGCAGCTTGTCTGGCGTCTTGGCTGCCTTTTTGTTTTGCCTCCCAGCAACTGCGCAGCAACTTTGACGCCCTTTGCTGCCACTGCCGCCTTTGGAGCTTTAGGAGCCTCAGCAAAAGCAACTGTATTTGAAAAGGAAAAGGGAGAAACCAGTTTCCAGTTTTCAGTTTTCTGTTTCTTCTCCCAACTTTGCTGTGTTCTTTTCTTTAAGCCTTTTTGGCTGCGTCGCCTCTTTCGTTCTCTTTGCTTCTGCTCAACTTCATTTTCCTTTTTGGAATTTGCGTTGCATATTCTTTCGATTTTTTTTAGGTCTGCTCTTTGCCTGCCTTTGTGTTCTGCAGCTCAGGCAGCTTCGCGTTGCGCCTCCTCCACACAATTTGCGTTGTGGCAATGAAATTCACATAGTTTATATATTTTATACACTTTTTAAGACTACTTTTGTAATTGCTTAAAGAGTTTTCAATATTTGAATCGTGTCTGTTTCTTTAGTTCTCTATGCGTTCAATTCATATAGTTTATATATTTAGGATTACTTTTGTAATTGCTTAAAGAGTTTTGAATATTTTAATATTGTCTGCTTTTTTAGTTTTCTATGCGTTCAATTCATATAGTTTATATATTTTATACAGTTTTTAAGACTACTTTTGTAATTGCTTGAAGAGTTTTCAACATTTCAATTCATAGTTCAATTCATAAAGTTTATATATCTAGGATTACTTTTGTAATTGCTTAAAGAGTTTTCAATATTTTAGTCGAGTCTGTTTCTTTAGTTCTCTATGCGTTCAATTCAAATAGTTTATATATTTTCTACACTCTTTTGGATTACTTTTGTAATTGCTTAAAGAGTTTTCAATATTTTAGTTCTGTTCTTTAATTCTCAATGCTTACAATTCGCTACAATGTAAAGCCTCAAACTCAGCTGCCTTGCAAATGCTTAAACTATAGTATTTAGCCAAGTGCGCGTTGCCTTTCTTTTTTGGGAATACTGCGCATTTAATAATTTCACAATAACAATCTAAGAACCGCATAATGATGGCTGTGACGACGATGACGAAGTGCTGCGGAACAATAATATTTGCGCAGCGAATTGGGTCAAGTGAGCGAGCGAGGTGACAATGGAGAGCCGGGATTTTGGGAAGGCCGGAACACCACGTAATGCTTAGCCATAAAGACAGCACAACGAGCTGCACAGGCAGAAAAACAAAATAGATTTTCAACTAAAAAAACACTTCACAATTGAGAGACATTCAAGAAATCTTTTAGATTGACTAATATTTATATTAAGGTGCACTCTGTTTATGAATTGTTTATTAAGATTAAAGCATAAAATTCTAGTAGCAAATTGCAACATGCTCTGAAAAATTGTTGTCTTAAGTATTTCTAAGATTTTTACTTTGATATTCTTAAAGAATAGCAATATTTTGATCATGCTCTTTTGTATTTCAATTTTGAAAGTTCTAAAACTCCTCTTGACGTTGGGAATGCAATTTTTTTCGCTGTGTATATAGTTGTAGCTAACTTTATCCCGTGGTTGTCTGGCGCGGAATATGCTAATGAAATGTGCGTGTCCATTTCTAGAATCGAATCAAATCGAATCAAATTGAATTTGGATTGCTTTTCGCATTCGCATTGCCATTCGAATTGAATTGAATTGAATGAATCGCTCGCGCTGTTCAACTGTAAATGTTGTACAATAATCGATAGCAACAACTTTTTTATTTGGCGAGAGAAACACAAAAAACAATGCACAATTGGCTATTAGCATAATGATGCCATAAAGCTGTGGAGATTAGGCGACTGATCGAGAGAGAGAGCGACAGAAGAGAGGGAGAGCGGAGCTGAGCTGAGGCATTCGCGAAGGAATGTGACAATGGCTGGCAAATGAGCATGCCAAACATGTGCCCAGAGCTATGCAGCACTGCGTCCCCCCACCTCGCCTCCCCTCCCCCGGCACTATGCTGGAAACATCGAAAAGTTCTCCGAGCAACGCTTCGTTTTATCACAATTAACACAGCCAACTCGCCTGCGCCCCTCTTCCCATGCGTGAGGGGGACTCTCTGTTGTGCATGGCGTAATAAAGTGACGTCCGAGCGTCACCTTTGTCTCAGTGTGCGAGTGTGAATACTCACGTTACAGCTACACTCAGACAGCTCTCTCTCTCTCTCTCTCTCTCGCTATCTCTGTCTTGCTTACTCTATTGCTGCCTTGCTGTTTGCTGCTGTTTGGCTTCTGCACTTGTATTTACACTGTATTTAGCGTAATTCTCAACTCCCTCTCTTTCGCTCTCGCCATTTGTCAGCTTGTCGCTGTCTCTTTCTGCGCTGCTCATTTGCTCTGTTTCTTACAATACGCTAAAGAGTTGCATAATAAGAACAGCACACAACTTTGTTTCTTGCATCATCATTCGCTGCAAACAAATCGTGGAAATTGTGGCACACAACATGCCCATGTTAAGTCACTGTTAATTAACAGCAGCTCAAAATGGCAGTTGACACACAGTAGTATATATACACTTATTTGTAGATTTATGAAATGCAGTAAAAAATGAACAAAGCTAAAAACCAAATAATCGATTTCCATTTCGGGGCAGACGATGGAATAGTTCCTTTATTGTTTTAGCTTTACTGTTCCTAGTTGTACTCTTCTTAGCTTTAGCGTTCCCACCAACTCCTGAGATTGCACTGGCTTAGCTGTTCCCAGCTGCTGCTTGCCGTTTTGCTTAGCTTCACTAACAACTGGCTGCTAGCTGTTCCCGCAACTACTGTTCTCAGCAAGCCGCTTGCATTGCTGCTGTTCTCAGCCTCACTGCTTCGCCCAGCTTAACTGCGCCTAGCTTCACTAGTTCACTGGCTAGCTGTTCCCGCAATTACTGTTCTCAGCAAGCTGCTTGCAGTGCTGCTGTTCTCGGCCTGACTGCAGCCATATTTACTGTGCACAGCTTAGCTATTCCCAGCGTAACTATTCTCAGCTTGACTGCTGTTGAATTTACTGTGCTCTTCCTTCGCTTGCTGTTCCTAGCGCTGCGCTTCAGCTTCTCTGTACCCAAGTTACAGATTGCGCTTTTCTGTTAGTAGCTAATATACTTATTTAAATTGTTTTACGTTAAGAGATTTCCCTAAATTCAATTAATTTACAAATAGTTTTTTTAATTTAAGTATTTGACGACAGTTGAAGTTGAGGTCGAAATGAATTATGCTTAATTGATTTTCAGTTGCTGAAAGATTGCTTTTCTTAGTGCGTTTACTTCTGTTATTACTAAATGCAGTTTTACTGGATGCTGCTATTTTTAGTCACCTTATGACGGAAATAGTTTAGGATGCAAATGCACTTTGAGAGGAAGCAAATGAACATCAAGGAAATTGACTCTTTGCCCAGTTAGCATAAATCAGAGTTGCATTTAGATGGAGTCTGGAGATTGCAGAAGTCTCGCATCGATCGACATAACTTATCGATGCGCCCAAATTAAGCTGTCAGACGATTTGCAGCGTTTTCGCATTTATGCTAATTGGCGTAACGTAAGGCATGCAACGTGACGTAAGAGGAACAACGTAAGCGTAAGCGTAGTGTGCGGAAATATCATATTAAGTGGAGTATATGTTGATGTGTTTGCAATGAGCGGCTAAACAGCTGACTGAGTGCCTGTGGCATGCAACATGCGGACAGGCCAGATACGTATGTGGCATAGACGAAGGTGACGCGTGGCGCGTGGCAAGCAGCCGGTTGGACTTGACTCAATTCGTCATTTAAATGATGCCGCAGCACTTAGCGCAACATCAGCTCAAATTGCAGCAGCGGCGACAGCGGCGGCAGCAGCCACAAACTGTGGCTTGGCGTGGAACGTGCCACGCCAAGCCAGGCCAAATTAATTGCTTCGTTAGATGGGCAGCAAGCAGTGTGGCAACGTTGCTGCTGCCGCAGAACCGCTTTGGCTATTTTTTACACTTCCGCCAGCAATTGACTCTCGGTCGCTGCCCAACAGCGATTGACAAATTTCCAAATGCCATTAAGCAGGCGTTGCATGCAACAAGCCAAACAGGTGGCCACAACTTGCTCCAGCTTCGCCGATCTGTGTGTGTGTGTGTGTGTTGCATGCAACCGCTGGCGTTTGCAATTACGCGAGCTCCACTAAATCACAAAAGCTGAAATATTTCATTTGTTTGCAAATTTTTTGACAATATAAATTCCGTTTATAACTTTATCTTGGCCAAGCGAAGATGCTCGTCCCCCTCTCCCTCCCCCCTGCACGGTCCCCCCCTCGGCCGGTGCGATTGGCATCTGCTCCGGGTAGCAATCTGCGGCAATCTGTGGCATTCCAAGAGTCGCCAGCCTCGCGAGACTGCGCCTCGTTATTGGCTGCTTAATTAATGACACAGGTGGCGCTGCTAACAAGTCCAACACTCACACACACACACACACACACACACAGACGTAGAGCAGACTGCACATTGATCTCCTAATACTTTGTAAGGCGCTGCCACGCCCCTCACGCCTCAGTTGAACTCTCGCCAACCGCAATCAACTGCCGGCAATGGGGCGTGTTGCTCACCTACCTTTCTCTCACTCACTTCCCTCCGTCTCTTCGCCATCTTAGCCCTATTCTGCTGTTCTCTCTGCTGCTCTTGGCTGCACTGCTTCGCCTACATCTTTCTGGGCGCTGTGATTTGGCTGCCACATTTGTTTGACGACCCTCAACGCACCCTCGCATAAATAACGCCACAGACAGCACAGCAAACGCGCAGCTCAACTAGACTACCAGCTACCCTGTAACATCATAACAATACTGTGCTGACCCAAAGAGAAGCGAACGCGTTGAGAGCTAAATTGCGACTGACTTGTGTAGGAAATACAATGTGTGATGGACAAAAGCTTAATGCTATGTTGTCAACATACATAACAAATAATGTAATAGAGAACACTCTAATAAGTTAGAGCATTGCTTTTGGCACATAAATAGCTGGCTTAAAGTTGTAGTTATTTTCAGTTTTGAAATTAAACATGTTGCATACTTTGTGCTTACATATATATTACTTTGTTATGATGTTGCCTTCAACTGTAAATCATCATCAAACTACAGGGATATATTTGAGCTACAGTTCCGCAAATGTAGCTATTGAATTGTCAATAATTTGGCAGCTCTTTGAGTCCATTTGCTGCACTTGCGAGCTCACCAAGTCCTTCGGGATCTGCCTCATATGAAGGGGTATCGGCAGCTGGTTATCTGCAGTTGCTTAACAGATCTTTTTGCCATTACACGGCAGTGGTATTTATAGCCGGAGCCGACATGAAACGCGAATTGAAATCCCTCTGTTGCAGAATGGAAGCTTAAGCATGTTATTTAGCACCCAATTCTACGGACTACAAGCACAATTAATGCTGAGGCTGTTTTGACTCGACTGCAATTTATAGGACAAGTATTGCTGATGACACCACATTGAATTTATCTTAGCATGCTGACTCCATTTAGAGACTTGTTTGATAAACACGCTACAGCTGCTTCGATAGTTTGGCGAGAAGGAATAATTAGCGGCAGCTAAATTCAGCAACGTCCAAAAGAATTTCAGTCCAGTGTTATTGCCATTTGCTATGTGTTACATCTGTTAACTGGATTCTTACACATTACATAATTTAGGCGCTGTAGACGGGGTTTCTTTTCCATTCTGCTCGATCTAGAGATCTTTGCGAGCCCCGAAATAGACAAATCTCTAATATATTTGCAATATATTATCGACAGGAATCAATGTGAAATGTTTTCTCTTCGCCATTGACAGCGAGAAGAGAGAAGAATTGAAAACTAATAGATTCCCAGTAAATGCGCCAGAGCTTTCTTTCTGCGACGATCCAATGGCAGATGGCATATGGGAATCAAATCCGGAATGTGTCTGAGTGACAGAAAAGAATCAGAAATTCATATGTAGCAACGAATCATCATCCTTTTGTTGAGTCTGTCTAGGATTTGCATATGAACTATACAGACGCAAACGACAAAGGTACCAAAAATAGTTTTACGCAAAAAAACAAAAAAAAAAACAAAAAATAAAATAAAGCAGACAAAGTAATAACGATCGAGAAAAATGAAATGAATGTTTTGTAAAACGCAATCGGCTTCGCCCTTCATTTTTGGGCGACGCTTTATCGATGATATAATTCACGGCGAAGAGCTGACAACAAAAGGGCCTGCCGATGATATGACAATGCGAGAGATACTTAAGATGTTTCTAAATATACACTTTGGCAAATAGGTTTAAATAACTTTAAATCATAGCGCAAAATGTAATGCGGCGCAGCGAATGGGATGGCGAATGGATTGTGATGCGACGAATAATAATCACGATATGCCATCTGCCATCTGCCATCTGATTGGGAATTGGAATCGGAATTGGAATTGGAATTGGATTGGGCTGAACTCGTCTCGGCGGAGAGGTTGACAAATGTCAACGGCCAGATTGCCGCCCCAAAACAACAAGAAGAAACGCGAACAATAGACGCGACATTCGAAAATTGTATTGTTACAAATATTGTTTTGTTGACCACAAACGACAGCGCGAGAGGGAGCGAGAGAGGCGACCGACCTGTCGCGTCTTTATCAGAGTCGTACGGTACTTTAAGTTTGAAATGTCCAAAGCAGAAGACGCAGTTTGGCCCAAAGTTCATGTGTCAGTTTTGGAAAATCGATTGGCCAGAGACGGAACGAGGGAGTTGGCCATAGAACTGCCAGTTCTCTTGATTTGTGTCGGCCTTTTCTTTGTTTTATTAAGCATATACGCAGAGTGTATATATTTAGTCGCATGGATGGTTGGTAGTGGGGGGAGGGGACTTTTATTTATGTTTTTCTTCACGCTTCACCGTTAAGCTAACTGCACATTTGCTTTGTCCGCTTATTGGCGCTTATTGTTTTAGTTGATCTCTGACATGATTTGTTTTTCTCGACGTTGCTATGTTTTAATTATAGCCAGCTCGTGTTGAGGCGCATTCGCCGTGCCTGACAGCTTTGCAGCACGTCTGCTTTCTTCAGCCTATACTAAGTAGTTGGCCTGAGAAGTAATTAATATTATCCACACCTTTTGTTCCCAAAATAGCCCAAAGAATGGCTCGTTATGAGCCCGATAGTTGAGCGATTACCACTTGATTGAGTAGAACTTTGCCGCGAACTCACTTCGAAGCCATATTAATAATCTAGAACAAATTGTAAGCTGCAGTTACGAAAAGCTTGAATACATTTGATAGATGCACTCCAAGAGTAGCGCAGTTCTTGTCATGTAGCTGGGAAGTTTTTTCGTATATTCTCAGCCGATTTATGAGCTACAAATTATGCACTTGCTACGCACTCGAGTCGCAAAACTCGATTGCCAGAACGAACACACAAATTAGTCAGATGAGAATCAGTCGAGCACATTGAGGAGCTCTGCTGCTGTGCGCAGCATCGTAAATTTTATGTTCAAGCGGCAGACGATAAGGATTAGCAGCACAGTGCAGCTCTAATTGCGTGCGTGTGTGTGTGTGTGTGGATGGTACAGTTGTGTCGCAATCTGGCTAATGAATTGATAACACAATTGCGAATTCAACTCGGCAGCCAGCGCGGCAGTTTGGCGATCGTCGTCGCGCCGCAAAACCGTTTTAATGAGCCATCAAAAGCTGCAGAAGCCGAGGCAGCCACAGCTAAAGCTAAAGCCGCCTAATCATTGTTTATGTTTATGACGTCCCAGCCAAGTGGCAGCGACTGTGGCAAGTGGCAAGTGGCTTGCGGCAGGTAGCGCGCCGCTTTACGCACTGCACAGCGAGTGTTAAGTGCATGCAAGTGAAATTTATGCAAATGCTCAAACAATTCGTGGCTCTTTTTATTTTATTGCAATTCCTTAGCATTTTTATTTCGTTCTTTTTGTTCGTCTTTGTGGTGTGTCGCGTTTGCGCAATTATCGTGCAACGCCCGGGGGCAGCTGGGGGCGTCACCTGCTGTGTGGCAAGCGATTGAACTCCAGTGTGCCAGTTACGGACGCAGACACGTGACGCACGCCACACACACACACACACACACACGCAGCGGGTGGGGCAACCGAATTGAAATTGAAAAGCGATTGAAATTGAAATGTGCCGCGAGTGTGGAGCAACAAAACCCAAAGGGGAGTGGAAAGAACTCGAACTGTGCCACAGTGGCACACACTACACACATTGCTTGCCTTTTGCAGATGCTGCAATGCTTAAAGTTGCACTTTGGTATTGAGAGTTTGCCACGATCTCGAAGTGGGCTCGATTTGGCAGCGTGGCAAATTGATTGGGCGTCAGTGTGCGAGGCCAGGCAACGGCACTTCGTGTGCCAGATGCAAATGTTTGGGCAAGTGAAGTGTCAACATCGCGGGCTGCGCTTGCATTCAAATTGAAGCGGTTGCCACCCTTTGGGGCAACGGACGCGCCAAGGCTTTTCCTTGCGCACCGGATGAATGGGGCCTGGAAGTGGAGCTGCTGCACGCCAAGCGTGCAGGTGACCGACGCGCAACAAGCAACAACTGCAACGTGATATGCGAAATAGCTGAAAGCTGCCTCAGACAAAACGTTGCATTGTCTCTGCACATGGGGCGGCGTCGCAATGCATTTTAATGCAATGTTGATAAAATAAATATTTAACATCGTCCAGCAACATGCCAGCCAGCAGATACGTCTCGGATAAGCGTAATGCCACAAACAAACGAAGCAAGCAACTGCTGACTGACTGCAACTCGCCTTTAACGACGCTCTGCGCGCAGATCAATCTTTATGGCTCCGGCTCCGCGCTGGCTCGCAATGGGCGAGATGCATATAAAAATTTACGAGCTTAAATTAGTGAAACGCAGCAGGTCGCCAGCTGAGAGTCGGGCGACGGGCGACGGGCGGCGGGCGACGGGCGTCGGGCGCCGGCCACCACAGACGCGACTGATGAGATTCCGCTGGCAAAGCACGCTTCCTACTCCTCGCTTCAGCGATACCCTGTCAATGTCTGCCAGGATAACTTGCCAACTACTCAAAATACTGCGCATGTTTGTTAGCATGGAGTTGCAGTTGGTAGAGCACAAGAAACTCTTTCGATTCCCGGTTAAATGTGTTGCCAAAAATTTGAGTGTATGCGTGTGATTTGCTTGTGTGTGTGCGAGTCTACACGTGGGACCAACAAAACAGCGAGGGCGCTTGCGATAGGTGGGCGTGGTCGCACGGCAGCGCTTCAGAAAGGTTGCCAGAGCATCTGTGTGTGTGCAAACACTTAAATGTCTCTGATCTATTGTCTCTTATCTATCAACAATTACACGCATGTGTGTGTGTGTGCTGTTTATGTGTGTGTGAGTGTGTGTATGTGTGTGTGCATGTGTTTGTCACACACTTGAAATTTCTGCAACAATCTTTGAGCTTTGTAACGATCAATCGATCACTTAAATGTCTCTGATCTATTGCAACAATTTCACACTGAAAACTCTTGTTCTATTGTTGAGTGCATGTGTGTGTGCATGTGTGTATGTGTGTGTATATGTGTGTATGCGTGTGTGTATGTGATAAACACTTGAAATTTTGGCAGCAATCTTTCTGACGATCATACGATCACTTAAATGTGTCTTATCTATTGCAACAATTCAAATGAAGTCAAAGTTTCTAGCTTCACACTGAAAATTCTTGTTCTCTTGTTAAGTGCATGTGTGTGTGTGAGTGTGTATATGTCCAGCTACTGTAAGAATCTCTTGAAATTTCGGCAGCAATCTTCCACCTTTCTGACGATCAAACGATCCCTTAAATATCTCTTATCTATTGCAACAATTTTACGCCAAATAGTTTTCTTATCGATGAAGTCAAAGTTGCTAGCTGAAAACCTTTCTTCTCGTTGGAGTCAAAGTTGCCAGCTTCGCGCTGAAAACTTTTCTTCTCGTTGAAGTCTTTGCAGCACACACAAATGAGAATGAAAAGCGAAGGAGGCGGAGGCGCATTTCAAACACTGGTCAATATTGTGACATATAATTTCGCGCAGATATCAGTGATAATGGTGACAAGCTAAAAAAACATTGATTGCTGTCAGAGAGGCATTTAAAAATCCTGGTTACTCGTGCCCAGGGCAGAAGTGGTTAAGATTCATGACGTGACAACTCTGTAAGTAGTTCCTGAGTAAGACTTCTCCTGCTGCTGCTGCACTTTGATCACTTGCTGCGCATGCCCCAACAGACCACTCGATACTCTCTCTGCTTCAGAAGCGACGAATCGCATTCGCCAGCGACAAGTTGGCCAGAACGATGATGACCCGCAGCAAGGGCTGCAATCGGGCGGTCGAATCGTTGTCGAAGACATAGTGAATGATGCCCCCTTTGGTGTTGAGCATGTGCTCCTCCAGCTGCGACCCGGAGACGCCGTCGCGATCTTGCACACACTCGTGGGTGAGGTCGTCGGTGATTTGGATGTGGAAGGGAAAGCAGTACATGCGAACGTATTTGAACTTGATGGTGCGCTTGCCGCCGTCGCCATCGTAGCAGATGTACTCCTTCAGCTCGACCAGCTGGATGCTGTCGCAGCGATGCAGCTCGGACTCCTTGAGCGCCACCATCACATAGTCGAGGGAGTCGGGCATGAAGAGGGCCATGCGATCGTCCTGCTTCATGAACGTGTCCCTGAATTTCGTGTACGCCACCATCGGGAACTTGCCCTGGCACATCTGATGCAACACCTCCGTGTCCTTCTTGAGGTACTCGCAGCGCTCGGGCAGCTCGAATTTCTGATACTTGTACGATTGGCCCGCCACCAGGAGCAGCGGCAACGATGGCAGCACTATCAAAAAACTCAACATCTTGATGACACAATGAATTTACATTAAAAGTGAGGGAGAAGCAAACGAAATGGATTTTACTATTCTAAGTTCACTTCAGTTCGGTTCAGCTGAACACAGTTCACACCGCTCAATTTGACTTTTGAGTCAGAGTTCGTGACTGGCAAAGCTTACTCAGTCGCGCTGCTGGCAATTGCTCGATTTACTGCTGCCTGGCTCTGCTCTGATCTGTTGATTTAATTGTTTAATTACCACAAATTATGGCGATTCGAACGTTCGATCGACTGTCGACTGTCGACTGTCGACTGTTCTCGCACTCTGCTCAAATCGTTGCAGGTTTAGAGCTGGCCTCAATGCTTGTGTTTTGGCCTGGCTAATGAGTGTCACGAGCACGGACAGCTGACACATGACACGACATGGTCAAGTGTAGTAACTACATCAGCCAACACTCGCCTGCTCCTGGCACACGGCTCCAACCAGAGTCCCAACACTTACTAAAACAGCTTGCAACAGCCACAAACCTGCTATCAACTCTTTGACTTACAGAGTCAAACAGCAGAAGAAGTTTCTAGCATTCAACTTTAACTTACTTTCGCGCAGTATTCTTATTTGTTTTTCAATTTTAGCCACTTAAAGTATTACGTGTTAAATAATATTATGAAGAACTTTGTTGTATTCAATTCTTTATAGAATGTCAAGTAGTAGAGGAAAACATTATGTTACAAAGGATCATCTATAGATCTACAATAAAGCATCATCTATTCTTTAATTCAGTCACTTAAACTATGATGTCTAGAAGATGATTTTGGCTAGACAAATTTCAATATTGTAATTAAACTTGTTTGAGAAGTAGAGGGAAGCATTATGTTATAAGCGATCATCTATTGATCTACGATAAAGCATCATCTATTCTTCAATTCAGTCATTAAAACTATTATGTCTAGAAGAATTTCAATATTCTTATCTAACTTATTTGTTTAGGGAAACATTAAGGATCATCTATTGATCTACGATAAGGCATCTTCTCTTTTTCAATTCAGTCACTTAAACTATTATGTCTTGAAGAAGATTATGAAAAACTTCAATACCATAATAAATCTTTTCAATTTGATTGAGAATGTCAATGAGTGGAGGGAATCACTATGTTATAATGAATCATCTATTGTTTGATTTAATTTAAAACCATTAGCATTTAAAGGCGCGAATTAGTTAGGGTAATTTAATGTTCATCACTTCCACGTAGTGTAGTGTATTTGGCTTATTCCAATAGAGTATTTAATTCACTTTGCATTGCAGTTTTGTTCTGCTCTCGCTCGCTCTCTTCAGCAACGTCGATACTCTGCTCTCTTCTTCAGCTGTATGCTTGATAATATGATTTTAAATGGTCTGTGGTGACTGTTTGCCTGCCGTTGTTGTTGTTGTTGTTGTTGTTGTCGTTGTTGTTTGTGCAAGTATAATGCCATGATTAATGCAACGGCATATTTAAATATCAATGCGAGTGTGCGAAGTGCTCTTTTCTCAGCTCAGTCTTTTCTCAGATTGACTTTTCCGGGCATCAGCAGTGCCAATTGATCTCGCAGCTCACATCGCGCCGTTGGCCCCCCAGCGAGCTGACTTCTGATCGGTGGATGGCGGGAGGGGGTATGTGATTGCGTAATCCGCTTGTCACATTGACTTTGCCACTTGCCAGCTGACTTAATGCCATTTACAGTTGATGCAATTGTGAGCAAAAATGTGCAGCAACTGATGTCTCCATCAAGAGTTATTTATTTTATTCACTTAGCGACTTGCAAGCCGAATTTGAGCACAGCTAATGTTGCTATAATTTCCACGGCCTTTCAAAGTGATTCAACTAGTCTTGCTGCGAGAAACAAATGAGTATAGAATTTCAATTGTGTTGCTGCTTGAGATTCCCAAGTCGTTGTCGGAGATTTGACAACAATTTGTGTGTTGTGTTTTGTGGCCAGAGGGATGCCATAGATTGCATTCGATGAGTCGTTAAAGTGAGTAAATTTGTGGCTTGATTTATGTGGCAAATGGGGTTTCATTCACAGTCACACATTGCGACTCAGAACGATGACAATCATCGAGCTGCGAGCAACCCCGTTGCGTTTGTGCGCGCATTTTATGAAGCAATTTATTAAGTTATTGATGCTGTCTGGAGCATGGGATGGATCTTAATTAATATTGTATTTAAAATCCGACAGCAGCCACAAAACACAAGCAAGCACAGCAACAACAACAGCAACAGCAACAGCAACGACAACATTGAGCTTAACGGCACTTTCTGTGTGCTTGTGTTTGTTTATTTACATTTATTTATGCATTTCGTCGATGAAAACAAATTAATTTATCGATTTTGTCATTAATGGGATTTCCTCTCCAGCCAACATTTTTGTTTTCTTCAATTCGTTTTGTTTTCACGTGTGTGCGTTTTTATTGTCAATTCTTCAGCCAAGTGTCGTGAGAGTAGAGCGCTGAGTCGCTGCGCTGCTTAAAACAGTTCGACGGCGCTTGTCAACACAAAGTAATTTGGGTTTCTAGAGACTTTAGAAAACCTAAAGAAGAGTATTTGACTGAGACTTGCTCTGCAATTGCAGTTTGCACATCAAATTGACAAACTCTAATGCTTGTATTCACTACAAACTTTAGAGTACAACGATTGAAGCTTTTGTGTATTCTTCTGCTTGTCTGATTGACTCCCCTTTTGCTGTCTCCCTCTCATGCTCTCTGTATGTGTCTCTTCCTCCCTCTGGCTAGATTAATGCATATCAAATTCTCGTATTCAGTTTTTCAACATTGTTTTCAGTTGCCATAAACTACAAACTTTTGGAAGGTAGAGTATAACGATTGAAACTTCTGTGTGCTTGCCTTCTAATGCTTGTCTGATCAACTCCCATTTTGCTGTCTCGCTTTCTCTGCCACTCCATCTCTCTCTCACCCTCTGTATGTGTCTCTTCCTCCCCCTGGCTTGATTAATGCACATCAAACTGACAAAATCTAATGCCTGTATTCAGTTGAACATTATTTTCAGTTGCTATAAACTTTTGAAAGGTAGAGTATACGGATTGAAGCTTTTGTGTGTTCTTCTGCTTGTCTGATTCACTCCCCTTTTGCTGTCTCTCTTTCTCTGCCATTCTATCTCTCTCTCTCTCTCGCTCTCTGCATCTGGCTCTTCCTCCCTTTGGCGTGTTGTGTTCGTTTGTTTGTTATGGGGCCGCCACAGGTGGCAATTGCCATGCGCATCCACGATTTCCAGGCAGCCACTCACCTGCACTTGATCGCCCAAGGAGTGCGAGGGAAGGGGGCGTGGGGAGGGGAGCGTTGTGCCTACCGCTGCCAAATTTGAGTAGCGCTGTCGATCGGAAGTTGGCGCACCATTTACGTCAACTGTCAACGTTCTCCATATTAATTATGCGTTTACTTCTCTTCGTTCGTTTTGTTTTTTACGTTTTACGTTCTTACATTTTACGTTTTACGTGTGCACTTCCTGTGCCCTTCCACACACCTCCCCCCTCCCCCTTGTCACGCAATAGTTCTGGCCAGACACTTTGGAAATTGTGTCACGCGACGCGTATCAAAATCAGTTCGCGAAAACTACTCGACGAATTCGGCGTGGGGCATCAGTAAACAGAAATCGGATTGGGAATCGATAATATTGATATTGATATTGATATTGGAAGTTGGCACTTGATTTGCACTTGGCATGCGCACATTGTGCCACTTGAAGTCGGTTTCCCTTTTGCAGTCTGTCTGTCTGCCTCGCTTGCTTCTCTCTTTCATATTGATTATTGACTGCACTTTGCCTCGCCGCATACCCAGTAAATATGAACATGAAATGATAAACCCTAACTGCAGTTAGCTTGCAAAACTGCATAAATTCAGTTTATTATTAAAGCGTATAATTGGCTTGTAAAACAATTCAAATTTCAATCGCAACTACTGCAATTCAGTTTTTTAAAGCTGCAATTAGCCTTTTCAATAGAGCTACAACTTTTTATTGTATTTCTTTTTCTTATTAAGTAGTTGAAACAGTACAAAAACTATAGTGCCATAAGAACACATTTGGAGAATATTTCATACAGACCACAGCTCAAATATATATGTTGTAAGGACTTATCAATTTACGTTCACGTTGGAGTAAATGTTTCGGCGAAAACTAGACGCTTTAGGAGTCGCCTAGCGAGTCTGTTTTGTATTCAAATTGTTGCCCTTTGAAAGCGCTCAATTGGGCAAGCATTTCAACTGCTCAACGCGCTTCGATTTTATTTTGGCCAGGGTATCTCTGGCGCCAAGCACTCTCACTTTGCGCTGGGTTCGTGCGGCCTTCTGTCTGTCGACGGTCGATTGGCAGTTTGTTAGCCGCCGGCTGTTGGCGGCAATAGTTGTGATTGATATGCGGCGAAACTGCTGAAAACACCGTTAAACTTTTGCCATTGCCCGCTGACATCTGACGTCTGACACTCGGCATCTGACACTGTGCGTTGGCTCGAGACTTGCGGCAGCCCTGCGGCCCTCAGTTGTTTGTTGAAATTCTTGCCTCATTAATCGCTCGCAATTAAGCGCCACTTTATTTCAAATTCACACTATCAATTTCTTCGTCATTTGTTTGTCCCCCTATTGAGACATTCGTTTTTGATTGTTCGCCTATCGCAGCAGCAGCAGCTTCAGCAGCAGCAGCAGCAGCAGCAGCAGCAACACACATACATTTGTGTCCCTTTGTGCTGCAGCCAAGCGGGGTTTGATTTGTTGCCTGTCTGTGGCACGTGTTCGGCGTTGAATGCCACGCCGCGAGCTCACACTGCGCACTAAGCTGGCCAAAGTTGGTCAGCCCATTGTGTTAGCTAAGGATTGGAATAAGCACGTGACACGATTGGGGAAAGTTGACTGCAAATGCAGAAGCTTTAGAATTGTATTTTTAAATATATTTTAAACAGACAGTAGTTGAATAATTATTAGGTAATTGTGTTCTAAGTCAAGCAATTGATACACGCATTGAACTCAAGAAAGTTGCAACAAATGCAGCCGAAAATTGAAATGATAGTAAATAACACAATAATGAAGAATTAGCTACTTATTTTAACTACATTATGTAAATTGATAATACTCATTAAGTTTTGTACTACAAAATCGAAAGACTTAGGAAACGAACTTGCTGGCGCAGCCAAAAATTGAATTTTATGGCATTTGAAATATAGAGAATTTAAGCAAGACAGCAATGCCCAAAATTGAGTTAATATTAAACAACATTATTTGACACACTTGAGTGATAGATTAGCAGACTATTTTCGCCAAACGGAGGCGGGCAAGAAGAGGTAAAAGCGAGGGAAGAGGGAAAGCAAGCGATACACTTGCTGTTGGGCAAATGTAAGAGCGATATAAATGTTAGTAAGAAACACAATAATGATCAATTGGGTACTTATTTTAACTACATTATGTATAATGATAATACTCATTAAGTTGTGTACTACAAAATCGAAAGACTTAGGCAACGAACTTGCTGGCGCAGTCAAATATTGAGTTTTATGGCAATTGAAATGCAGCGAGTCAGCAATGCCAAAAATTGAGTTAATATTAAACAATATTATTTGACACACTCAAGTGATAGAAGAAGAAGAAGAAGAAGAAGAGTTAAAAGCGAGCAAATGAGAGAGCAAGCGATACACTTGCTGCTTGCCAGACAGAGACAACTAACGCACTGACCTTAACATTTGTTGCTGCAATGAACTTGTGAGCAGGCGCAGCAGCGCAACGAAAGATTGGGACAACAAACTGGCAGCGAATTGAAATAGGAAACCGTTTCTCAGCTGCCTGGCAATCGCCAGGAAACAACTTTTCTTCGGCTGGCTAGTATTTGGAAAACGCTTTGACTCCGCGACTGACAAAAATCTAAGCAGCGCGGCGGCGAGGAGCCTGCACCTGTTGCTGCCACTGTTGTGGCAAGTTGAAAGGCTGCACTGCAGCATGCCGCAGTCAAAGTCATAAATAACTGAAATCTCTATCTATGCTACCGAATCAGCAGGCCGCAGGCCGCTGTTGCAGTTGCACACAGCACTGACGCTCAGTTGCAGTCTCGGTTGCAAGCAGCAGCGTATATATGGTCTATAACTGGCTGACTGACTAGCCGATTAGCTGGCTGCCCAACAACAATTGTTAGGGATCGCACCGCGTGCGTTATCTCAATATATAGATGTATATAAACATGTATGTGTATATAGTTATAGATAGATAGACCTTAGACTGAGCACAGTCGCACTTTAATCTGGTTCTGGGCGCTGAGCGCATTAATTATGCGTTTTCAAGCAGCAAACAATTTTTTTTCTCCGCCATGCAGCGCATGCTTCTTCTTCGCCTTTGTTGTTGTATGAATTTCTTGGCACGAGTTGCTTAATTAATTTAATTAATGTTTTCGAAAAGCGACTGCGGCGCTGCCGTTGACGCCACTGATGAGTTCGTTCGTTTGTACATGCGTTGTTGTTGCTCCCCCTGATTCTGTTTCGTATTCTAACGGTAGCACGAATGCTCACAGCAAAGGCATTGAAAAACCCAGAGAAAAATCCAACACACGCACACCTCTGAGCCGCGAGTTGGGACCACACCACTCAGCACTCAGCAGTCAGCACACTTGCTGTGAGTTCACATCGTCTGCGACGAGATTTCCATATAAATATTCAAATAACTTTTCGATTTCGATCAATTCGCAATTAGAAAAGTCCACAAACAAAAAAGCAAAAGATTTGGCATTTTGAATACAAAATTAATAAAAACGAAACAAACGAGAGAGAGAGAGAGAGAGAGAGAGAGGCAGGGGAAAAACACAATCACTGCATTTTCTAATGTTTAATTAAAATTTATGTGATGCGCGCTGGCGAAGCAAAAGAACTTCTGTCCAGCTGTATTAATGGAATTCATTTGAAATTTCCTGCCATTAAAAGTTGTCACAACATGTTTTCCATCTCTCGATCTCCCATTCGATGATCTGCATTTCCATTTTCAACTCCCCTCCCCGCTCCGCCAGCGACCCCGCTGTGGCACTTGACTCGGCCACAGGGCCAGACAATCGTCATCATATCGTATCATAACATATCTTCTAATGCCGCTGCTGCTGCTGCTGACTTGGGCTGGTTGCATAATGTGGCCAGAGTGCGTGTGAAAAGCATGCGACGCTGTCGTCTAGACGCCGTTGGGCGACCTCAAACTGCGCGTCAAGTGAAAATTTATCCACACAGATCGTAATCAGTCAAAACGCGTTGAAAGTCTTCGATCAGCGGGGCACAGTGAGCATCTTGAAATCCATGTGAAAACTTATTTCTACCAGAGAAGCGAAAGGTGGCCAAGGAATTGCAATCGAAACAATCTTGCTAGCAATTCAAGTAGAGATTAATTGAAAATTCTTGCTTGCAATTCAAGTAGAGATTAATTGAGAATTTCACAAACTCGCAAGTTGGCTAAGTTCTCAGTTCGCAGTTTGCAAATGGATGTGGGTCAAGGTGACATGCAAATCTGCGAGCCGATAACTAATCGATTAGTGCAGTCGAGTTGCACGCGCAGTCGATATTCATTGATGCGCATTTGTCGTAATTATCAACTGACGACAGCTTGAGTGCCAGCAATGTGGATCGAGTTTTGAGTATTGGCATTCGAGAGCGGCGATAGAACGAAATCGATAAGACTTATGGCAGACATTCATCATAATTATCCGTGACAGTCTAATCGATCGCCGGCCAAGAACATTAGTGCAGCGCAGAAGGAAAGTCGCTGCGAGTCGTTGCAAGAGTCTGTGGCATTCTCGTTGCTCTATCGCTGGCCATCAAATTTGTGCATTTGTGCAGCGATCCGGCGCATTGTGCAACACAGATGCGGCACATTTAATTTGTTGCCAGCGGACGCAGCAGGCAGCAGGCAGAAGGCGGAGCAAGCGAGCGAGCGATTGTCGCTAGCTGCAGTTGCAGTTGCAGTTGCAGCATTCGTATTGATTTATGCGCAGGCGGCGAAACTTCAAAGTCCAGCGCTAGAGAGTGGGCGGGAGGGGCGTGAGAGGTGTGTAGATAGTCTTATGACATGCAGTCAGCAGTCAGCACTAAGCTGACTGGCCACGGAGCGTATGCGTAATGTGCTGGCGGCGTGTTGCTAGCTGCCAGTTTCGCCGATTCACCGCTACAGAGCATTGACACTATCATCATTAACATGATCAGCTCAAGGATGCCACCAAAGCGCACAGGGCAGACGGGTGTGTGGGGAGGGGGGTGGAGTTGAGCGACTATTGACAGCCGCAGTTAACAAGCGCTTTAGGAAATTTATCTTTCAAGCATCATAAATCATAGAAGCAACCGAAAACAAACGACGGCAGTCCAACTCTCAGGTTATATAACAATTTCGTTGCCGCTTCACGGGGGCGGGGAGGGAGGCGGGCGCAAGAATCGCGCACTTGCCATGCTCGCTGACTTAATTACCCAACTGAGACTCGCTCCTCTCTTCCTCGCGCCATCTCACTCCCTCTCCCTCTCTCTCTCTCTGTGTCTCTCTCTGGCGAGCACACTGTGCCTTTAATTGTGTACTTTATAATTACGCGGTGGCACCTCTCGTGCCGCTTGTGCGCCGTGTGGCATATGCCACAAGAGAACCTGCCTTCGCTTTAGTTCTTCTGCTTTTTTGACTGATTAAGAAAATGATGAGGATGCAGCCAAGCGTCCAAAATGTTGCGTCCAATGCTGATAAACAACAACAACAACAACAAAAACAACTAGACGAACAATTACAACTATATAAGCGCACGAAGCGTGTGCAGTCAATAAAACCAAAACCAAAAGAATATATTTATTTTTATGCATCTTTTATACGCTGCTCGAAATAGTTGCGACGACGACCATTTAAATATTTCTCGAGTGCGATTTAGAACCCAATTTAATGCCACTGAAAACGCTCTTAAACGCCCAGCCGCGATAAAGCGCAATTAAGACGACTATCTGAAGATTCTAGATCAGCTGCAGCTAGTTACCATCTGGCTAAACAATAGTTAGTGTAAGCAGTGCATAATCAAAGGGCAGCCTAGTTCAATGATTGCTTCTAAACTTAATTATGTGCATTGCAGTTAGACAACATATTCAGAATAGAATGCAACTCAATTGATAATTCATTTGGTTTTATGATTCCCAATGCCAACACATAATATAGATAATATAATATTGATTAAATTAGCGAAGTTGTGATTAGCAAATTTGTTGTGAAGTTTGCTGTATTTCAAGCAGATTTCTACTAAATATAATGGAAGCTGTATGTAGTTTAGAATAAGCACGTTTAAAAATTTAAATCCATACACTGAATTATTATATTAAGTGCAGGGAAAAGTAGTTAGCTAAAAATATATTAATTTTGTATATTTGTTATATGGAAACTATCTAAGCAAGAACTACAGGGAATAGAGCACTTTAGAGTCTATAAATATTAATGTTTTTAAGTCATTGTCAAGACATAAGAAAAATGTAGAGATAATGGTAGCTGCATATACTGTATAATATGCACATATTCTTAAATCAACACACTGACTTATTTATTTTTATTTATTTAATGTTAAAAAATTTGAATTTTGTATATTTGTTACATGTGAAGTCGCTTAGCAAGAACTACAAGTTTTTGGTGAAGTTATTTACAGAGAAGAAAGCTTAAGTAAAACGTTGTTGAAAGTACTAATTACAATTTATGAGGAAGCATTAACAGCAGAATTCTATCAGATTGTTGTTGTATTTAAACTAGATTTCTACTAGATATAATGATGACTGCATATACCTTGGAATATGCACATATTTCCAAATCTATGCATTGAATTATTTACTATATTTAGTATAGGAAAAAGTAGTAAACTAAAAATATTTGAATTTTGTACATTTACATATTATATCTAAACTCTTTTAGCAAGAACTACAATTTTGGCGAAAATATTTACAGGGCAGAAAGCTTTACAAAAACGTTCTTAAAAGTATAAAATTTCTTTTGTCATTGCTTTAAACTAATTACAATTTATAAGCAAGCATTAATAGTAACATAGACTTGCAAGTTGTAGATAACTATATAATTCTTGTGAAGTTTGCTGTATTTAATGTAGGTTTCTAGTAGATATATTGGCAGCTGCAAATACTTTAGAATATGCACATATATCCAAATCTATAGGAAAAAGTAGTAAGTCAAAAGTATTTGAATTTTGTGTATTTGTTATATGCAAACTCTCTTAGCAAGAACTACAAGTTTTTGGTGAAGTTATTTACAGGGAAGAAAGCTTTAGTGAAACGTTTCTTTCTTATGTCATTTCTGTATACATACTATTTACAATTTGTAAGGAAGCATTAATAGTAACAAAGACTTGCAATTTGTGGATAATTTTATTTTCTTAAAGCGCAGATCATGTATTTGTAAATCAGAATTGCTTTTTGCTGCATCTCTTCGATCAACTGTTAGGAGAGACTTTTTTCGCTAGCTCTCTGCTGCTTTCTTTTTGCTGCCCCGACTCCCCTTGGGTGGCTGCAACTCTTTCTGCTGCTTGCTTTCGTCTTGTTCTGCGGCGCATTCATCAATTGTCAATTTGTGCAATTAAATTGCCTTGGCATTTGCCTGCTGTGCAGAGCGTTAAGCTCTCACGATGCCAGCTGCTGACGTCGCTGGCTCCCTCTCCCTCCACTCTCCCGCCCCTTGATGCGGTATTGCGAACTGTGTGTGCCCCACCCTGGGGCAAGACAGAGTCGTATAGAGCGATAGATATGAGCAGCGTCCAATCATAATTCAACTGCTTATCGCAGTCGAGTGCATCTCTAGTTTCGCTGCGGCAAAGGCAGCGTGCTGTTGCCGTTTGTGGCGCATGAGTTGGCGAGCGAGGCCGCGTTGCAAGTTGCGCCATCCGACCGTAAACTTGCGACAAAATGTCGCGTGCTCTAAACTGCAGTTATGCAACTTTACAATGCCTGACAACTCGCTGACAATGTGGCCGTAAACTGTGCGGCTTTATAACAATACCAAGCGCGCGGCCTATCGATAAATTTGTAATCGGTTATCGAACTCCAAACGCGCTGCTTTGCTCTCGGAAAACTGACAAATTGCACTGCAAATTGTTTGGCAAGTCGTGAAAAGCGACGACACCTGATAATAAACGTAGTATTCGGGGCCATGCAACGTGCAGCACAAAATGCATGCCGCATGCCGTATGCCGTATGCCGCATGCCGCATGCCGCTTGCTGCATGCAGTGAGCGTGGGTGTTAAATTATAGCCAACGGCCCGACATTGGCCTCACACTGACAGCTCCAGCTGCAACTTCGGCTGGCAACTTGCAACGCGAGCTGATGGACGGCAACATTGGCGCGTCAATGTCATCGAGCGAGGCAGCCTTGTGCCCGGCGGCGTTGCAACAACCGGGTTTGCGCCACTCGCGCCCGCCTTCTTCAAACAGTTAATAATTGTATTTTGCTGCCACACTGCCACTGCCACAGTGCCACAACGTTGTGGCAGTGGGCGTTGCAGTGGGCTGCTCGTTCACTTTGACACTTTGCTCAGCTGAGCTGGCTTCGGTGGCGTATACTTAATGCCTGCCATTTATTCCTTCTCATCCTCCTCCGAGGAGACAATCATTAGGCATCGCCACATAATTTGACCAAAATCGGTCGCACTCCACACCACCACCAACAACAACAGCAGCAGCAGCAACTCAGCGCGGAGTCGGAGTCAATAAAACGTTGCAACGTTGCAACGTTGGCGGCAAAGATGAGAAAGCAACGCGCTCTGCGATCACCGCCAGCTAAATTAGTTGTCATGGGAATTTATTGTGCCATTTGCCCAGCACAAAGTCCCCAGCAGCCGCGCTGCTGACGCTGCACCACACACTCCGCCATCACCATCATCATCACCATCATCATCATCATCATCATCATCAACTGCGCTGAGCTGCGCTTCACTTGCATATCAGTCCAGAAACGAAACAAAACAGCACGAAGCACGACATTTACTCGAGGGTATTCCAAAGCAACTCACAGTACTCAGAACACTGTATATCGTATATGCCAACGAAATAAAAGTAGATACCAATTTTACTCGTTAAAGCTTGTGCTTTGGGCCAACACACATTCATAAGACTGTGGCATGCATTTTGCTAGCTAAACCCAACAAAAGAGTTGCGTCAAATACATCACAAGAAATAGTAAAACTTTACGAAGTAATGTAAAGTTTCTCAAATGATTTTCAATGTCAATAAAGGCCTTAATTCCTTGAAAGCATAATTTGAAACAAATTCAATAGCTTTTTGTTTCAAATAATAATAAAAATTTACGAATTAATGTAAAGTTTCTCAAATGATTTCGAATGTCAATCAAGACCATAATAACCATTCATTGAAATAATAATTTGAAACGTATTCAATTTCATTTTTTATTATTTTTAATAATAATGTAGTGTTTCAAATGATTCTGAATGTCAATCAAGGCCTTAACAACAATTCCTTGATAGAATAATTTGAAATATATTCAATGCCTTTTTTTTTTAAATAATAATAAAAGTTTAAGAAGTAATGTAAAGTTTTTAAAATTAATTTGTAACATTCAATTCCTTTTTTTCAATATTACTGTAAAGTTTCTCAAAAGATTTTGAATGTCAATGTCATATTAATCACCTTTTTTTTTAAGTATTAATGTGAAGTTTCTTAAATGATTTAGAATTTTTATCACGAATAATTTGAAAGATATTTAATACCTTTTTTTAAATAATAATTCACAGTTTCATAAAGCATTTTGAATGTCAATCAAGGCCACAATAACAATTCCTTGAATGAATAATTTGAAACATATTCAATACCTTTTTATTAAATAATAATGTAAAGTTACTTAAATGATTTAGAATGTGAATTACGACTAATTTAGAACGTATTCAATAAAGTTGTAAAGTTTCTTAAATCGTTTTGGATGTCAATAACAATTGCAACATTGTTTGAGACTTGAAAGAATAAGTTGAAAGGTATTAAAAATCTTTCAATAATTCCTTCGAATAGCTGTCATTATTAATGCTATTATCTACTTGTGATAGAGCTGATAGATTTGTGGTATCTACAATTAGACAATTTGTTTGCAATTATGTCTACTTTATTTGGTGTTGAGCCGCGAATTGGAAATTGCCAAACTTGGCTAAAATAAATGCGTCTGCAGAATGCTACAGCAAACAATAAAATGCAAGGCATTCAAGTGGATTCTATTATTATTACCTTTGGACCATTCTTAATGCACAATAATTTCTAATTAGAAATTGACAAAGTCGTAAAATATATACCCAGAAAAATAACAGCAACGATTGAATGAATGAAAAGGCAATCAAATTTGCAGAAGAGGCAATTTGGCTGCCATTATGTTTAAGGATATGGTGACTGCATGGTTGAAATGCGTAATTGATGAATTATTGCTATTGATATGAGCAGCATGAGCATTAATTACAGTGGAGCTGCTCTATAAAGAACAGCAGCGATTTTTATGCGATGCTTTTGTGTGCGTCGCGGTGCACGTCGGGTTCATTATGGAGCTGCTCGACTGCAATCTAATCTTAATATCTCGTGCGGCGAGTCGCGTACTCGAAGCACGCACGCAGCGCGTACGGACGAGTGCGCGGATGCAACAATGTGTGGCACAATGGCATTGCGCCATCTGCACAACTCGGCATTCAAGTGTGAGAGACTCACAGACTCCCAGCAGACCGAACAGACTGAAGACGATCATGCGCATGATTAGCCAACAAAATGTGGCAAGTTCTCAGCGCAGAACCTTGCCGCATCGTCTTCATCGTCTGTTGTTGCCGTCCCTCGCCGCTTGCCAATTTGTATTAGAGTTTAATTATGCAAATAATGCGCAGATCCAAAGATTCTCAGACAGTGCTTTCTAACTGTCAACTGTCACAAGAATGTCTTTCGCTGTCGTGTGTGGCTCATTTGTCTGTAGGCGCTTCATCAGCTCAGCTCAGCTCAGCTCGCTTCAGTTCAGTTCAGTTCAGTTCAGCTCAGTTCATCTGCTGGGCTGCTGTTTGTTGTTTTTCGACTGTCGTCGCCATCAGCGTAATCTATTATTAAAATGCCATTAGAGCGGTGCAGCAGCCTCAACGGCAATCGCAATTATTGACCATATATATATATATATATATATATGTATATATGTTTAGATGTCAGCATTTTGCCGTATTTCATATATCATCGCAGAGCCCGAAAGCACCATCATATTTCACATATGCCACATTTTTGCTTGCCCCTCATAGAAAGCCAGCCCCAGCGTAAACGTTGTCCAAATATTTGGCGCGCGTAGCTCGCGTGTCCTCAGGGCCAATACTCTACACAACAACTCGACTCTCTTCACAGAAGCTACACATGCTAGTTGTATTTGGCACAACTGTTCAAACTATTATAGTTTAAATTTACTTGACAAGAAGAAAGACAACAAAACATTGTTAGAAGTTTGAATACAAGGAATATTGTTGAGATTTTAGGCTGAATTTTCGACTTTAATTTTATGCTTTTATTTACTTTAAATCATTTATACAGTTTGGTGCACATATTTCAATGTATTTTGTGTGTTAATCAAGGAAGAGATTTTAAATTGAAATTTTCCTCAGCAGCTCAGTATTCTTATAGTGTTTGGCACAACTATTTCAACTATTATAGCTTAAGTTTTGTTTAACAAAAACAAAAACAGCAGAAATAGCATTCTATGAAATTCAAAAATAAGAAAAAGTGTTGAGATTTTAGACAGAGTTTTCCACTTCAACTTTCTGTTTCAATTTAATTTAAATAATTTATACAATTGGGAGCACCTTTGTTAATTTATTTTATATGTTAACAAAATGAAGAGATTTGAAATTCATATTTTCCTCAGAAGCTACATATTTTAGTAGTATTTGGCAAAACTATTTAAACTATTGAGCTAGTTTACTTAACGAAAAGAAAGACAACAACAACAAATTCCACGAAATTCTAAAACAAGGTTTATTATTGAGATTTTAGGCAGAGTTTCCTACTTAAATTGTCTATGAATTCTATGAATTTTAAGACTAGGAATTATATTGAGATTTTAGCGAGTTTCCTACTTCAATTTGCTAAATAATTTATACATTTGGTAGCACAAATTATAATCTATTTTATATGTTAAACAAATGAAGATACTCCAAAGTAATATTTTATATTTTAAGGGATTTTCCTGAAGTTATTTTGCACTGCACATTTCTAAATAATTTTGTATGATTTTACAAATTATTCAGTTTCCTGGGCAAGTCTATTTCTCTAAGAGTATTAGCATGTGCGGCAGCTTGAATTTGGCTCAATCTTGACTTCTTTTTGGTAAATTTTCAGCGCGCTTTTCTCATATTTGTGTGGGGCAATTAAATTGGCCCAAGTGCCAAAACGTTGTGCGGTTCAGCGCTTAGTCTTGCTTTGTGTTTTTCTATGTTTTCATGTTGTTGTTTTTGCCAAATTAAAACTTTGCATAATCAAGTGCCAAAAAGAAATAAAACTAAAACCTAAAACACAAAAAAATGGGCCTTTAACCATTAAACACAATTAAGTTTTCAGCATTTCCCTGCAGCCCGTCATCTCTCTCGCTCTCTCTCTCTCTCTCTCTCTCTCTCTCTCGCTTTGTCTATCCCTATCTTTGTCTCGTTTGCACTGTGGCGAAATTAACAGTTCATTAGCTAAAGCTATGGCAAATATTTTACTTCTTGCAACCAATTAATGCCTCCCTTTGGGGCAGCACCCGGAGGCAACGCAAAGTGACGGCCCACTGATGATGTATGTTTAACTGGCTTGAAAGAGGGCAACTACGGTGCGGCGGGACAGGGGAAGGGGGGGAAGATAGACCTCCCAGTCGCGGCTGACAAAACCATCGAAAGCCGTTATATAAATCTATTCACGCCAATCATTTGAGCTGTGAAACTGGCCGCAGGTTTAATGATATTTCACTTCGCCTCTCCCCCCTCAAGCGCCGTCGTCAGCTCAGCGGCGTCGACAGCTTCCCAAGGCGCTGATCAGGTCAATTCTTTGAATTCAACTCAGCTAATAGTATCTGCAAATATTATGCACTTTTTTGCCCAAATTCAAGATTGCTTTGGCTGCTTGAAATTGCAATTTTCTAGAGCACATCTTACTGCATTATATAAGACAAATGTTCCCCTTAATAGGCTACTGATTCGATATATGTTCAGCAGCTTAATAGCTGAATAAGATACGCTCGAAATTGTTGAGTTGGTGCGTCTTGAAATTTTATGAAATTTGCTTGATCAAACTGTTTACAAAATATGTGGTTAAGCTCAACGTCTGCTTTTGCTCCGCTTCAGCAGAAATCTCTTCAAATTGTCATAAATTGATGAATTCTTACTGTGAAATATTGCGTTAAATAGAACATAAGATTGTCAGCTAAATTCTCAGTTTTAAATATAAATTTTATCAACACTAATTGAACACATTGCTTTGTCTGCTTGAAATTGAACATTTCTAGAGCATATCTTGCTGCATTATATAATACAAATGGTTCTATTGATTTAATATATGTTCAGCAGCTTAATAGCTGAATAAGATACGCTCGAAGTTGTTGAGTTCGTCTTGAAACTGTATGAAATTTGCTTGCTCAAATAAACAAAATATGTGGTTATGCTCAGCTTCAGCTAAAAATCTCATCAAATTGTCATAAATTAATGGATCATTACTATGAAATATTGAGTTAAATAAAACAGAAGTTTGCCAGCAAAATTCTCAGAGCATATCTTGCTGCATTATATAATACAAAACTTTCTATTGATTCAATATATGTTCAGCAGCTTAATAGATGAATAAGATACGCTCGAAATTTTTGAGTTGGTGCGTCTTGAAACTGTATGAAATTAGCTTGCTCAAACTATTTACAAAATTTATGGTCAAGCTTAAATGCTTTTGCTCAGCTTCAGCAGAAATCGCATGAAATTCTCATAAATTAAAGAATCATTACTGTGAAATACTGAGTTTAATAAAACAAAAGATTGCCAGCTAAATTCTCAGTTTGAAATATACATTTTATCAATACTAATTGAGAGGAAAAAAAAGTATCGCCCAAATGATGCTCTTCGTTAAATAGAAACATCAGCTGTTTCTGGCCAGCTTCGCTATTATTGGAAATATCCATTTGACTACTGCTTAAGTGGCCTTTGTCATTTCTGAAAATTCATAATGAATTAATAGAGAGAAATAAAAAATGTATGCATACGAGCAGAGCGCATACATATTGAACAACTTAACAGATTCCCTTCAAATCCGCCAGTTTTGTGTGGCAGTTTGATCAGCGATCACGGATTGTCACACTTTCATTGTGGAGTCGAGGCGGCGGGAATGGGCAGGAAAAGTGTGCTTTAGAACACACGTCAACGCATCTAGAAGTTGGCGCACAAGCTGGCAAACTGACGAGCTGCGAATTTGCAATCAATGATTAGCATAATCATCTTTAAACATTTTGCGTAGAACCATTAAATTGGCATTAAGATCGCGCGCAAAAAAAAAAAATACATCGGATAGACATAAACGTTGATATGACACCATAAAATGCTAAATCGTCGAGCTAGAAAACCAATCGTCCGAAAAAATGCCACAAATAAATATAAATATGCATGCGCAAAAATCGAGCATAAATTTGGAGGCGAACAAAGCGCGCAACCCGTTCAAGTTGATCAAAAAAACAATGGCCAGTTGTATAAATAGTTGTGAGACGTTGAAGTTCATAATTTTGCGGAATTGTGGGCACAACTGTAAACTGAACTGGATTAGTCGCGAGATGTAGATAAAGATACAGGCCCCGTGTCAACCAGCAGCAACCAGATTGACTATCTGACGGGGGCGTCGCTGCGGCTTCACATTGCATACCAACAGGCGCTGACGGGGCCGGGAGTTGTGGCCAACAGAGCAGGCTAATTGGCATGCGTCGACTGCGTCCACTGCGTCGGCTGAGTCGGCTGCGTCGTCTGTTGCCTGTCAGTCCAGGAATTTGTGCGCCCAAATTGGCAGCTATTGTGGCTGGAGGAGCTGACCTACTTTGGCGCCAGTGCGCTTTTGGCTAAACTCCAAAAACAGTCAACGCAACGCAACGCAGCGCAGCGCAGTGCAGCGCAAGCGAAATGTATCTGCCAGATACTTTTCGCGTGTGCTTTTTGCGCTTTGTGTTGATGCCACGCTGACAAATTATAATACACATGCTCTCGCTCTCTCGCTCTCCCACTTGCGGCCGCTGAATGCGACAACGCGAACAACAGCAACAAAAAATAGCGTTGCCCAAAAAGGTTTCGAGGCAATTTTCATATTGCAGCGCTGTCCGTTTGCGAGCATTTAACTGATAATTGATTGATTTATTGCTTTATTGTTTGCTAAATCAGTCGCAAAAACAAGCAAGAAAATCCAATTCGATTCGAATCGATCGCATCGCATCGCATCGATCGCTTTGGAGTTAAACAAAAGCCCAGCCGTCGTCTTGTGTGTCATGTATTTATTGTAGTCTCGCTGCACAGTTGTGGCATGATGAGTTAAGGTCTCTTCGCATCGCTGATCGCTGATCACCGATCGCTGACACGCCGAAGGACATTTATCTGATTGCCGCGAGTCGACAACGAAACTACGACCGATAAATATCAACAACACGCCGACAGTCTATAGCTTCTATACTCATACTGATAATATAGTCATTTCGCGGCATTCATCAATTACTGCATTTAGAATAGCCAAGCGACGCATCGAAATGAAGACATTATTAACTGATAGCTGGCGATTTGATAAATCGTGTTTCTGACTCCATTCAAATGCGCGCCAAACAATTAAGAAATTATTGAAATCTCTGGCGAAATTGGCGCAAACAAAACTCAAACTCAAGCGAAAGAAAGCTGCGAAATTGACAAATTAGAAGGGCAAAAAATAAAGACTGAAATTAAATAACCAGCGCTATAAATAACTCTGACCGCATTGACAATATTAGCAGCATTATATATAGCTATGATTATCAAAAGCAGATAGCAGCAAAAGTTGGCAATAGATGAAGAAATGTCACGAAGTAACTAACTAAAAGAATGTTATTAGCATAGAGTAAATAAAAGCAATTAAGATAATATTGCTTAATATTGAGAAAAGTATTCATGTAAAGTATTGAAATAAATAATAATTCAACATAGCTTACAATAAATTGACTAAATTTGAAACAATTATTACATTATCAAAAGAGTCAACATTAATTACAAATTGTTCTAAGAAGAGCAAATATTAGTTAGTGCAAGTTTTGAATTGCAAAAAGTGCCAAGTAAAGTAAACTTTCATTGACAATGTTAGGCGTACTTTATTCAATTCTGTTCATTAATATATATAGAATAGTGTGTAAATTGGCAGGCAACTTTTATTATATGGCACCTTGCATTAGTTTTGCAAATGAATTGTGCAACCAGAAGAATCGCAAGTTGCAGCCATCAAGTCGCATAACAAAGGCCAAGTGTGTGATATAAGTGCGTTGTCGTTGTTGTGGTTGCAAGCAATTTGCATGCCACTTGCTGTGCATTAAGATGCATTAACAACAGTTAAGCGCAACTCTTTGGCGGGCTATTAAACAAATGCGAATGTCAATTGCAAATTAAAATAATAGCAAGCAAGAAATGGTATTGCGACAACGCGCTGCAGATGCAAAATGGGCTGCAAAATTGATTTGCAATCGATCGAGCGATCGCACTTTATATAAACACACCGGAACTGGAGCGCATAATCATGCAAATATGTCGCGCAGCTTCAATGAGATGCGGCTGGTGGCAAGCGGCAAGCGGCAAGCGGCAAGTGTTGCACTTAAATGAGGCGCATTTAATTGAAACTGTGGCAATTTCTAAAGGCAGGCGAACATCCTGCATGCCACAAGTTGCGGAAGCAGCCTGCCACACACGGCGGAAGTGCGGAAGCATTGCCATATGCGAAATTACTAAATTAAAAAGCAATTAAACAATATGGGAAAAAAACAGCCGGCATCCACATTTAAATTATAAACAAATGAGACAGCTGGAAGCCCAACACAACCAGAGAGAGAGAGAGAGAGAGAGAGAGAGAGAGGCAGGGAGAGGGAGAGGGGGACGGAGGGAGAGCGCAAGTGCAGGCAGGTTGCGGTTCCTTGTTAATTGATTATGCAAGTGGCGCATTTGGTTTTGTGTAAACAAGAATTTTAATAACTCAATCAGCATAAATTGACGACAACGTCGCACAAAATATAAAAAAAGAATATAATTGAAAAGCTGCGAGGACGCAACGCAAACTCCGACAGCCGACGCGTGAAATACTCTAAGCAGCAAAAGTTGCTGAATTTAACTCTGCAAACAATGAAATTTGTTGCTTTGTGGTTGGCTCAAAATGAACTGCATTACTTCTAGTTAATGTTGCTAAATTCGTAATTTTAAGTGGCAATTATGCTTAGTTTGTCAAGTGTATTTTTTGTAGTATTTGAAAGACTCGCAGTTGGCAGAGTATTGAAAATATACTAAACGCAAAGAAGCAGCACGAAATGACGGCAATTTGGCAGCCTTGCAGCGTTTGCAGGTTGCCAGTTGCCAGTTGCAAGTGGCAAGTGGCAAGATAGCAGCTAAAAGCTGCAGCTAAAGTTGGAGCTGAAGCTGGTGCCAATTTGATGGCCATCACTCGGACTGACTGTCAAACGCATGCCAACAACAGTTTAGTGCAACAATTAGCAACACATTTTCGCCAAAGTGCCACAGACAGAGGCAGAGTCGAAACGCGGCAAGACGTACCACAGAACATGCAGACAGACAGCGAGACAAGGCGACAGGACAGACCGAGAGACAGTTGAAACCAAAGAAGTTGAAGACCAACAGACGGAGGGACATTCACTCACTCCAGCAGTCGACCAGAACGGGACAGGGAGAGCGATATAACCAGAACCTGAACCACGAGTACACACACACGCACACTCGCACACACAGTCGCTGCAGTGGGGCTAAGTGGTTGCTTAGCTGCTTCGCTCTTAATCAAGCGTTAATTTGCTGGCCAAGAGACAAGCGCAACTACTACGAACATATGCAACACTGTTGCCTGTTGCCTGTTGCCTGATGCCGCGCTTTGTGCCTGCCTAGAGATGGCCAGACCTATGCGCCAAGTGTCGTGTATAAAAAGCAACACTTCATGGCCCAACATCATCAACGTAATGTCGAGCAAATAGAGTAGCTAAAAGGCTACCACTGGGATCTTAAACTATATGTCAAGCATTGCAATAGAAAGCATTTGAATAACACAGCATAGAAGATGTACATCATTAGTTTTGCTATTAGCTTTTCTTATATATTTGAAACGTTATAAGCTTTAAAAGTAGCTAAAAGGCTAGCACAGGGATCTTAAACTATATGTCAAGCATTGCAATAGAAAGCATTTGAATAACACAGCAATAGAAGAAGATGTACATCATTTGTTTTGCTATTAGCTTTTCTTATATATTTGAAACGTTATAAGCTTTAAAAGTAGCTAAAAGGCTAGCACAGGGATCTTAAACTATATGTCAAGTACTGCATTTGAATAAGACAGCAATAGAAAAAGATACACATCATTTATTTGACTATTATTCTCAAGGCTTTCTTACTTATTTGAAACACTATAAATGTTAAAAGTAGCTAAATGGCTAGCATAGGGATCTTAAACAATATGGCAAGTACTGCAATAGAAAGCATTTAAATATGACTGAAATACAACAATATACACATTTATTTTATTTGGCTATTATTCTTAAGCGTCTCTTACTTATTTGAAACGCTTTCAACGTTAAATTTGCAGTAAGTTTGCTATGACATTGTCAATTAAATTGGGCATAAGCTAGTCGATTTATAGTTCTATTTTTTGCAATTTAAGAAACTGTTCTGAAACATTGTTTATTGTTGCTGTTAACTATCGGCGATAGGCTCGTAAAGTGTCATCTCTTTCATGTTTGCCCCTTGACTGCAGTTGCAGTTGGATTTGGGCTTTAAATTGGATACACGTGTTTGCTATTTGTCACACTGTCTAACATTTGTTGTGCCTATCTTTGTGTGTGTCTGTGTGTGTGTGTGTGTGTGTGTGTGTGTGTGTTGCAGCAAGGCGTCCCAGTTAAGAGTTCTCGCTAAGAAGTTGGCAAATTGAATTTATGGCCGCGATCAGCGGCTAAAAGTAAAACCGAAAATTGTTTTTAATGGCCATTATAATAATTATAGACTGTGATGGATTTTATAATGTAACGCTCGTAAAATTAATTAAAAGAGCACGTTAAGACTCGACGAGGCACAGAAACTAACAAACAGATGATAACGAGTGAGAGAAGGTTCAACAACCTGTCAAGTTATCAATTCAGCATAATATCAGCAACAGCAACAACAACAATGGAACACTGCACACAATGTGTGTTTGCAGAACATTTACAAAATGATACATACATAATGAAGACACTGAGACAGAGACGGCAACAAGGCTGAGTCGAGTTGCGAGAAGAGAGAAAGACGTCAGTCAGCGCGGCACTTAAACTGAAGTCTGCCGAAAATATCGGTAAAACATAATAAATTTGATGACAGGCTTTTGTTCATTTTATTGCCATTATTATTTCTGATATCGTCGCAGTCGCAGTCGCAGTCGCAGTCGCCGTCGACGTCGCCGTCGCAGTTGACGAATATTTTGATTTTGATTTTGATTTGGATTCGGATTTCGAGTGTTGGACTCGCTGCGTCGCTTGAACAATAAAAATCAGGACTATTGTCTGGCACAATCTAAGTCAATACACCCATCACACACAATAGAGCCACGAAACCTGAAGAAACCAGCGAGCATAAAAAGCAAGCAGCAAGCAGCCAGCAGCCAGCAGCAAGAGGCGAAAACAAAAACAAAAAGCCAACCCGGACTGTGTGCCACACGTTGACAATTAAAACCGTTACCAAATACTTGACTAGTTGGTCGATGATCAGCGCGCAGACAACCACAAAAAAAATACAACGAAAAAACAATACAAACCAACAATAAAAGCAAAACAAAAAAATAGCCCATTGTTCGGCGCATTCATTTATTTTTCTACTCTTTTCTGCCTCATTTGATTTTTGCATTTTGCAAATAAATGTTAGCAATTTCTTATTGTGAATTAATTTGCATGCGAGACACCGAGAAAGTCGCCTCTTGGCCACCAGCAAAAATGCGGCGATAAAACGATTGCAATTATACAAAATCGATCTCGCAACTTCAGAGCCCTCTGCCAATACGTAATGCTTATTACATCGTTACAAAATGCCAATAATTTATGCGGCGATAGCTCTGATTTTTCCACACAACGTTCAACAAATAATTGAAAGCTCAACTGCCGTAAATAATGACTGGCAGAGATATTCAATTTAATCCGGGAGTTGTCATTAGGATTAGCATATAAATATTGTTTTAATATGCGGCTAAAAGCAGTCGGTGGACATAAATATTCGAAATCCATTTTTAAATATCTATTTGAGCTGCCAAACGCATTTCTCCAAAGCATAATAACTTAACGAATTAAAGGTTTGTTCTAAATACTAACTGTCAAATTGAAAATGTAAATTTGCGGCAATCTGCTTAAATATTCGCATTGATTATTATATTAATTTATCTCTCGAGCGGCAAGATCTAACAGCTGCATTAAATGACTCAGTAATGAAGTGCAATCACTGACTTTAATCCTTTTAAAGACGTTCTAATAAGTGTAATCGATTATCGAAATACATAAAAGTTTTAGAGTTGCAATTTGTTATTGATTTCATTAATTTTCTATAAGAAAGTAATCTACTACTACGCTATTCGCATTTTAGTTACTTCTTCAAAAGAATATTATAGATTTCACTTAATCGCTGCCTTAGTAATCAAGTGCTATCACTAACTTTAATCCTTTTAAGTAAGTCTAATCGATTATGAAAATAAAACGAGTTAAAGAAGTGCAAATAGTTATTGATTTCATTAATTTTCAATGAGAAACTAATCTACTACTATTATTGATTTCACTGAGAATATTATTGATTTCACTTAGCTTAGTAATGAAGTGCAATCACTGGATTTAATACTTTCAAATAAGTTTAATCGATTATGGGAATAAATAAAAGTTTTAGAAGTGCAATTAGTTATTGACTTCATTAATTTTGAATTCGGTTTCGTTATTCGCTTTTTAGTTACTCTATTCATTTTGAAAAGCATATTATTGATTTGAAATGGTTGGGTTGCGATGCTATCGGCAGTCGACTGGCAAATTGTAACATAATTGGAACTTCTGAAACTTGAAGCGCAGAGATAAGGAGCGATAAAAATCGTTTAGCTTACAAGTCTGGTGGGTTGGCATCGATCGCCTCGATAGGCTAACGATGTCACACATCGATTTATCAGCGAGCGCTGTAAAAGCTGTGAAACGAAGAATTCGAGCCGAGCCGGCTTTGCATAATGCCGGGCAAATACTAAAGACTGGCTAATTTATTGGGCCAAACATTAGCATCGGCTGTCAGAGATGCCAACACACACATTTAGCCGGACTCTTGACTCTCGGCTCTCGGCTCTCGACTCTTGGCGGCGTGAAGTTAATGCCGTTGTCGCAGACCGATCGACCGACCATCTGTTGAAATGGTATGCGAATGAAACGCATAAAAACCTTTGAAATATTTATCAATAGCGCAGCCGCTAGATGTGAAGAATAGGGAGCAAGAGGAGTAGAGATAGAGCGAGAGCGAGCGGGGCGAAGAGATTTAGCAAAACGATAAAGAATGAAAAGTGTTGTCGCTGTCGCTAAGTCTTAAATATGCGTCAAAGAAGTTAATAAAAATGTTAACAAGCACGTCTTAAGCCTTTGTTGTTGTTCTCGATGTTCCCAGCCCACAAATGTCGGGGGTTCTATGAGCCGACAACGACAACGACAACGACGAAGACAATCTCTCAAGCTGCTGGAGTCAAAGGAATTGCTCGCGAGTCAGCTGAAAATGCAAATGCTTCAATAAAACAAGAGATGTTTAAATGTTTGAGTAAAAGTTGGAATTTTAACGAGTGCCCAAAGTAGAGACAAAATGTGTGTGATGTAATTAAGTTGAGATGAATTCTATGTCAAAGTAATAAACAAATACAAATTTAAAGGACAACAGTACTTGAAATTTTGATTGAATGTAAGCAATAGAAAACAATCAACAGTAAATCAGAAAGTATTGTGTCACTAAGAAAGTGACTTAAGGAGCTGCGAACTATCCTAAAATGTGAGCTGCAACTCTTGAGTCATTTGCATAGTTAATTTGTGTAGAAAAATAAATAAACTTTCTATGAAGCAGGGCATTTAAGTGGATATATATCGCTGGCGATGCCATTGACGGCACCTTTCACTCGGCGTTTAGACAAACAAGAGAGAGAGAACGACATAAACTCAAATTATCAGCCATAAATATCAATATAAAGCAAGTGTTTAAAGTAGCCCAACAAATATAAAAAAACTTCCAAAAAAAACGATCGTGAGAAAGGAACGCGCCCAAGTCCACAGACTGTCGCAAGTTCATTGATGAAATACGCGTGCAGTTCGAACACTTTCGGATCAAACACAGAATCGAATACAGAGCAAACTAAAAGCCAAGAAAACGCAGCTGACAATCGACTGCAGTTATCGAGAAAACTGAAGTTGAAATATGGCCAAAAAGAAGAAACAAAATAAAAAAAAAAAAACGAGAGCAGAAGAGGGAAAAAGGTTCTTTCATTCACACTTCGGATGGGGCGCTTTGGGGCACAATTAAGATACATAAATTGCTGTGAATATATCTATTTATTCGATATTCAAACATTCACGCAAATGGACGCGCTGCCATTCATATTCATGTTGGAGGCGGAGCAGTGGGAAATCCAAAAGTGAACCACATACTTTCAGCTTGAATCCAAATTGGAATTGGAAATTGAAGGTGGCGGCCACAGCCAATCTTTTAGATCATTTGCCAGAACACTGCTAACGGCACTTTAGGCACCTGTCTTGCATTGTGTTCAACTTTATTATTTATCATTGAACACTTTAAGTAATTCAATCATTTCGGAATCGCCAACTCGAAAGCATCGGGAGACATAACTTGGCAGATTTGAAAGTCGAGAACGAAAAAGCATTAATAATTTATTGCATTGTACATTTGTATAAATCGAACATCAATTACGACAACGGAAAATTACTAATGTTAAGTAATGAGTGGCATGAAGAAAGCTTAAAGTAATACGAAGTTACAAATGGAGTATGAATAGTATTTAGCGAGTAGGGGAGAGTATGAATAGAAATTACAGAACAGTATGAATAGTACTTAGAGGACTTAAAAGAGTATGAATAGTATTTAGAGGAATATGGAAAGATTAAAGGAAAAGTAAATGACAGAGAAGGAAAAAAACTTAATGGAAAATGAAATTACTGAAAGAGTATGGATAGGATTTGGGAGAAAGAATGAATAGTACTTATTGCAATGAAAAAGGCTTAAAATGAAATGAAAATACAGAAAGAGTCTGGATAGTATTTAGGAGAACGAATGAATAGTACTTGGAGGAATGAAAAAAGCTTAAAAGGAAATGAAATTACAGAAGGATTATGAATTGTATTTAGGAGAGTGAAGAAATCTTAAAGGAAATATAAATTATAGAATGAGTATGAATAATATGTAGGAAAATTAAGAAAGCTTAAAAGAAAACGAAATTACAGAAAGAGTAAGAATAGTATTTAAAGGAATGAAAAAACCTTCAAAGAAATACAATTACAGAAAGAGTATGGATAGTATTTAGAAGAATGAAGAAAGCTTAAAGGAAACATAAATTATATAAAGAGTATGAATAGTAATTGCAATGTTTCAATTGAATCACAGTAATCCAAAATGCTGAAGATTGCCACAAAAATCTATTAACAGTTCATGAAAAGAAGTGAACTTTATGTCGTTAATCAAATTGGAGTAAAGTGAATGCTGAGCATTTAAGCTTGACACGAGTTCAACAAAGAAATGTCGCTCGAATTGAAAAAGTAAAATAGGAAAAGTGTTTGCAACTGCAATTTATCAAGCACGTTCCAAATGCAGATCAGCCGTAATGTGAGTGTTAAAGTCAAGCTCGATAGATTTGTGGATTAAGCTGGCCATTGAGATTGAGATTAGAAAGATTTACTTAGTTCAAGATTAAGCTGACGATGCTGCGGAGTGAGGCCAACAATTTGAAATCTTTGTTAGGTGTGAAAAATGTGCTTCAACTGAACTGCAGAGATGTGTGTGTTTTTCTTGTCCGGGTGAGAAATGTTTTGATTTCGAACAAACAAACGCCACAGGAGTCGCACAGCAGCTGCCCTTCCCCGCTCCCCGTTCCCTATCCCGCCTCGTTGTCTCGCTGAGGGCCTTTCAAAAATATTCAAATTAGTGTGTGTGCGAGTCGCTGGCAGTTTTGAAATACGAACGTGTATTTATTAGCGATTAAGTATCAAACATAAATATACATATAACATGCCTATCGCGTTTTGAAGGGGCTGTTCTCGAGTTGAAGATGGAAAAGGCAAATCGAAATGGAGATGGAGATGCAGATGGAGTCTGGAGTCGAGAAGTTGAGAAGTTGAGACTTCAACTGCTGCGCTGCGGCATAGATTAGAATTAGGAATTTACTGTGAAATTATGCAAATCGTTGCTAACAAATTTTCGAAAGTGTCAAAAGCACTAAGAACTTGCCCAAGAACTCACTGACTGACTGACTGACTGACTTAGCGACTGTAGGCTCTCTCGGAATCTGAGATAGGCCCAAGAACCGAACCTGGGGGTAGAACAGGTGTTGTCTCATCGAAACTGATATCTATATCTGCTGTCGAGCGTCTCGTTAGCAATGCCCCCACCGACTTATTGGACAGTGGAAGGTGTGAAAAAGCCGCAGCAACATATGAATGTGTAAACGATTCTTCATTCTCGACTCGACTCGACTCGACTCAAGTCGACTCGAATTCGATTCGATTCGTTTGGATTCGATTCATTGCGACTCATTGGCGCGCGCTAAAGTTCAACACTCGTCGTCAGATGAATCAATTGAAATGCAAATGTCGCTGCCGCGCGAATAGAATGAATGTCTACGAATAGAAATATTTGAATACAAAATGACAAATCGTTGAATTATGAGCGTCATGCACAAGCAATTAACTGCTCCTCTCTCCTGCTCCTACTCTCAAATAGTAGTTTTGTTTTTTGTTTATTTTTTTCTGTATTTTAACGCACTGAAACTGAGACTGAGACGAGCCCACAAGCGACATTCTTCCCGCTGCCAGTTGACGTCGTTGGCGTCTCTAGACGCTTCGTAGAATTGCACATTCGATCAAGTGCGTCAAAGGGGATGGCATAATTGACGTCGCTCGAACTGTGCTTAATCAAGTTCTATAATTACTTTTCAGCACAATCAATAGCAGAGCATTGTGCGTGACTCCAAGGCACCCTGTATTCTAAATTCATTCTGGCTATAATCGATATACACTAAGCTACAGACAATAAAAATTCTATAAAGAGCTATAAGCATCAACCAATATACAAGCGCTCCAAGTCAATAAGCTACAAATCATTTAAGAACTGCTCTATACAAAACTCTAGGCAAATCAAATGATCTTTCTGGCAATTTGAAAAGCATCTGCAACTCTTCTTAGCAATAAAGCCATAAAATGTTTGCAAAAAGCATTTCATCAACTTTAAAAAGTAATTTAGAATAATTTTGAATTTTTTGATTTATAAATGATTATTTGTTGCCATCGTTTTGCGACTGTTTGCTAAAAATGTGTGTGTATATGTGCCATTTGCATGTGTGTGTGTTCTTGAGCAAGAAATTGAAGTGAGCAGATGAACTAACCACCGATAACGATATATGCTCAATAAAGTTTGCATCGCTCCTGAAAAATATATCGTTTATTTACTGTACGGCTAGACTTTGGCTTTAAAAGTGTTTGAGGAATTGTCTGCACTTATGATAGAGCACTAAGTGTTTTTGACATACAATTTCAAATGTTGATGCTTTGATAGAAGTTTGAATTTGGAGCCGATAATCGATAGACACAGCATGCGATATATTGAGTGTTCTATCGCCTTCTAGATGTTTCTAGAGTCACACACACATACATACATTTTGTCGACTGTCGCTCTCGGCGATTCTCAAAAAAGCAAGTGAGGGCAAGCTTTTCATGCTTCTAGTTTAGTTGAGCTAACGCTCTCAACTCATGTGGTTTTTTTTCCTCTTCGTTTTTTTTTTCGAAATTGTTTGTTGTGTGGTTATTTTTGAAGTTCGGTTTTTTTTCGCCAAATTTTTTCTGCTGCTTAGAATTTTTTTTTTGCATTTTGGTTTTTCGCCCAAATTGATATTTGCTGCTACACTACACTATCCTGTTATCCGGATTTAAACACGTGCACTATACAAAAATACACAAATTTAGATTATTGGTAAGTTCCAATTCTATATTTGTGAACGTGTTTAATTGTAGTGACATTTTATTTATGCTGCAGAATTTAATGTTTGGAGTTGCTTGAAAATCGCCAGTAAATTGTGGACCGCCTAGCCCTGAGGTGTTCTACGATGTTTCTACTTCGGTACGTAAGGCAATCTGTTTCAAGCATTTCCTGATTTAAGTTTTTTTTTTTTCCCCCCTTCAGAGAAGTTTATATTCGTCGGCTTTTCTAGTTTGGGATTAATCAGATCAACTGAAATATATATTTTGTATTTATTGACTCCTAAAATATATTTTGTAATGCCCATTTAAACTTCTCAATTGTTTTTTTATTTTTCACTTTTGTTCTCGAAATTGTTGGCGAGTTTTTGAGAATAAAAATATATTAAAAAAAACAATATGCTGGTTTTTATTTATGTTTTATTATTTTTATTTGTCGCAAATGCAAATTTGGCAATTTTTCTATCGAATTATGCGGCTACTTTCTGCGAGACCCAAATGGTCATACAAAATTCTTTTTGTATATTCCAACAAGGGTTTGCTAGTCACGGTTCATTGTCCTTTTCATGCGTTCTTTTCTCATAGTTGTATTGGATCCCCATAGAAAACGTTTGACTTTTAGTCAGGTTTTCAGGGGAAGGTACAAACTTGCAGAAAAACGCGTCTTGTACAATTGTCAGTGACTTTGCTCTATTAGCATCGATTTATTTAAGTGTGGTTGCATTTTGTTTGGGCTCAACAAATAAATAATTTAAGGCCACGGGATGGCCTTAGTTGTGCCCGTTCAAGAGAGCTTCACAAAGATTCCCCCCATCTTACACGTGAAGCAGAACTCGAAGTCATATGCAACCATATAGAAATTATAGAAGAATTCTTCTATGCACACTTATTAGATCCCCATGCTAAATGATTTCAGAGAGTAAAAAAACGCCGCTTTGATGATTTTTTTGGACTTGTAATTTTGCACAAATATTAAAAACATTCGGCGCTATAGAAATGTCAGCAGATCATGAAAACATGTTGAGTTCTTCGTTAGATTGATAGAAACGAACATTTTAAATGGGATGGACGTAAATATTTGATTGTGCCATCTTGAAAAAATGCATAATCGAGGGTCACATCCATCCATCCATTTGCTTTTAATTATGTTCGTTCTGAGCCGGCGGCTCAACAAACTCAATGCGTTTCTAGTGAGAGGGCGCGAGCATTAATATTAATGCAGTTGAATAGAATTTTGGGCATTGACGGCCACTTACGACTGACATCAGTTTCTTGTATAACCAGGAAATACCATTGGCCAAGACAATGCTCAGGAGCAGGGTGAGCATCAAGTAGAATACCACCAACCACATTGAGGCTTCGTCGACGTAGTTCGGTTTCAACTCCTCAACAGGATGCCACTCGACTTGTTCCTCTTCGTTCGACATCGCGCCAATTCTTACTTAAAAACACAAATAACGAATTTCTAAAATAATTTAACTGATTTGTTGTCCGTTCGACTTTTCAACTGAGACTGAAAATTGTGCTCTCTGGATTTTGAGCACAGCGAAAAAGCAAAGCCTACCCACAAACTCAACAAATATAACTCCAAACTGCCTAAAAACTCTATATTTTTTATCAGTTTACCCCACACACAACAAACAAATTTCAATTTTTTTTGTTTTTATTATTTTTTATTTAAGTTTTTATTTTTTATGAAGAAGATGGCTTTTATATTATTATTTTTATAATTTCAAAAGTCGAAGACATCTTGTTTTCCTTGTCGAAGTCGAAGCTAAGACGCAGATTGTCAAGCCGAATTTTGAGCTGAGTGTGAGCTCTTCAGCGCGAATCTGGTTCTGTGGCGACTCGCTCGAAAAAGAGAAAGGAATCGCAGAAGTTAATACTGAAGTCGACTCATAATAGATATGCAGATAGATGAATGCTTTAGTTCGTTAGATAGTTGATACTCGCGTGCTTCTTGCTGATACAGATAGAGATGCCTGGATGGATATTTTGTTTTTGTTTTTGTTTTTGCTTTTGTTTTTGATTCATTTGCGGCTTGCCGAAGATGCGCCAGAGTTTCGTTGCAGGTGTGTTGCAACTTTTCTCGACTTGACATCGGCAGCAAGCGGTCCATAGTAAGGCCAGCGACAGGCTGCGCCAAGTGAGGCGGTAGACACGAGTGGCAACTGACAAGTGGCAAGTGGCCATGGCCAAGGTCTGCTGCGGTTGCACACAGAACTTGAACGGCACGTTCCCCCCGGAGACGTGTGGACACTTAACTCTCTTGTCTGTGCCTGTGTCTGCAAAAAAACAGTTAACCGCGCAGCAAAATAAGGCTGATATGCTGCTGGTTTCGTTGTTTTACAAAACACTTGGCGTATGCGCAATGTGCGGCCGCTAATTAGAGCGCTTGCCGCAGGGACAGATGCATCTTCTTCTTCGTCTTCTGTTTCATCTTCTTCTGCTTCGTCTTCTTCTTCGACTTCTTCCTCAACTCTTTCGACGACTTCTTTTTCTTCTTCGCCTTCGTCTTTTTCTTCACCTTCTTCCTCTTCACCTTCTTCCTCTTCACCTTCCTCTTCAACTTCCTCACCATCTTGCTCACCACCATCTTCCTCAGCCTCTTCCTCAGCCTCTTCCTCAGCATCTTCCTCTTCATCTTCCTCTTCAGCATCCTCTTCATCATCCTCTTCAACTTCTTCCTCTTCGCCTTCCTCTTCGCCGTCCTCTTCGCCTTATCCTTTGACTTCTTTTTCTTCTTCGCTCCCATCTTCTTCACCTTCGTCTTCTTCCACTTCCTCATCACGTTCTTCCTCGCCTTCCTCTTCACTTTCTTCCTCGTCTTCAACTTCTTCACCTTCTTCCTTGTCTTCTTCTTCAAAGTCTTCGACTTCTTTTTCTCCTTCGCCTTCTTCGCAGTACTCGTCTAGTACTCGATTTCTTCGTCTTCGTCTTCTTCGCAGTACTGGCTTTCTTCTTCGCAGTACTCGCCTTCTTCTTCGCAGTAATCGATCTTTTCATCTTCCTCTTCTTCGTAGTACTCGCTTTACTTTCCGTCTTCATCCTAGTCTCTTCTTCTTCTTCATTTTCATGGCCAATTCTGCTTTTCTACTCCTCTTTTTTCTTAGTACTCGTTTTCTTCTTTTTTTTCGTTTTAGTACTCATTTTGTTCCTCGTATTCCTGTTCTTCTTCCTAGCATTCGTTTTCTTCTTAATTTGCCACATGAGAATAACTGCTTCTTTTTTACTTGTTCTTATAAGTACTCTTGTTCTTCTTTTTCTTCTTAGTACTCATCATTTTCTTTCTTTTTCTCATATTTCTCTTTTTCTTCTTTTTCTTCTTCTCCTTCCTTTCCTTCTTCTTTTTTGCCTTCTTCCTCCTCTTCTCCATCCTCGTCTTCCACCTCCTTCTTACTTGTATTCGTCGACTCCTTCGATATCCTTCGATGAGTCCACTTCTGTCCACATTTTGCTCGATTTTAAAATTTCTCAATATAATACTTATAATTTTGTCTTTTCACCTGCCATCTATTTTCTATTACTTGCGTTTCTTATTATTTGCGACATCACTTTTATTTATAAATGTTAATATATTTATTATGCGTTTTTCTTTTAATTTTAGTTGATTCATTTTCCTTATTATGCTCACTTATAATTTATTTAATTTATTAATTCATTTTATTTGCAATTGCTGCCGTTATTATACATCGAATTGTGTGACTGCAACTGACTGCAGATTTAGTTTTCTTTTCCGTCATTGATTTCTTTTGTCATTTCACTACATCGACATCACTTTTAATTATGAATGTTAATATTAATTATATGTTCTCCATTATTTTATAGTTAAATTCATGTTCCTTTTTATGAAATATTTACAACTGGATCACTTATAATTTATTTTATTTATTAATTCATTTTATTTATATTGAGTTTATTTGCTGCTGCTGCCGTTGTTACACATCTAATTGTGTGACTGCAACTGACTTCACATTTTGTCTTCTTTTCTATATTGGTTTTTTTTTTGACATTTCACTATATCGATATCATTTTTATGCAACTGACTTCACAATTAGTCTTACTGTCATTGATTTCTTTTGACATTTCACTACATCGACATATATGAATGTTAATATTATGTGTTTTCTTTTATTTTGTATTTAATTCATTTTCCTTTTTACGAAATGTTAACACTTAATTCACTTATAATTTATTTTATTTATTTATTCATTTTATTTATTTTTATTTGATCCTGCTGCCGTTAGTATACGTCTCTAATTGTGTGGCTGCAAATGACTTCATATTTAGTTTTCTTTTCTGTCATTGGTTTTTTTTGACATTTCACTACATCGGCATCATTTTTTTTCTTTTCTGTATTACAATTCAAATTGAAATTGATTTAGCCATGTCCGTCCGTCTGTCCGTATCAACTCCCAGATCTCAGAGATGGTAATAGCTAGAGTAACCAAACTTTGCATTTATGTGTAATACACAACTACGCAGATCAAGTTTATGTTTTTTTTCCTCCCCGCCCTTCCCCTTGCTAACAACCCGCAAGAAACTCTGGCATCCTCAGAGCTAGAAAGTTAATTTGAAGTGCAATGTATATATATATATTTATCATAATAACCGAAATCCAAAAGATGGTTGAAATCGGATAAAAACTAGCTTTGTCATAAACAAAAGAAGTTTGACATACGCAAAGCAAGCGCAACAACAAGAACAAGCATTAGTCTTCTAGAATATTCGTACGCATGCATACACACACATACATATTTGCTTGTATGTGTGCGTGTGCATGCGTATTCGAACAACAGAGATGAACTGCTGCTTTTCCAATGAAATTATATAAATGTCGTTTGATCTGATCTCTTTTAAATTGGCTCTATTATATTATATTAGGGCGACGACAATTTCACATATATTTGTCAAATGGTACAGGGTATGTTACAGTCCGACTAGCTCGACTAAAGCTGTTCTTACTTTTTTTTTTGGCATTTCACTACATTGACATCACTTTCATTTATGAATGTTAATATTATGTGTTTTCTTTTATTTTGTAGTTAATATTTCATAAAAAGGAAAATGAATTAACACTTAATTTACCTATAATTTATTTTAGTTAGTTATTTTCATTTTATTTCGATTTATTTTATATGCACTTGCTGCCATTGTTATGCAACTAAATGTCTGACTGCAACTGACTTCACATTTGATCTAATTGTGTGACTTCAGCTGACTTTACATTTGGTCTTATTTTCTGTCATTGATGTCTTTTGACATTTCACTACATCGACATCACTTTTATTTGTGAATGTTAACATTAATTATGCTTTTATTTTTTGTTAATTAGTAATACCTTTTTATGAAATGTTAACACGGGATCACTTGTAATTTATTTTAGTTACTTATTCATTTTATTTCGATTTATTTAATATGCACTTGCTGTCATTGTTATACATCTAATTGTGTGACTGCAACTGACTGCACATTTAGTTTTCTTTTCCGTCATTGATTTCTTTTATCATTTCACCACATCGACATCACTTTTATTTGTGAATGTTAATATTAATTATGCGTGTATTTTTTTTGTTAATTTGTAGTACCTTTATTTGAAATGTTTTAACAAGGGGATCATCACTTATAATTTATTTTAGTTACTTATTCGTTTGATTTCTATTTATTTTCTTTGCACTTACTGCCATTGTTATACATCTAATTGTGTGACTGCAACTGACTTCACATTTAGTCCTATTTTCTGTCATTGATTTCTTTTATCATTTTACTACATCGACATCACTTTAATTTGTGAATGTTAATATTAATTATGTGTTTTCTTTAATTTTGTAGTTAATATTTCATAAAAAGGAAAATGAATTAACACTTTATTTACCTATAATTTATTTTAGTTACTTATTCATTTTATTTCAATTTATTTTATATGCACTTGCTGCCATTGTTAATATCTAATTGTGTGACTGCAACTGACTTGACATTTAATCTAATTGTGTGACTGCAATTTACTTTACATTTGGTCTTATTTTCTGTCATTGATGTCTTTTGACATTTCTCTACTCATCGATGATGTTTATTATCCCTACGCTTTCTTCTACTTTCTAGCTTGCCTTCAGTATTTTCCCTTATTTCTCGTGCTTTTCCGCCATCTTTTTTTTCAATCTCTTCGTATCACCTCCATTTAATTCTGCTCCCCCTTTGGGGGAGCCATTTTCCATCCCCTTGCCGTCAGTGCTGCGGTTTTTTGCTGCCTTTCTCTGCTCTGTGCTGTTGCCACATGCTGCATGTGGATTTGGCTCGTAAATTAGCGAGGCGACAGCAAAATGTTTGGTTTTTATTCTGTTTCGCTTTTGCAGGCCGATAATCTATCGTCGTCTATCAAAGCGCATCATGTTGCCAATGCGGCAAGTTGCCAGTCGCAAGTTGCAAGTTGCAAGTGCCTTGTGCGTTACAGTTGCTGCTTGTGCCGCTGCTGCTGCTGTTGCAGCTGCGCCCCACACGGCAATCATTCACTTTTAGCCAAAGCATAATAATAATATTTCAGCTAGTCGCTGTTGCCTGGCACGCGATTCATCTTGGCTGCAACGTGTGGCAGCGCGGCAGGCGCAGAGGGGCGGCTAAGAAGCATTGCATTTCGATTTAATCGAGTTCTCGCTGCTGCTGCTGTTGCTGTTGCTGTTGCTGTTGCTGTCGTTGCTGTTGCTGCTGTTGCAGATCTGATCTAAGTTGCATTTAATAATCGTCGTCGCCGTCGTCGTCGTCGTCGTCGTCGTCGAACATTGTTGCTGTTGTTGCTGTCAACGTCAAAGTCACGGCAAATGCGTCGCTGTTGCTATTGCTGTTGCTGTTGCTGTTGCGCCTACATTCATATTTCAGCAATTAAAAATCTAATTGACAAATACTTGAAAGACAACGTGCAGGCAGCCGAGTCCAACTGCGGCAACTGTGGCAACTGTGGCAACTGCCGCAGCTGTCTGCTCCACATGCGATTGCCACAAGTTGCCAGAGCAGCAGCTGCAACATCTGCGGCATTAGCAATTGCATTTCTATGTTTTGGCATCGCATCTTGTTTTGATTTTTAACTGCCGTTTTGCCAGCAACAAGTTGCAGCAGCCGCATCAGCAACAACAACAACAGCAGCCACAAGTTGCAGCCAGTTTTAATAACTTCATCTGGCGGCGCCTTCAACTTAAACTTTGGCAAAGCCATCTCTCTCGCTCTCGCTCTCTAGGCCAAGTTCAGGGTACAGTTGAGTCGCTGCTTAACGGCAAGCTGCGTGCAACGATCGACCATTGACCAGAGCAGCAGCAGCAGCAGCAGCAGAGGCAGCAACCACAAGCAGGCAGAGGCAGAGAAGGCGGCCAGTTGGTCGCTTGGCCTAACAAGCAGGGCACGTGCCCTATTAAGCTTTGTGGTCAGCCACCACTCATGAGTACACTCGTGAGTACACTCATCTATCTATCTGGCCATCAGTCTGCCGTCGGTCTCCATAAACAAGTTATTAAATATGCGCTCGCCTCTCCCCCCACCCCGCACTTTTGTCGCTGCTGCCAAAGTACATTAATTATGCGCACACAGAGTTGTCATCTGACTCGGTGGCTTCTGCAGTTCTCTGCTCACTGGGTCAAGACTGCGACTGCGACTGCGACTGCGACTTGAAGTCGAGAGAGGGTGGCAACTGCTTCTGAGTATAAATACAAATGTCTGTATATAAATAACCAAGTGCATCGCTAGAGATGTGCGTGTGGCGATAGTTTACTCAGCGCTAAGCAGCCAAGCGATATTTCAATTAATTTTTTATTCTTCATAAATGTTTAATTCAAGTAAACAAATGTTTCTTTTTCACTAATAATATTCATTAAAGGTATACTTTAAAAACTCGATGTAAATTTAATATGTATATAAATAAAATAACTCTAAATCAACAAATCAAATGTTATTTAAAATTGTATTATAATAATTAATAATTGAAATCTGCCCAAGGCACTTTTCTTTTTCACTAATAATGTTAATTACTTTAAAAACTCAATGTAAATCTTCAATAAATATACAAATAAAATAACTCAAAATGAATAAACCAAATGATGTTTAAAGCTGCATTTTATTATGCAGAAAGGCAACAACACACTTTTATTTTTCAGTAAACAAATGTATTATAGCGAAACTCATAAAAGTGCAGTTCTAAATTAATAAGTTGACGACTCTTCCAGGGAGTAAAAGGCATTCTTATGTCGAAAGTCTAAGTTATTTTATGCATGCTAATTTCAAAGCACTTTTTGTGGGGTCTACGCTTAACTCTTTATATTTTTTACACATGATAAAGCCAAAATTTTCTTACACTTGCAGATGCGGCTAAAAGGATTCTGAAATTTAGAATGTGGAGCATTAATCTCAAGTCACAATCATTTAAAGTATTGTTTATGGATTTTGCGTTAAACTCTTTATATTTATATATTTATTTATAAACGCTAAGAAAAGAATTTCAAAATTGAAAATGTGGAACACTAATCGTAAGTCACAATAATTTAATTGTTTGTTTAGTTTATTCTTATAATAAATCAACTATTTTCTTGCAATTGCAGCAACGTCAAAGAGGATTCGACAAATTGAACATGCGCAAAACTGATGGTGAGCCATAATAATTTATAAACCGTTTTTAGCTGCCTTATATTTACATAAGTTATTCAAATATTGTAGTTAGATATGTAGATATGTATTTGGGGAAATGGTCATATCTGAAATTGCCATCTCTAGGGAGCGCTGCCCAAAATCTACAGCTTAATTAAAGACGCGTCGATAGCTTATATTTTCATTTATGCTAAACACATTTCGAGCTGCTTCTGGGAATTAACAGCTCACCCGACTTCCACCTGACAGCCACCTGTTAGCACTGGCGATTAGTGGCCAGGGGGGCGGCTAGGAGTACGACTTGATTGTGGGTGTGAGTGTTTAACAAAGTCGCTGAGCCGTGTAATATTCCGTTGAAAAGCTGCTGCTGCTGCTGCTGCTGCTGCTGTTGTTGTTGTTGATTTCCATATTCGGTTAATGTTTATTTGCTGCCTCCGCGCCCGCACAACGATTTTTCCAGCAGAAGCTTCTTCCGCTCAACGAAGCCGAACTGCGGACGCGGCAGACGACGACTGTGGGGGGTCCGTGATAGAAGCAAGTGGAATGAGCGCTCATTAGGAATGCTGATGGACGACTCATTAGGATGCCAGACAATTGCGATTAACGCATGAGGATAAGCACAAGTAAAAGTGAAAGTGAGAGTGAAAGTGGCAAAGGGAGCAGAACTCGCGTCGAGGACACATTGATAAACTGCATTGACAGCCAGTCTGCCAGATAAGCGAGGCGAATCGACAGAGAGGCTGTGTTTTGTTCTGTTCTACCTGTGTCATGCTCGCTACCTGCGACGACAATTCATCCGCAATCCACACAGTGGGGCGTGGCCCTTGACGCGCCCCCTATTGTTCGTGAGCGTGAGAATCTGTAGGCGCTTCAGGATGAGCGTTGAAAAGGAAGTGCGTACAGTTGGTTATTATGTTTCCTTCACGAGCCCTTCGTGCGCCCATAATCATAATCTGCTTAAGCAGATAAATATTGTGCACAATTATAATGGCACACTCAACTGTCAAGGCTCAGCAAGGTTGCTGATATGAATGATGACAGATCAACGATAGTAGTTTCCCAGACAGCTTCAGTTGTCCTTTTCCTGCGGCTCTTAATTTGTGCAATTTCCGAGTTTCTCAATCGCCAAGGAGTTCATTAAATATTCAATTTGTGTAGATTAGAAGAGCGGCATTGTTCAGATTTATTTCCCACCAGCTGTGCGACGATTTCTTCATGAGTTCAGTTCGATAGCTTAAGCTACTTGCAGCAGCAAATATAATATTATATTTGCTTAATTCAAAAGTAACACTTGAGGATCCCAATATCCTTTCTTTTGACGTTTACAGATGTTGCGCTCAAGTTTATTTCAAACTCTTCAGGCACCCTTTTTTGGGTGGGGGAGGGGAGGTGCAACAATCTGCAGGTTTGTGTCCGAACATTCCGAGCAATGTTAGCTGAAAACCGGAACCAATCACATTTGCTTGGCGGTGCTTTTGTTGTGGAAAGAACAAGCAGAAACGAAAGACTTAGGCAACGAACTTGCCTAATGCTACACTCGAATGTTGTTGGTTCTAGCTAACATGTCATATGCATGTTGTGTGTACTTCTCTCTCTCTCTCTGTGTGTGTGTGTCGAAGTACTCGCAGGTAGCAAGTCGAGTCGCAAGTCGCGTAGCAAGTCGTCGACGCATGTAACCGTGAAAACCCATTTTTCTTGTTCATTGACCAAAAACCCAAAAGCAACAACAACAACAACAGCAACGAGAGCATTGCCAATGCGCCTTCGCATTTGGCTCTTTCACTTGGCTCTGTGTTTTTTTTTTGTTGTTTTTGTTTTTGCTCCTCTGGCTTTTCCCTGTTGTTGCTCCGTCTTCGCCGTGGTTTATTTTGTCTGTGATTAACGTTGGCTGCCGTCTCTCGACTCAAGTCACGAGTTGTGCTCATGTGTCTGTGTGTGTCGCTCTCTGTTTGTGTGTTGTACGCGTGCTGCCGGCAACTATGACAATGGCAGCAACCACAACAGCAGCAGCAACAACAACGGTAATCATAGTTTTAAGTTGGCAAACAAACAGGTGCCCTAATGTCAATAATGTTGCTGCCGTTGTTGCTGCTGTTGCTGTTGTCGTTGTCGTTGTCGTTGTCATAACATATTGACAAATTGCCTACACATTTTGGCCACAATTCGACTTGTTAGCTACTGAAGCATGCGCCATGATCAAATGCTGACAACATCCAACATTGCAATGCCACAAATGGCACAGTTCGACTGACCAACAGACGACGCAAGCAACAAACAGAGTGCTGGGGAGATAGACCAGCAAACTGACCAACTGACTGACTGATGAACTGGCCAACTGCCTAACTGACGCACTTGTCTCTTGTTGCTGAAGCAATTGCTGAACTTGCTGGGCATTGAAGCAAGCCAATCGATACTCGTGTACCCCGTCAACACTACTGCAAAGGGTAGCACGATTGCCACACTAAGTCGAGCAGTTTGCCACAAGATTTTAACGTCTCTAACTGCAGCCACTTAGTAGCTAATAATACGCTTTAAAGTTGTCAATAATTTATGCAGCAAAGTTGATTTTTGCTAGGAGTGCATCTATAATAACCTTTGTCAGAATACGTTATAATGATAGCAGAAAGTTTTGTACATAAAGTAGTTGAATTGTGACTGCTTTTTTGAAAGCATTGTGCCTGATTTTACCTCACTTCAGTGGGCTTTTAAGAATTGATTTCGATAGTAGTTCTAGAGTACTTTCGTTTAGTTTCTATTTACATTTTCTGCCTTGAAGATTAGTCTTATTTAATTTCAATTAACATTTTATGCCTATTAATTCTAGAGTACTTTTATTTAGTTTCTATTTACATTTGATGCCTTATAGAGTACTTTTATTTAGTTTCTATGCACATTTTGTGCCTATATTGTATTTACTATTTATGTAAAAACTACTTAGAGCGTAGTTAGTTGTTGTATTCTAATTCTATCGATAGCCCAAAGTGGCTTCAAGTTGATTTAAAGTCGAGCAAGCTTGCTAGAAACATTTGCAGTGCCTGCTGCTTGTTGTTGCCGGCGCTGTGACAGGGCACTTGCTACGTGGGGCATTGTCTTGTGCTGCAGCAACATGGGCTACCGAAAAAAGAACGAATTCTACTTCTTTTCGATTTTTGTCTTTTTGATTATTATTCGGAACAAGCAGAAATCGTGAGTTTTGTGCGGCGGTCGCTGATCGTGATTTGTTGATTTCTTGATCTGTGCGCTGTGACTGTCATTATTGCGGTTGTAGTTGTTGCTGTTGCTGCTGCTAGTGTGGTTGCTGCTGCTAGTGTTGTTGACCATTGGCTTCTGATTGCCGCTGAGTTCTCGCATATCATTTCAGTTAATTGCAAGGCAGCCAAATCGCATTTGCAGATGGAAAATTGTACAACTCGAGCATGCGAAGAAAACGCAAAACTGCTCAAATATTTATTCGCAACATGTGGCAGCTGAATATGCGCCCAAAAGGTGTCGAATTTCCCCGTTGGAAACAGCACCTGTGTGAGTTTCCCACGTCCACAGCAAATGCGAATCAAATTCGTCTCTTGATCGATATGCGAACAGCTTCTTCCAACACACTTTGCATTTCTCTTTCTCTCTATCTGTCTCTTCGGGGGTTGCAAGAGCTGTGTTTGTGGCAGCCATTTGCTAGCTGTGCGCTACCTGCAACAGATTGCTGATAGATCAGCGGACGGAGCGACAGCTCGAAGGGTGCAAAAGGGTTGGCCCTGGGAACACTGGTGGCTATTGTCTAGTGTCGGGGGCGAGTACCAAGGCGGCTCCCTCGATTTTATGCCCCTCGTTTTGGGTTAGAAAAGGGCGAAAAAAAAGAAACGTAGAAGACTGCGCGGCGCTTCCGCAGTTTTGAGAACGGAATACTTGAATGGAAATCAAAGTGCTGCGCTATGGGAAACGGAAGTGCGACCCGAGAATTCAAGTGGCTGCTGTGCCCCTGCTTGGGGCAAGCAAGCATCTGCGAAGCGCACACTCAAACGTCCTTTCAAACGTCTAACTGTAGTGTGGAGATCAATAACCTGGCAGGAACGTTAAATGCTCACACGAATTCATGTTGCAGCAAAACAACTTCAACTAATGGTAAGAAACTATGCTTATGGCTGGGAACTTACAAGGATTCAAATTAAAAGTAACCTCAGTTGTTAAACAAATTTGTTATGGTGCGGAAGAATGTTTGGCTTAAAGTGCATTTGATTAGCAGAGATGATTGGTAATAATTATACATTGAATAACTTCCTTTTCTGCTCTTGTATAAATTTCTTGTTTTGTTTTTCAACATTGCTGAATTGTAAACATCGCTTGACTGCTATTCGCCCCCAAATGAAGACATTTGTTGGGCACTCTAAGGATGATAAGCGCGCTTCTGTGTTTCCATTTATTTGGAAGTCAATGCGAAGAGAAATTTTCCGAATTGTTGTCAAACATTTGTTTGGGATTATTTATATATATATGTTGGCTAATGGGTTTTTAGCCACGACTAGAACCGCAGTTGCCTCAAGTTGTGGCATGTAAATTGATTAGTTTTATGGCAAAAACACGCAGAGCGGCGCGGGGAGCTGAGCTGCATGCGTCACTTCACATTATGCACAATGATTCTCAATAAATTCTTTAGTTGTCTTGGCTTTTTCTCGACTCGTTGCTGTTTTTCGGGTTTCTTATTTTATTTATTTGTATATTCGTCTATTGTGTGTGTTGCGGCTGCTTTTCTTTTCTCTTAACTTAATTGAATTCATTTTTTAACTGTCTTTTTGTTGCCCAATTAGGATGCTCTATAGAAAGCCAATGAGTTTATTTCACTTGATTGGCTTTTAATGAATGCAGTTCCCCTTCCCCCCCACCACCGCCAGCCCAGCATTAAACTGGAGTCTCTGAATTGATTCCATTACCCTAAAATTCAAAAATTCTCCATTGTTGTTGCTGCTGCATTGTCTCTCGGTTATTGTTAAAGTATTTTTATAGATTTTTAATTGGTCCAAATGTAGCATTCGTTGTTGTTGCTGTTGTTATGCTAGTTTTCTTCAGCTTGCTGCTGTTGTTTTTGTTGTTGTTGGCGTTTAGCTGTAAAGCCGCTGGCAGCAAGGTCGCCAGCCCTTTTTGACTGAACGATGAATGACATTTAAAAAGGTGTCGTCTTTATTGAGCCACCTCTGATTTGCATACGTGTTTAATCGTCATGCCACAGTAGAACTATCGACTCCATATAACATGCTCAATCAACTTCAGGGCTCGCTTTCTATTCCGCTATTCCGCTCTTCTCTTTTTCTGCTTTTTGTTTTCTCGCTGCTTTAATGGGCTTCTGTTGAATTTGCAAATTCCCCCACAGATCGATAATGCAAATTTAGGGACATGGTTTACCATTAGCTTTAATCGCTCTTCTCCGGACCAATCATGCAAATTCTCAGCCCTAAACTCGAGTGACTGCGGGAATATTCGGGAATATAGCAAGTAGAAAGCTTTCTCGCTCATTCTCAGCGATATCAAATTTGTATATTCACTATCACCAGCAAGGCAATAAGATGCCTAAAGTAAATAAAGTATATCTCAAATAGTTGTGGGCAATCAGCTTGTAATGTATTTGCAAAGTAATTTAGTAGAATAATTAAATATAGCGCGAATATATAGAAGAGATAGGTAGAAGATAATCCTCTAAATGTATTAGTCCGAGAATGTATTGCAAGTATGTTAGCGAAAGCAGTTGAGGAACTCAGCGCAAAGCTGGAAATAAAGTTAAAAGTCGTATGGTAGTACGAGAGTTACAATTTTAAATGACTCTGCTGCATAGATCGGGCTGAAACTAGTCGATTGTGGAGTCAGAAAACCCCACAAGAAAAAGTCAAGGGGAGTCAAATCACACGATCATGTACCATTGGACAAAATAAAATTTTAAACAAACAAATGTAAAATTGTCGTCGCCTTAATTTCAGTTAATATGATAAATATCTACATATTTCACTTCAAATTAACTTTCTAGCGGTTGAGAAAAATAACATAAACTAGATCTGCGTAGTTGCATTTTACACTTAAATCCAAAGTTTGGTTACTCTAGCTCTTACCACCTCTGAAATCCAGGTGTTAATACAGGCTGACGGATAGACAGCCAGACGGACAAATCGATTTTAATTTGAATTCCGATCATTTTGGTTGTAACAACATGTGGTCTGCGACGTCTCCTTTAACCTATTACATACTTTCGAACTAGCTTAAGGTAGCTTTGTACCTATAAGTAGATGGTATAAACACAGATGCCGCCAAAACAAAATAATTGCCACAGATTATTAACATTGACCCGGGCTATTTGAAAGTACATTTAAACATTGTTAAACCAGACTAGCACCCAATCAGAAATAATGCAGATTTGAGCTATTTAGATGTGCTTGGCCAGCTGAAGTTGCAAGTGCTCTTTGATCGCAGCAGAAAGCGTATTCTCATGATTAGCATTTGATTTGCATCGAGTTGAAAGTTATTGTTGGCAGTCGCGAATAAATTGCATGTGGGTCATAAGCGAATGATCGCAGTTGCGGTACTCGAGCGTAGAGTCATTACGGCTCCAAATATGATAAATCAATTGGATGAGTCGACAACCCTGCGGCAAGCAGGCAAAAACTAGAGACGAACTCCAGCGGCCAGGAGCACAACAAAAAGAGGAACAACTTTTACGCCAGACCGCAGAGAGAGAGAGAGAGAGAGAGACAGACAGCGGGGCAGCGAGGCAGACAAGGATGCCGGAGGGGAAAGCAGGAATGAATGACGGAGAGGGAGGAAGATGACGATCAGCTTGCAGTCGCGAGTTGCGAGTTGCGAGTCGATTGGCCAATTGAGCTGCACATATTTAAGCGCAAATACGACAGTTATTATTGTGTGCCTGGAGAATCGCTGAAGCGCAATCAATTAATTGACAAAAGCGCTTTAATCGAGCGGGACGCGGCGACACTGCCTGCGATTGTGGTAATTGAAAAATAAAAGAAATTGCGCGAAAAGCGCAACGCATCAAGTTTCGTTTCCATTCGTTTCCACTCGATCCGTTTAGATGCAAGCGTGCGAACAATTTGGCCAACGATTCGCTGTGCCTTTTGGCCAGAGAATAACATAGCTTAGCTGCGCGTTCTCTTGGCTCTCTATGCAGCGAATGCATTTAGCATTTTGCATTTTGCATTTCGCAATTTGTATGCGTGCAGCGTGGCGTCTTTCTTTTATGTTAGTCTGCTGTTGCACGTTGCCCATTTGGCGCCTGGCTCAGACACCTGAGACGCCGCCAGCCCAACTTGTCGACTCTCGAGTGGCCTTTGGTCAGACAGCCAAGCAGCCGAGGAGCCAAGCAGCCAGACAGACGACTCACGATCGGCCAAATGAAAATATAAACTTTAAATTTCCTTATTAAATAACGGTCAGCAAAGCAGCAACGACGACGCGAGCGAGCTGCACTCACACTCGCATTCATATTCGTACTCGCAGTCACACGATGCGATGCGATGCGATGCGATGCTAGGCGATGCGATGCGATACGATTCACCTGCGACTCGCTCACAGATTCACGGACAGCAGGTGCTGCGCCATGTTGCATCGTTTTGCCGTCCACGATGCACGTCGACAATTGTTTGATGGCCACAAGTCATAGCTCAAATTTCTATTCAAATAAATCGCTGCAACGCGAATAATCAACAGGAAATCAAAAGGTCCGCGGCGCGGCCATTCGCGTTGAGCGTATATTAAGTAAATGCAGGCAATTCACATTTAAATTCTATAGATAGTGCAATTATTGAAGTTGCCACAGTGAAATAGCTATATGCATTAACTGAAGACCAATAATTACAGAAGAACTTGAAGCCAATGAAGTAAATTGAAATGCAGTGCAAAGCTCTTGAAATTTGTTGGATTTTAATTTGAATATCTTTGAAATATATTCTAGTTGAATGTTCTACAATGTGTAAATTCACAGTCATGTTAGAAGAGTTCACGGCTTAAAGAATATTATTTGGTATTGCATTACGAGTAACTTATATTCCTTTAATCTTCAATCATTTAAGTCTGTTATTGTTTACTATTGACTTAACTAATATTCTTTAGACTTTAATCATTTAAGTCTACTATTATTTAGTATTGACTTAACTAATATTCCTTAGACTTTAATCATTTTAGTCTATTATTATTTAGTATTGACTTCACTAATATTCCTTAGACTTTAATCATTTTAGTCTACTATTATTTAGTATTGACTTCACTAATATTCCTTAGACTTTAATCATTTTAGTCTACTATTATTTAGTATTGACTTCACTAATATTCCTTAAACTTCAATCGTTTTTAAGTCATTTATTATTTTGTTTTGCATTAACTTATATTCCATAAACTTCCATCATTTAAGCCGTGTAGTTTTGATATTACCAAATGTTAGACTCACATTGCCTAAAGTCCTCTAGCAGAGCAAAAGGAATGTGTGCCAAATAATAACTCACTCAGTTGGCACTCAAAACAACAGAATATAAAACAGTTAGCAGCATAATTTAGGAGCATTATTTAACTAGTAAGTGGTAGAAAAAAGTGCCCCCAAACATAGCTAGTGATAATGAATTGAAATTGAGTTTTAATGCAGTCGACAATAAAGGAACTTTACTGCTTGGGAATACGGAAATGCTTGCGTCGCTTCCCTTCGAGGGGCTCGATGGCAACTGCAGAGTACAAGAGCAGACTGCAAGTCAATGTATGGCTCGCTGAGTACACAAACAACTGGCAGTCAGTGTAGGCTTGTTGTTGCAGTTGCAGTTTCTGTTATTTGCATGAGAAATGTGTCGTGGACAGCGTGAGCTCACTAAGCAAGTGCGAAAGCGACAACTGAGCTGTCAGGCCAAAGGCGAGTCACAGCATCGGCAACAGCAGCAGCACCAACAGCGGCGGCAGAAGAAGGCAGTCAACCGCATCATCAGCTCATCATCGATCACGGCGACGCTGTGGTCCGCAACCGAGCCAGAGTCCAACGAGCAGTCGCAGTCGCAGTCGGAGTTGCAGTCAGAGTCGAGGCGATGCCAATGGCCTGCAGCCAAGTGCATTAGAGTTGCCCTCCCCACTGCGTGCTCTCTCTCTCTCTCTCTCTCTGTCTCCCTGTCTCTGTCTCTATCTTTGTCTCGCAGCTGGCTGCCCAGTAACAGTAATTTGGTGTTTTACTTGTTCTTGCGCGCCAGCAATCACACCTATGGGAATGTTTCTTACACATGTCCAATGTCGATGCAGCGTCTAAAATTCCAGCATGCACTTTGAACAGCATTTTCCTCAGCTCTGTGGACGTCATTAAAAATTTATCAGTTGATTGGAAAATTATAATTCTTTAGCTCTTACGCTGTTTTTTTCATCTGCTTTTACTTCGTTTCTTCATTGCTCCCCATCTTAACGCAACTGTCTCGCTCGCCAGCTCCGACTTTATCGCCGTCACTCACTTATGCAATATGCTCTGTCTGCTCTCTCTTTCTTTAATAACCGACGCAGGCAGTCAGTCAGTCAGTCAGTCAATCTGTCTGTATGAATGACTGACTTACTGTCTATTACCACGACGACTTGTTGCCTTTTTTCTCCATCTCCAACTCCAACTCCATCTCCATCGGCTGCAGATGCGGAAATAAATGCGCTCAGATTCTTTAACTTGTTACATAAATCGCAATTTTCTATAGTCTCGTTCTGGGCACATATATCTAATGTGTATTGCATTTTGCTACTCGTTTTTCTTTTCTCATTCCATCCACACCGCGAGAAATATGCTGAATTGCTAAAGTTCTCAAAGCCTAACTTCAGATTGCTTCTCAAACACATTTCGCATACGTCTAACTTATTAAGAATTCTATTTTCGAAACTATTTTCGACTTTAAACCAAAATTGCAAAGTTAATTGCAATTGATTGCCAGTGAAGAGTTAAGCTTAAACATTTCGTTGTGTTAACAATACTTTAAAATTGACATAAATGTAGCTTACAAATTGAAACCTCGTTGCAAACAAACTACTTTTGACTTTGCATTAAAATTAAAGATTCTCGCTTTAACATTTCGTTGTGTTAATAACACTTTAAAGTTGCCAAAAAAGTAACTTACAAATTGAAAGCTTATTCTAGCAACTTCAAAGTTTGTCTCTGCAGACATTGCTTTTCTCTCCCTGTAGCGCATTCGATTCGGCTCCCCTTCTGCAGTTGCAGTTGCAGTTGCAGTTGCAGTGCATAACTCACAATCGCACATGTCATGGGCATTTCTTCTTGCACTTGAACTTCCTGCATGACCAGCAGCAGCAACAGCAGCAGCAGCAGCAACAACAGCAACTGTTGCTGCGGGTTCACATGATGAACCACAAGTTTTTGATCCGTAAGCTGGCCAAAGTTGGGGTTCTCTAAGCGTTCTTCAGTCTGGTCATCTTCCGGGAGTTCCACGCTCATGATGTGATTAGGCGATTTAGCGGTACACTTCTTTTGCTTCTACCTCTACCTCTACTTCCCGCTCTCCCCCTTTGCCTCATGTTGCGCTGAGAACCCAAAAAAAAAAAGAACACTGCGAGTGTGAGACTGCAAATACTTTTAGCTTTGACTTTGACTTCAACGCTGGCTCACAGCGCATTTGGTTGCTCAATCTGCCTGCGAAATTGTCATACAATAAATCATCGCTGACCCCAGACACACAGTAAATTATTTCTCGAACTTCTCAGCACATAGCGCTAGTCTCAGCTTGCCTTCGCAAAACAAAAGCGCAAATTCTACTAAACTAGATACAATTGAATCGGGATTTTTAAACAGACTAATCTATAATCGTATAGTTTGCAAAATCGAAACAACAGCAGGCATTTCAAAGATATTCTTCAGCCAAGTAGTTTAATCATGCAACACACTTGCATCTAATATATGCACGCTGCCACAAAGTGTTGCAGAACGTCGAAGGGAGGAAGGGAGGTGTGAGGACTGCGGGCAAGGGCTGTTTGTTGACTGACCCCCATTTGGCAAGAGTCTCCTGTCTCCGCGACTGTGGCATGCAACAGTGACTTCATAGTAGCCCGTGAAATTCCGCGATCAGCGCAACTTAAAAGCCTGTCAACAGTGGCAACGAAGAAACAGCATAAGTCCAGAAGAGAGAGAGAGAGAGAGAAGCAGACTCTTTGCATTGCCCTAGCACCCGAAATCTGGAAAAAGCAATTAGCAAAGTCTAAGCAAAGTACGAAGTGTATTCAAAAACCGCAGACGATGCCCAATTGCAATACCACAAATGCCAGCTAAAAGAGCGCGACTCAGCGCGGCAAGCCGAGGGGCGAGGCAGCAGCAAGACAGAGGCGACAGAAGCGGGACTTATCAGCGACGACGACGACGGCGACGATGGCGGCGGCAGCAGAAAGCAATTCTGCGGCTGATGGTTTCGCAGAAAATTACAACTTGCGGGTAAACAAAGTCAACTGCCCCAGACAACTGCAACTGCAACTGCATGACAGCAAGAGCGTGGGGCTAGAGAGATGAGAGGGAGGGGGGCACACATGGACTGCACTCGAGTTGTGCGAGACACACGCCAAAGTCAAGCTCAGACTCAAAGTCGAAGCCAAAGGCCCGTGGCAAAGCCCCTGTGAATCTACAAGTTGAAGCTGCACCAACACAAATGCATCTGTACATGTCTCTCTGTGTGTATGTGTGTGTGTGTGTGTGTGTGTGGTGTGTGTGTGGGTGCGCAATTATGCCGCCAGAGCAACTCGCTAACCATAAATTTTCTTATCAGCCGCTGGAAACAGGCGCGGATCTGAGCACAGCAACAGCAACAGCAGAAAATCAATTGCGATTCGCAGTGCAATTCAATGGTTTTAGTTTCGACTTTAGTTCGACTTCAAAGTTTTCAAAGTAAACTAGATTTGCTTTATTTTTTAGTTGATTTATGCTTGGTGTTATTCAATTTATTCTATAGTAATAGTGGTCGAATTATAAGCATAGTAATCAAATGCAAAATATATATGATAGTACATAATTGAAAACTGCTAAATTCGCAATAAAATTTAAAGCAATGAAAGTTGGTACTCTTCTTTAGACTTCTTAAAACTTATTGAAAACTTTCGAAAATCTAAACTAAATTAACAATAATGGGCATTTATAGCAAAAACCATTTTTTCGACTTTAAAGCTTTCAAGTCATACAAGGTTTGCTTTATTTTGTATTTGATTTATACTGAGTGTGTGCTCAAAGCATTTTCTAGTAATATTAATAATTGTAAGCATAATAGTCGAATGCTAAATTTTAATGATAATAGTAGAAAAAAGTGCGCAATTGGCATTCTATTATTAAAAACAAAGCGCAATCTAAACCTATGAATGTTTTTATGATAATAGTATAAAAAAGTGCGAAATTGGCATTCTATTATTAAAAACAAAGCGCAATCTAAACCTATGAATGTTCGTGCACTGCTTTTGATCTTTAAAAGTCTAAGATAGAATAACAATAATGCAGTTAGTGCTAAAGCATTTGCTGAAGTAATCAAATGAATTTATGAATTAAATAGTTTGAAAATTTCTAAATTTCTCTTGAAGCAAAGAATAGTGAATTGAAAGTTATTTTAGCACGCCAAAAACTAGCTAAATAAAGCAACTCATTCGAGTAAACTGGAAAAACATTTTGACAGCAATAGTTATGAAAAAGCATTGAAATACAAACTGCAAATAGATCAGAGCAATTTTGTTAAAATTTGAAAGCAAAATCGAGCAGTTCAAACTGACTAAAAAAAAAAAACATAGGAGCTTGGGAAACTGTTGTCAATGTGAACACTAGCTGATTTTGGAGTCCGGGGGAGCTCAGAACACATACAAATTTCAGTGAGAGGCAAACAGAACAAGTTGGAAAACTAAAAAAAAAACACATTGTTATTTATAGTTGAGGAATTGGGAGACTAAACTGAAAACACACAAGATGTTTGAGTGCGAGCCACTGCCCGACTCGGAGGACAAGCTGATCGAGCGGCTGGGCGACTGCAATGTGCCCGTCGACTACATGGATCTGCTGAGCCATCGCATACGGTGCCACAAGATCGAGATCTTCCACTACGACGACGAGGTGAGCTTCACGCCCCACGACGAGGAGGAGGAGCAGGAGCTGAGCTACGGCGAGCTGATCAGCATCGATCACACCGACGACGAGGACCGTCTCGAGGCGCTCGTGAAGAGTCTCGACTGTCTGCTGCGGCGCATCGATCAGATGCAGCTGCGCGTCAAGGAGCGCCAGCACGAGCGCGAGGAGCGCACCGAGAGCGGCGTCACCGAGGCATCCACCGAGCAGCTGAAGATGAAGAAGAGCGAGCCAAAGCAGGTGCTACTGAGCTGCGTCGAGCAGCTGGAGGTGCGCAATCTGCAGCACGACCAGCACCACTTGCAGTGCGAGATCAACACGATGCTGAGCAACTATCGGCTGCTGCGCCAGGTGCTGGCCACACTGCGCGACCAGATGTGCGCGGAGAACCGCAACTGCAGCAAGCTGGGCGCCAACGTGCTGCACTACCACAAGTGGTGCGAGGACGTCGCCAGCGAGCTGACCGTCTGCCAGCACCGCTACCAGACGCTGCTCGCCACCAAGCTGACCAAGTCGGAGGCGACGCGCGTCATACGCGCCAACACGGCCAAGGCGCGCCGGCGCCAGGGCACGTTCCTGTCTCTGCATCGCCTCAACTTCGATCGGCAGGAGTTCGATGCGGAGATCGACGAGCTGCTCGAGTACGCCAGCGATCTGCGCAAGGAGATGGCGCGTCGCTTCGACTACCCGCCGCAGCGTGCCTCCAACATGGAGGAGAGCACTGCGTGCAACGACGAGCACGCCGACTCGCTGCTGGAACACGAGCACGGACACTACGAGGAGCAGGAGGAGCAACAGGAGGAGGAGGACGACGAGGAGGTCGACACATCGTACACACAAGACTGACAGCCACAGCCGAGCCGAGCACAAATTACTATTTTCGTTTAATAAAAAGCAATCGGCACTCGAACCCAGCACTTGTCTGATCTGCTCTGCTGCGCTGCAGCTGCTAATTTCGCCAGCATGCTGATTATTGTGTTTGCACGTCGATCGCAGCTGATCAGCGCCATTAGGCAGCCGTCTATTAGTTTCAATTCATCACTGTCTTTTGAATAAGTTTGAGTAGTTTCAGTTGAGCTCCCTCGTTGCCTACTTAGTTAAGAGACAACAACTGAGAATGGCTACCCCGAGTTTGATATTCCCTGCACCACCTTTAAAAAAGGATACACGGCTAAACATAGCTGCATATGTAAAATTGATTTACTTCCAATTAAGACAATAGCACCTGACACCCAGTGAATACTAAATTACATCCAATGCAAAAAAAATCACTTCAAATGCTTGAGTTGTTGTTCTTGCGATCCACACTTGCGCTTGATTCGTTTATGTCGAACTTCTTTTGTTAATAACAACACAAGTTTTTATCTGATTTCAACCATATTTTAGGTTTAGATAGTATAAATATCCACACATAGCACTATAAATCAACTTGCTAGTTATAGAACTGTGGATGCCACACTTGCTTTTTTAGAGCAAGGAGAAGTGCGGGGGAGGAAAAAAAACATAAACTTGACGTGTGTAAATACATATTACGCCTAACTCCAAAGTTTGGTTACTCTAGCTCTTACCATCTCTGAAAACCAGGTGTTAATGCTGACGGACGGATGGACAGACAATTCTGATCATTTTGGTTGTATCAGGATAAAGTCTGCGACGTCACCTTCAATACATTTGAGCGAACTTAATATATCCTTGTTCCTATATGTACAGGGTATAAAGCAAAAGACGAGTGAATGCTATTGTCTATGTGTTGATGAATTTAGTGCCATGAATTTGTTATGTAGTTAAACTAACTTGTCATTAAATATTAGTTGATTGGGTTGCCGATATCTCAACATGTTTTGCAATTGTATAGACTCCAAAATTAGTTGCAACTGTTGCCAAACTCATATCAGCTGCAAGCTCTTAAATTATGCGTTGCCTTGACGTCTTTAATAGTTGTCGATGCGCAAATATAGAGCTCCGCTTAACTGTTGTTGTATTGTTTGCTCAACTGTTATCAACTGCATGCTCTCAACTTATCTGTGTCTTGATTCTCTTATATCTAAAACTGCAACTGCAATCGGGTCATCGTCGTCCCCAGCTGCCCAAACTAGCTAGTAACAATATATGAGTTGTACAGTCATTAGTATTATTGCACTATATTTACCATATACTCGTATATGATTGCTATTATTACCGCCAGCTTGTTTTACAGCTGTGCAGATTGCAAGCAAATCTAGATTTAAATATTAATTAATCTTTAGTGCATTGAATGTTTTTGGCTTATGATGGCAAAGAAATCAACTGAGTGCAGTTACTCATTGCCAATAGATTCACGTTACGATAACGTGTTGAGCTCAACTCGCTGGCATATGTACAGCTTAAATAGTTATGGTAGCAGCCACAAATTTCGACTAGTTTAAAGTAGCGCAAGGAACAAGCAGAATCGTTATTGCCTTTGTGCTCATATGATAACTGTGTTGGCCATAATTGAAATGAGAGGCTTTCAGCGTTTGCATGAAATCGATAATTGATATTGTAAACGAATATGAGTTGCTCTACGACGACTGCGCTTCGAGTTGGGCGCTCTTTTTGCCCGCAGTGCGCTCCTGTGCTGTGGGCTTTGTGTTTGTGCGCTGCTTAAAACTGAGACACAAACAACGAACCAACAGCCACCAGGTAGTACATCATTTTGGACTTTATCAGCAGCAGCAACAGCAGCGGCAGCAACTTGCAACTTGCAACTGGCAGGCCGAGGAGCGCGTGGGCAGCAGCCAGCGAAATTCCTACGCCGCCAACGCGCCGCAGCAGCGGCAGCAGCAGCAACAACAACTGCAATTGCAACTTAATTGAGGCTTGTCTATGCAGAGTGTGTCTTGTGTGTGCCTTGTGTGTTTGTGTGCCTGTCTAAGCAAAGTAACTGCGGTTGCTCTGCATCCGTCTTAGTCGCCGTCTCCCTCTCCCTCTGGCTCGCTCTCCCGCTGTATCTATCGCTCCCTTTCTATCGCTGGCTCCTGTCGCCCGTTGCGAACTTGATGCCTCGCTGCCCCAGTGCCTTGATGCTCCACAGACGAGCGACCAGACAACAACTGCAACTTCAGCCGCATAATAACGTACTGAGGGCGTTGAGGCAACAACATGCAACAAGTTGGTAAGCCGGCTAAACAGCCAACCAACCAGGCAAGCAGTCAGCCAGGCCGACTGACGGACGGACGGACGGACGGACGGACGGACAGACGAACGGACAGTGGGGCAATGAGGCAGGCAGTGCGACAGTGCGGCAGCGCAGTCATCAGCCAAGCTCAACTCAACATGGCTAGTTGCCAAGACGCCGGTGCACTGTGGCAACAATTCTAAGTGCGGCTTCACATGACTTCTTTTTATATTTATAACTGAATAAGTAAACTATAAATCAGACACATGTGTAACCAAATTACTAAATTATAAATCAGACTTTTGTTTAACTACTTTTCTCAATTCTTTGTGATATTTCTAAAACAGATTTGCTTTTAAGTGAATTAAACTATAAATCAGGCACATATCTAACCAAATTACTTACTAAATTCTTAATCAGACTTTTGTTGAACTACTTTTTTCACTTCATTGTGACATTTCTAAAACAGATTTGCATTTAACTGAATTGCCAACTGAATGATGAGCTCAACTAACTTTGATATTTAATTATGTAGTAGATATATGGTAGATACATGGTAGATGTAATAAATAAAACCACATTATTTAATTCGAAATTAGACAAATCTGGAATTTATTTATAAGCAGACGAAAACATATTGATAAGAAGTCTAACTCGAACACATCAGAGATGCTAAAGGATTCTTGAAAACACTTAATTGAAAATGCAATGCTGAAATTAGTAGTAGTAAATTAGTAAATTTATTTAATTCAAGTAACCAATGAATGCTTTTATATATTGTATTCATCAACTAATTACTTGTAACTTGATTTTAAAGACGCGAACTTGAGTAGGAGTACTATAATGAAAAACTATTACTTCAGGTGTACTATATACTAATTATAAATAGATTACAATTAGGTAGTTACAATATATTTAATTTTAAAATACATATAGTAATAATGACTGGGTTTAACTTGTAACTTGCTGCAATTGACAGTTTTCAATTCATGCCAGTTATCAATCAATTGTTTCACTTAACTATAGCCATAGTTTTCGCTGTAGTTTTGCCAGTACTCGCCCCACTGTTCACTGTTCCCACTGTCTTCAGTCTTGAGTCTTCTGTGTGCTTTGCGTTGTGGTGCAGCTGCAGAAGCCGCCACCAAGCCTCCCTAATCCTCCCGCTGCTTAGAGCAGCCATGGACAATTTAAGCTCATTCACTTGCCGCTGATTGCTGCTGGCGTTGGCGGCGTTGCAACAACAGCAACTGCTGCTGCTGCTGTTGCTGATGGTGTTGGCTGCGCTTGGTGTTGGCTTGATTCGTCGTCTAGCAAATTCGCAAGTTCAAGACCAAGAGCGCGTTGCAAGTCGCCAGTTGTAGGGTCGCCTTCGAGCGAGAGAGATGCACAAATAGAGACAGAGACAGAGAGGGAGCCACTGCAATTTGCATTTGAAATTGAGGCAACGAATGTGGGTTAAACTGAGCTTTGAGCCAAACTCAGGCCAAGTGGCCCACAGAGCGGCAGCAGCGCAGACAGTGCAACAACATTGCAATCTTGGCAACACGCACGAGCAGCGATAACATTAGGCGACTCTTAAAAAATCGATCATAATCGATAGCATTATCCAAACTTGATCTCGACTTGAACTTGCAGCTCGAGCTGTGTCATTAGTTGCACGCCACACAGCGCTGCACGGCAAGTGGCGCCTTGGGGCACGCGGGTGGTCCGTGCAACAAGCAAATTGCACTCATATCCCACACTATGGAATTCCCATTGCGCATGCGTGCCTGGGAACAGTTTGTACAACTGTTACACAAACTGCAAATTGGTCTGGGCTCAGTTTGAAAGTGTGTGCGCAACTGTCCCTGGCTGCAACAGTTGTGAGCAGCATTTAAAGATTTGTTACGTAGCGAACATAATAAATAATACATGTAGCTGACATTCAAATGAAGGCAAATTTTCTTAGTTGGCACTCTTGTTTGAGAACTTGAATTCAAAGATGAATTGACTTAGCTTTTAAGTAGTTTAGCTTAGTTCAGTTTAGTGTATTCTTTCCAGGTTTTTGAGACATCACAGCGCGAGCATTTTGCTTTTATGAAGGAAGTTGCTTAGTGTAATGAAATGCGCAGAGCAGAAAGAGCAATCGAGAGGAAGAGCTATGTTGTGGGAAGTTCAGTGATTGGAACGGCAGGCAAAAGTATAGAATTACTTGGGACATTGGAGCAAAGACAAGATAATATAATATTTGATGTGAATTCGATGGTGTAGAATGATAGAATGGTGCAGGTGATAATTTCCCCAGATGCATAGCACGATGCATTATTTAACTGCATACTGCAAGTAAAACGAAAGCACTTTTGTCTACATTTCGATTTGACATTTGACAGTCAAAACTAAAACAAAACCGATACATCGATAAAGTCATTCTGCAATTAACAGCAAATCGTTCAAATCAACTCAACTCTGGTGGTTTAAAAATGTTGCAAAGCTTTCAAAACTTTTTAAGCAAATAAAATGCATTTTTGATTGAAAGCATTTTGATTTCCATAGTGTTTTATGCAATGTAGTAAACTTAAGTCATAGTTTATTAGTTAGATTTACTTTTTAGCGAGTATAGAAGAAACTCTCGGTCTCCCCCACTCGCTTGCTCAGCAATTGCAATTTAATTGCTCAATTTCTGCTGCATCAAAAGTGAAGTATGAAGAGCTTAAAATTGCCCGGTAGAGTTTCACATATTGTGGAGACTTTGCTTGTGTTGTGGTGGAGAAAATCTGAGAAATTTGCGCACCATCAAAGTGCTGCCGCCTTGCATGTCAAATGCTCGTTCCGACTGTGCGGCTCGACTCAACGGTTGCTCAGCTGTTGTGCAGCTGCTGTGATTATGCAATGTATTCTACGTGCTGCGGCTGCTGCTGTCGTTGTTGTTGTTGTTGTTGTACATAGTTTGTCTTCTCCTTCTTCCGCACAATTGCCGCTAGTTGTTGTTGTTTTGGAGCCGCGCTCGTCATTTGTCTTGTGGCTTATGGGAACAAAAAAAGTGTCCTGGGCTCACGCTCAACACACACACTCTCGAGAGAGCCACTCTGCGTGCGTGTGTGTGTGTGTGTGCCGCGCTGTTGTTGTTCTTGTTGCGGCTGCTGCTGCTGATTTATTATGGTTACATCTAATTAAAACGGTTCTGCAGTGCGCTCGCCATGGCCGCAGACTTGAAATGGTTTGACGTAATGAAGCTAAATGTTCCGCGCTATGGCCAATTGCTATTGGCCATAACATATGGATGCGGCCATCACACACACCTGCACCGAGAAAAAAAAACAAGCTGCAATCGATAGAAACAGTCTGAAGATTAAGCAAATGTTCAAGTTGAAGTTCAGTAGTTTTCTCAATTAACATTATTTTGATCTAGCTGCACTCTTTTAAGAGGATTTTAAGGTGTTTTCTTCCCCGCTTGCTTTTCGCTCAGTGTACCTGCAGTATAGTATATATGGCTGGCATTCTATGTTCTATTCCATGTCTCGATGGCCACAACAATTTCTGCACGAAAGAGCGAAGAAGACTGTTGAAGAAGTCAATTAAGCCAAACGCTAAAAGGCCGCAGATAAATGACAAATGACGTGGTCTTCCTTTAACAGGCAGAAAGCGAGAGAGAGAGAGAGAGAGAGAGAGCGGGAGAGTGAGAGAGAAGCTAAATCTGTTTGGCATTCGTGACTCGTTGCTCATCTTCGTTCTCGCTCCTTTTCTGTCTCTCTCGCGCACTCGTGGCCATATTGATTTCAACTTTGAAATATCGCACAACAAGTGCAAATGCAATTAGTCCCGAGCTTTATTTGTTTAGGCGAATGCCGTCACACACACACGCACATACACCACACGCAAACACACCAAACACACTCGCACACACATACATACGTAGTGTGGCACAGCAGCTACTGCTTTTCCTTGGAACTTGTAGTCGGCAGTCGATTCGCTTGCTGTTTGTGGTATCAGTTTGTGGCAGCCTTATAATTGCCCAGATTATTTCCACTGTATTTGGTTTGCGCAGCTTATTAAGATTGCTCGAATGCTTCGCTCAACACCACAGCAACAGACACAGCAGTGACAGCAGAATCTTCTGCTTTTAAATGTTTAAATGCATGCCAATCGTTAATCGATAAATGCACAGCATTTTATTTGATTTTTTTTGGCAATGGTGACTTTGCTCAGTGGCGCCGCCATGCAAATGCTGCGCCCATCTTTTCTGCTGCATACTTTTAGGCAGTCACTTTAAATGCGCAGCCTGCTTAACTGCTTAGCTTCTCAACTGAATTTCGCGCACTCGTTTTGAAACTAAATAGAAGGACAGAATAGTTTCAAAGTAGGCATTTGCTTTATCAGATTGTTTAGCTAGACAGATCAGAATTTTAGTGTGTCGTGAAAAGTCGTACGGGCAACAAATAAAATTTTATCGATTTGAATTTTGTAACTTTAACGATTTAAGCATAACGATGTCTGACGAAAGCGATCTTGTCGTATGGCATCCAAATACCACGAAAATCAACGACGCCGTAATGTGGATGATCATATTCACTTTGATGCTCACTCTTATCGTTGCCATTGTCGTGGCTAATGTCGTTGTTTGGTGCTACAAGAAATTGCATCCTTTCGTAAGTAGACGGTGCAAAAATTCAAAACAATTGCTGAATGTGGTATTAATAAAAATTACAGATACCAACTCATGTACTAGAGTTTGCACGTGGCAATGGACCCAACTAAGGACAACTACTAAACAGATGGGGGGAATCTTGAAAGGAAGGATGATGCTATACTACACTCGATTTAAGTGATCCTGCACATTTACACAGACAGAGAAAGGTCAAAACATACAAATGCACAATTCTATTTCTCGTTTTGGTTTCAATTCAATTGGTTTTCTTGAAATTTAAATTTCAGGTATAATTTTGTAAACTTTCTATCTATCTCTTACTAACTACTCGATCCTTTTTGTTGCAGCTCTTTAAATGTTACATCCTGGTTACATATGGAAGTTTTCTGACTGTGAGGATCAAAGCAGGTGTTGTCCAAGGAATACCAATAATTCTCCACGTCAAGAACTTCTATTTCGCTTTTTTCATATTTGACAAGACTTGTTTTATTTTATTTAATGAACTTTCACGAGTAGATCATGTAGGAATATCAAATTTAATTGCCTGTTAAACAAAAACTATCCAAATTACTCAAAATACTTGTTAGCTCAAAAGTAGCAAAAATATTTCAATGCCCTAAACAACTTAAATAAAGAAATTCGTTACTATCAGTTGCTCTGTTTATCATCATCTTTCAAAGGACTTCGGAGTTATTCTCCTATATCCAAGCAATAACAAGGATTATAGTTGTAAAAAGGACTTCAATAAAATGCCATATCCTGCCGCATTTCACCGGAACATGTCTCGCCAGAATCGGCAGGACGAACTCTACCGATCTGCATCAAAAAGTTATGGGGTCATCTAGGAAGCCAATACTTCAAAAATTTTAATCCGAGGGCCGCTGACAATATGTAAAAAACACAAAATCCAGGATATCTCCGAAACCCCAAGGACGATTCGGATGTCCTTTGGTAGGTTGATAGGCCTGGTCAAGATGTTTCGTTTGACACATCCTTCGACAGGATACGCAAGGATATGGCCGAGTTATAGCCAATTTTCTCTAGAGTAAAAGTCCTGATTATCTCGGCTCCTGTAAGGACTTTCGTCCTTTTTATTTTGTCATTCAATAGAGCTTAGTTAGAGCTATCCGTGTACCAAAGGACATTGCTCTAGTCTTTGAAATGGCCGAGTTACACAGGATTTTTCGATTTTTGGCCAATTTTTGCATGCCAACCCCTTAAAAAAGTTAAGTGCGATTTTTTAATGCAATCCTAAAAAATCCTTGAATGCAGATCAAAAGTCCTGTTACCGAGGATTAAAAAACAGCATGCCCTGTCAATATCGGCGGGGATACAACTGATAAATACCCAAAACAGAAATATCCTTTTTAGGAAAATGTCCATATCTCGACCATATCCTGCCGCATTTCGACGGGACATATCTTGCTAGAATCAGCAGGACGAACTCTACCGATCTGCATCAAAAAAGTATGGGGTCATCTAGGAAGCCAATACTTCAAAAATTTTAATCCGAGGGCCGCTGAAAATATGTAAAAAACACAAAATCCAGGATATCTCCGAAACCCCGAGGACGATTCGGATGTCCTTTGGTAGGTTGATAGGCCTGGTCAAGATGTTTCGTTTGACACATCCTTCGACAGGATATGCAAGGATATGGCCGAGTTATAGCCAATTTTCTCTAGAGTAAAAGTCCTGATTATCTCGGCTCCTGTAAGGACTTTCGTCCTTTTTATTTTGTCATTCAATAGAGCTTAGTTAGAGCTATCCGTGTACCAAAGGACATTGCTCTAGTCTTTGAAATGGCCGAGTTACACAGGATTTTTCGATTTTTGGCCAATTTTTGCATGCCAACCCCTTAAAAAAGTTAAGTGCGATTTTTTAATGCAATCCTAAAAAATCCTTGAATGCAGATCAAAAGTCCTGTTACCGAGGATTAAAAAACAGCATGCCCTGTCAATATCGGCGGGGATACAACTGATAAATACCCAAAACAGAAATATCCTTTTTAGGAAAATGTCCATATCTCGACCATATCCTGCCGCATTTCGACGGGACATATCTTGCTAGAATCAGCAGGACGAACTCTACCGATCTGCATCAAAATAGTATGGGGTCATCTAGGAAGCCAATATTTCAAAAATTTCAATCCGAGGGCCGCTGAAAATATGTAAAAAACACAAAATCCAGGATATCTCCGAAACCCCAAGGACGATTCGGATGTCCTTTGGTAGGTTGATAGGCCTGGTCAAGATGTTTCGTTTGACACATCCTTCGACAGGATACGCAAGGATATGGCCGAGTTATAGCCAATTTTCTCTAGAGTAAAAGTCCTGATTATCTCGGCTCCTGTAAGGACTTTCGTCCTTTTTATTTTGTCATTCAATAGAGCTTAGTTAGAGCTATCCGTGTACCAAAGGACATTGCTCTAGTCTTTGAAATGGCCGAGTTACACAGGATTTTTCGATTTTTGGCCAATTTTTGCATGCCAACCCCTTAAAAAAGTTAAGTGCGATTTTTTAATGCAATCCTAAAAAATCCTTGAATGCAGATCAAAAGTCCTGTTACCGAGGATTAAAAAACAGCATGCCCTGTCAATATCGGCGGGGATACAACTGATAAATACCCAAAACAGAAATATCCTTTTTAGGAAAATGTCCATATCTCGACCATATCCTGCCGCATTTCGACGGGACATATCTTGCTAGAATCAGCAGGACGAACTCTACCGATCTGCATCAAAATAGTATGGGGTCATCTAGGAAGCCAATATTTCAAAAATTTCAATCCGAGGGCCGCTGAAAATATGTAAAAAACACAAAATCCAGGATATCTCCGAAACCCCAAGGACGATTCGGATGTCCTTTGGTAGGTTGATAGGCCTGGTCAAGATGTTTCGTTTGACACATCCTTCGACAGGATACGCAAGGATATGGCCGAGTTATAGCCAATTTTCTCTAGAGTAAAAGTCCTGATTATCTCGGCTCCTGTAAGGACTTTCGTCCTTTTTATTTTGTCATTCAATAGAGCTTAGTTAGAGCTATCCGTGTACCAAAGGACATTGCTCTAGTCTTTGAAATGGCCGAGTTACACAGGATTTTTCGATTTTTGGCCAATTTTTGCATGCCAACCCCTTAAAAAAGTTAAGTGCGATTTTTTAATGCAATCCTAAAAAATCCTTGAATGCAGATCAAAAGTCCTGTTACCGAGGATTAAAAAACAGCATGCCCTGTCAATATCGGCGGGGATACAACTGATAAATACCCAAAACAGAAATATCCTTTTTAGGAAAATGTCCATATCTCGACCATATCCTGCCGCATTTCGACGGGACATATCTTGCTAGAATCAGCAGGACGAACTCTACCGATCTGCATCAAAAAAGTATGGGGTCATCTAGGAAGCCAATACTTCAAAAATTTTAATCCGAGGGCCGCTGAAAATATGTAAAAAACACAAAATCCAGGATATCTCCGAAACCCCGAGGACGATTCGGATGTCCTTTGGTAGGTTGATAGGCCTGGTCAAGATGTTTCGTTTGACACATCCTTCGACAGGATATGCAAGGATATGGCCGAGTTATAGCCAATTTTCTCTAGAGTAAAAGTCCTGATTATCTCGGCTCCTGTAAGGACTTTCGTCCTTTTTATTTTGTCATTCAATAGAGCTTAGTTAGAGCTATCCGTGTACCAAAGGACATTGCTCTAGTCTTTGAAATGGCCGAGTTACACAGGATTTTTCGATTTTTGGCCAATTTTTGCATGCCAACCCCTTAAAAAAGTTAAGTGCGATTTTTTAATGCAATCCTAAAAAATCCTTGAATGCAGATCAAAAGTCCTGTTACCGAGGATTAAAAAACAGCATGCCCTGTCAATATCGGCGGGGATACAACTGATAAATACCCAAAACAGAAATATCCTTTTTAGGAAAATGTCCATATCTCGACCATATCCTGCCGCATTTCGACGGGACATATCTTGCTAGAATCAGCAGGACGAACTCTACCGATCTGCATCAAAATAGTATGGGGTCATCTAGGAAGCCAATATTTCAAAAATTTCAATCCGAGGGCCGCTGAAAATATGTAAAAAACACAAAATCCAGGATATCTCCGAAACCCCAAGGACGATTCGGATGTCCTTTGGTAGGTTGATAGGCCTGGTCAAGATGTTTCGTTTGACACATCCTTCGACAGGATACGCAAGGATATGGCCGAGTTATAGCCAATTTTCTCTAGAGTAAAAGTCCTGATTATCTCGGCTCCTGTAAGGACTTTCGTCCTTTTTATTTTGTCATTCAATAGAGCTTAGTTAGAGCTATCCGTGTACCAAAGGACATTGCTCTAGTCCTTGAAATGGCCGAGTTACACAGGATTTTTTGATTTTCGGCAAATTTTTGCATGGTACCCCCTTGCAAAATTGTGTGAAAAAATTATGGAGCAATTTGAGAAATCCTTGGATGCCAATCGATAGTCCTGCGGCTGGTAAGTGCTGAAATGGGTGTCCTTTGCAAGTGCGAAAGGATCCCGAGGCCCTTTGCCAATAAAAAAGCCAAAAATTTGTGATTTTTCAATGATAATATTTACTGTCTTCTTTTTCGTTTTTGTTGCACTTTGTTGTTATTGTTGTCTGTTTTTGTTATGCAGAAATAAATGCTATGGTATAAATCTGACGTGGATCTCGGTTCATTGTTGTTGTTGTCGGTGCTGTTGTTGTGAAATGCACAAATTATTGCATTGAGACTTGACACACTTCGTTTGATTGACTACACGTAGTTTGATTGATCATATGGCAAAATAAAACATTACAGAACAGACTTTCTTATATAGAATGCGCATTAAGGGAGCAACAACAACAACGACAACAGCAACAAATGCAATTAAAATTACAATTAAACAAAAAAAAAATGTTTTACTAAATGTACTGTAGAAATCTAAAACAATATCATATATATCATGTATATATAAATACAAAATTACATGTATAAACATTATGTGCGTATTACACAAGTTTGATGGGCACACGACATTTACAATAAGCGAATAATAGTTATCGTATAAAAAAAAAACAAAAAAAAAAACGGGAAATAAGTACATTTAGGTTAAAGATACATCTAGGAGCAAAAAAAAGGGATTAATTTTAGGCATAGGATAATACATATATGCATTATATATTCGCACGCGTGTGTGTGTGTGTTTATAGTAAAATATATAGTAAGTAGTGTATAATGCTAAATATACCTGAAACTTAAGATTACGCTCTGTTTGTTTGGTCTAATTTGGCGATTGCACGCGCGACTTGTGCGGGGGCTGGTGAGGTGGGCTTTGGCGAGGGGTTGCTTTCGGGAGGGGGGCGGTGTCTACGGCAATATTCTAAAGGGGCGGGGCGGGTTTTGGGGTGGTCGACGGGACTCTTGTGGCTCTTATTTGTTTTGTTCTTGCAGCGTGCATTGCCAATGCAATAATAGACAAATCACATCCAGCACATCACAGGCAGATTTTTTACATACAAATTATATACATACATAAATATATGGTCTATATATCTATATATGTGTGGCTTAACATAGCAGATATGTATACATCATATATGTAAATGGGCATATAAATATCATCATCAGCAGCAGCAGCGGCAGCGTTGTGGCAGCATCACGATCTCCTCCAGCTCTTCAGCTATCTCGCTCGATTCCGATCGGACTTCTCACTCTGTACGCTTGTGTTGCCGTCTCGCTCGCTCGCTCAGATGCCTGTTTCAGCAATGCCTTCGTCATCTGCGAATCAAATGGGGAATTTCTGTTAATCATTTAGTATTAGCGTGCTCTGTGCTCATCGTTGCTTATGAATACAAAAAAGAAACTCAAGTGCGCTCTATACACAGTTTTGAGGGGGGGGGGGGGAGGTACTTTTGTACTGTTTTGTGGCATGCCAAGCGAGTTAGTTTCAAAAGCGAGTGTGTAAGCATGTTAGATGGGGGCGTGGTTAATCACTACTATGCTACAAAACAATATACATAACAACTAGTTACAGGTAAGTACGTAGGTAAGTAGGGGCGCATTTGAGGCCAACTGTCGGGGATTTAGTAATAGACAGGTAACTAGAAACACTCTAATGAAATTGCGAGTATCGCAGCAGTTCGTGTTGCCTGCCTCGATGTTGCTGCTTGTTCATTGCTTCATTGTTTCATTGTTGCTGTGGTGCTCGTGCCAGTTGCAGTTGCAGTGCACTTGCTGGTTGTTTGTTTGTATTGTTGTTTGTGGATGTTGTTTGTTGTTTATGGTACAAACCTAAAAGCGGACTCTTATCAATACCATCACCATCCTCATCCTCAGTGTCAGTGTCTGTTTCAGTGCTAGTGCAAATGTTATCTGCTTGCTGCTGCTTCAGTTGCTGCTTCTCTTGTTCCTGCTCTGGCTGCTGCTGCTGCTGCTGTGGCAGCTGCTCCTGGCTGTTGCTGCTGCTGCCCGTCGACAGCGTTGCCGTTGTCTCGTTATTCAACGGCTGCTGATCATCGTCGTCTTCATCTTCATCTTCATCGTCGTCGTCGTCGTCGTCGTCGTCGTCATCATTATCGTCGTCGTCGTCGCCGTCGTCTTCAGCGATGTCCTGCTCCAACTGCAGCTCCAGCTCCCGGTCCAGCTCCTCGGCCAGCGCGATTGAGGCGCGCATGGGCGTGGCTTGCAATGTGGGCGTTGCCTTGCAGCGTTCTAAGTAAATTTTAGTCACTGAATTCGAGAGTTTGCAAAACAGTTTTCGTATTTTTTTTTGTTTTTTGTTTTTTTTTCGATTGATTTCGATTTGAATTGATGGCGCAGTTGTTGCAGCAGTTGAGCAGTGTGTATGTGTGGTTAATTGTGTGTGATTTACAGTGTGATATGAGTGTGTGTGTGTGTGTGTGTGTGTGTGTGTGGGTGTGTAAAGTGTAGTGTAGTGTGTGTGTGTGTGTGTGTAGAAGTGTAAAAAGAGAGAAGAAAATCATTAAATCATCACAAATTCGTGGGTTAGTTGTTAGATTTCAAATTGGAGGAGACAGCAGAAGAACAAATAATAAGACACCGCAGCCATTAATTAGACTTTCAATGTGATTGTTGTTGTAGTTTGTTGTTGTGGTTTGTTGAAGCTTTTTGTCAGTTAGTGGAGTGTTAGTCAAGAGTGGTTTACAAACACAATTGTTTGGTTTCGTTTAGTTTTTGCCAGCCAACACAGTAGGAGTTGAAGTTGAAGTCGAAGTTGAAGTCGAAGTCGGGTGGAAGTTGCAGAGGCAGTTGGTGTGCTTTGTCTCCGACAACAACTTGAACGCGAGCTGCAGTCTACTCACCCTCGTAGCCATCGTTCTCGTGCAGCTCATGCGACTCGGCCAGTAGATACTCCTTGCCCTCGAGCACCGCCAGCAGGCACTGATGTATGCACACATACTGCTGCTCCGTTTGCACCATAAACACGCGCTCTGCAAGCGAAACAAAATGGTTTTAGAATCTCTTTCTGTATGTGGGAATGTTGCCTACCTTTGCGCATGGCGAACACAATGCCAAAGATGTCCACGTAGTCGGACTTGTTGATGTGCTGCAGTATCCGGTCGAGCGCTATGAAGGTGCCCGATCTGCCGACTCCGGCGCTGCAGTGCACGATGATGGGTCGCATGTCGGTGCCGATGCGATCGCGGAAGGCGCGCACGAACCTCACCAGCGACTGCGGCGGCTCCGGCACTCCAAAGTCCGGCCAGGTGGTGAAGTGGAAGTGCCGCATGATGCGCGACTCGCAGTTCTAAACGTAACAGAGAGAGCAGGGATTTAGATAAGTGCATTGCAAGAGAGAGAGAGAGGGCATCGAGAGTGCTCAAATATCAAGCGTGGTGTCGCGATACATTTAACTATTCAAGCAGCCAACACACAAACTATTCAATCGCTTGCCAGTTTCCAGCAGTAAGTGCAATGCTTTAGATATTAAGCAAAAGCAGGAAGCAATAGGCATTCGATAAGCACAATAATAACTAAATTTTGACTCAGAAATTCTCCTGCAAGCGTTTCACAATGTTGAATAATTGTGTTGTCGATATACATTCCCTATTCAGAAAGCCAACTCACAAACTACACAATTGCTCACCATCGTTTCAATCAGCATATTCTATGTTATCAATCTGAGCATTTAGCAGTGAGTAAAATGCATTAGATATTAAGCAAAAGACAATAAGCATTCGATAAGCAGAATAACTGAATGACAATTCAAAGATTCTCCTGCAAGTATTTCACAATGTAGTTAATGTTGAGATATCAATCGTGGTGTCCAGATAGATTCCCTATTCAATCCAACTCACAAACTGCAGAACTTCTTACCAGCTACTTTAACCTGTAACCTGCTCGCTTCTAATCGTGTTTCTACTACATAATTCGGCATTGAGCGTTAAGCAGTGAGCAACAAACAATAAGCACAAAGCAGTAAGCAAGAACTAGACTAATAACTGAATGATAATAGTTCAGAAAATCTCTCGCAATCGTTTCACAATGTGGAAATGACAATCGTGGCCAACTCACAGACTACACAAGCGCTTGCCAGCTTCAATTAGCGCTGCTCTCTTCTAACGTGCTCACTTTCAAACTTTCAATATCTTTGAGTAAGTAAGAACAACAACTGCATTCGCAAACTCTACTCCACTCTACTCTCAACAGTCTGGTGGATATCCCATTCGGTTCTCGTAACACGATCACTCACCCTGGAGACCATGAACTCGGCTATCGACCAGTCGAGGAAGTGCGTGTTGGTCATCAGCTGCACCTTGATGTCGCCGTAGAAGATGGGCACCGGGTCGATGGGCCAGTACTGGTCGCACTTCTCGCGGCCCTTCTCGAAGCAGCGCGTCAGCATGACGATGGCCCGCGAGTTGCTCTCCCAGCACATGCGCCAGAACTCCTCGCGCGTCGAGTGCAGCGGCCCCTGCGTCACAATGAACTCACGCGGCGAGTTGTGGCCGGGCATGTAGTTGGCATTGATGTAGTCCGAGCCGTCGTCGTCGTCCACCGGCTGCAGCTTGAAGCGCGAGTGGTCGTAGGGCAGGATGTTGGTGAAGCGGTTCTTCGGTCGGTTGCACGGCAGATCGGCGAAGCTGCAGGCCTGGTCGCGACCCACGTTCTTGAGGTCCTCGAACTCCTCGCTGAAGCGAAAGTCCGAGTCGGCGGACATCAGGCGATAGTGCTCGGCAAAGTCCTTGACGTGTATGGGCCGGTTCGGCTCGATGTAGCCCTCCGGCAGTGCCGTCAACTCGTCCTGCATGCGCAGCGACTTGTTGGTCGCCCGCCGCAGGCTGTGGCAGCGATAGCGATAGTAGCCCACCACGACCACGAGGCAGACGACGAACAGCACCGTGGCCAGCAGCCCGGCCAGCCAGAGCACGTCGTCGCGATCGGTGGTGATCGGCTCGCTGTAGGCGGTGTCCGTGAACTTGTTCTCCTCGGTGAAGGCGCGCACCTTGATGCGGTACGTGGTGGCCGACTTGAGCGGCCCGTTGCAGTAGCCGATGGTGCGCTTCTCGCAGCCATCGCTGCCAATGATGAAGTCCTCGACGCCCAGCTGCCCGCTGCCGTTGCGCCCGGCGAACGGGTTGTACGGCTCGACGGCCTGGTACGGCAGCCACACCGTGTACGACTGCACGTCCCGCCAGCTGGGCATCTCCAGCCCAGAGGCGTTCTTGCCGACGTCCTCGGCGACGATGATCGTGTACCAGCGCACCAGGCCGTGCGCATTCGAGAAGTAGTTCTGGCGGAAGCGTATCTGGATCGTCGAGCTGCTGCGGCTCACCTCGATGGGCATGATGTGGGCGGCGGGCGCGGGCGGCGCCAGAATCGGCATCTGCTGGCGATACTCGCGCTCCGCGCCGTAGCCCAGCTGCAGGGCGGACTTGGCCTGGATGCGAAAGACGTAGGTGTTGCCCGGCACCAGGTGCTCGATGCGGGCGAGTGTCGCGTTCGCGGGCAGCTCGTAGCTGAGCGTGTCGAGGGCGTCGTCGACGTTCTCGCAGCTGATGCGGAAGTGTTCGATGGCGCCGTGCTGCTCCTGCGGCGCCAGCAGCCACTCGAACGTGATCTCGCCGGGCTGCACGTCCGTCGGCTGGAAGTAGTCGACGCGGCCGGGCGGCGCCGCCAGCGTCTGGTAGCTGGCCGAGATGGGGGCGCTGCTGCGCATCATCACGTCGCTGCCGGCGCCGGCGCGCACGCTCACCGTGAACGTGTAGTTGTGGTAGGGCTGCAGGCGCTGCAGCGTCAGCTGCGTCTGCGTCGTCACGTTCTGCAGCAGCTGCGGCGCCTCCTCGTCGGCGCTGAGGTACTGCAGCTCAAAGTCCGAGTACTCGCCGGCCGGCGCCGTCCACTGCAGCGTGATGGCGCGTGCCTCCAGCCGCGTGGCGTGCAGCTCCGTGATGGCCAGCGGATGCAGGCGGTAGAGTCGCTGGATCGGCAGGCTGGCGACGCCGCCGCTCACCGTCCACACGGTGATGTTGTAGAGGCGGCCGGGCGTGAGGCCCGTGAAGCTCAGCTTGCGCTCGGTGTCGTTGGCCAGCTTCTCCTTGTCCTTGATGAGCGGATCGCCCAGCGAGAAGCGGTAGATGTCGAAGCGTGTGCTCGACGCCGGCGTCGGCGTGTAGTTCAGTGTGATGCTGTTGCTCTCCTCCTGGCTGCGCGACTCGCCCTCCTCCAGCTCGTCCTGCGCGTTCGAGATGAACACGTCCGACTGTATCAGCGGCATGGTGCGCGTCGACAGGTGTGTGATGCCCGAGCGGATGCCGTTGGAGCTTGCCTGCACCTCGAACTTGTACTGCCGCCCTGGCGACAGCTCCTCGATGGGTATGCGCACGCTGCTAGCACTCACTGTACATGCGGAGGCGAAAGGTTAGTCCCTGCATTTACAAATCTGCTTAGCAGGCAACGAAAGCACTACACGTTACCAGTAGTTTACTCAACGAATTCCTGCATTGCATGCACATTTCAATGCGTGATTTAAGACAGTTCAAGTTGGAATTTTGATATAGTTAATGAATGACATAAGCTGTTCTCGATTAGGCTGTGCCTTGAAAGCCAGGAGAGGAGTTTACAGAGAGCATTTTGCCGCTTAGGCTGTGTCTTCTAAGCCAGGAGAGGAATTTACAGAGAGCATTGCATTTTGTTCAAACTGTGAAAACAGTAGAAGTTACGTATTTGCTTCGAGTAGTTTACTCAATAAATTCCTGCATTGCATGCACGTTTCAATGCGTGATTTAAGACAGATCAAGTTGGAATTTTGAAATAGTTAATGAATTACATGAGCTATGTTGATTTAGCTGTCTCTTGTAAGCCAAGAAAGCAATTCACAGAGAGCATTTTGGCGCTTAGGCTGTGTCTTGTAAGCCAGGAGAGGAGTTTACAGAAAGCATTGCATTTTGTTCAAACTGCGTAACCTTTTTAGTCACTTCGTTGCCTGCTCGCATTATTAGTTTGTGGTTCTACTTACGCTCCTCGGGCAGCTGCGACACATTCTTGTACTCCAGCTGCTGCGGCGCGTCGGTAGCCCACCATTTGATGGTGTAGTAGTCGACGTGGCCATCGGGTCGCGGCCACTCGAGCGTCAGATTGCGCGAGTCCACCAGAGGCACCACATTCGAGACCGGCTGCGGCGGCATTGTGATGTTCAGCTCGAGAGGCGCTGGACTCTCCACGCCGAAGCTCACCGTGTTCACCTGGACGAGATAGCGCTCGCCGTAGTGCATGTCCTCGATGCGCGCCTGCGGCTCGTGCACATTCGAGAGGCGCTGCCACGGCGAAGCCGCCGTACGGTAGCGCACCGCGTACTCACTGTAGTCGCTGTTCTCCGGCGGCTGCCAGTGGAGCAGCACCAGGTTCGTGTTCACTGTCTGCTGGGTGAGATTGCGCGGCGGCTTTGGAACTGGCGGAACACAAAGAAAATGCATCAGTTACTAACATGAAGTTTACTTCGAAGCGTTAAATTCAGACATTAGACAGTGGCTCTATGAATTGATCAATCAATCCATTGTAGATCAATTACAGATTACACATAGGTAATTATAAATCCTGCTACTCTTGTAATAGTTCTCAAGTTACTGTCCACTTGTCCTGCTGTAATAGTTCTCTAGTTACTGTCCAACTATTTGGCTTCTGAAGTCCACTTTTGTCTGCACTAACACTGACCATAGAGAACAAACTAGCATGACTAATTGCGAGATAGCATCAAACACAGAAAGTTCTAGTTATTGCATTGCTTGCTATCGCTGCCTATCGATATACTGCGTTTTCTATCGCTATCTAGTTGATACTACAACTATCGATTTCATATCTATAACTATAAGCTTTGCTTGTTGGCATATTTAGCGAAGTATTTGTTTAATTATAAGTTCATTTCAAAGTTCTTGGTAAATATAACTCTTTTCTCAGTCATTTTGCAGAATATTAATGTGAACTTTGTTTGCCAGGTATGAGTAACAACTGCTACGTTTCTTTTTGCTTTTTGATGTGTATTAATTGCAAGTGTTGCTAAGTGTTGCGTTATCTAACGCTTTCTAGTTGCTACTACAGACTACAACTATAGAATTGAATAGCTGTATCATTTCATATCCATAACTATAAGCTCAACCTGTTGGCATATTTAGCTGAGTCTTCGTTTAATAATTGGTTAATTTGTAAGATTTTGGTTTTCCTTTTCAGTCATTTTGCAGAATATTAACATGAACTTCTTTCTATTAATTTGTTAGACCTGTTAATATTACAGACTACAACTATAGACTTGAATAGCTGTATCATTTCATATCCATAACTATAAGCTCAGCTTGTTGGCATATTTAGCTAAGTCCTCGTTTAATAATTGGTTAATTTGAAAGATTTTGGTTTTCCTTTTCAGTCAGTTGCAGAATATTAACATTAACTTCTTTCTACTAATTTGTTGGAGCTGTGGATACTGCAACTAGCCAAGGATCAATTGGAACTGATGCTAAGGGAAACAAATTCCTTTCATCTAGTCTAAAATTTGATTTAGCCATGCTGACAATGAGAGTTGACTCACAGACTGCTTGGAAGTAGGAGTGCGGCTCGCTGCGCACGTCGTGGCTGATGGCATAGACCTTGACCTCGTAGCCGGAGCCGGGGTGCAGGAACTTGATGATGAGGCTGGTGTGGTTGGTGCTGATGGTGCGCTCCTCGTTGGTGCCGTTGCGCTGGTAGTGCACCTCGTAACGATCCTGGCGCGAGTTGACGTCGCTGCGCCAGCTGATGTTGAGGCCCTGGTTGATGCTACGCAGCTCCTGGATGATGGGCGCCGAGGGGCGAGTGTTGCGCACCAAGGTGCTGGCGTTGGAGCTGACGCCGTTGGACAGCGCCTGCACCTCGATCTGGTAGCGGCGTCCAGGCAGCAGCGGCTCCACCGGCTCCAGCTTGAACTCGGTGTTCTTCGTCTCCACCACCTGGGGAGTGGTTGACTCCGCGTCCGTTTCGTTGCTCTTCTCGTAGTAGCTGCAAACGAACACTGAACATTAGCAAGCGCAACTGTGATAGAGATGGCCAACTATCGACGGCACTATCGTTACTATCGCTCGTAGGTATTGTTTAGCCAGATATTGTAGTTTAATTGCTTTGCTTTACGCTTAAACAGGCAATTGAAAACAACACTTAAGCAAATGACTGGAAATTTGCATAGCAAAGAGATTTGCAGGCAGATCGCGTCGCAGCTGAGAGCAGCGAGCAATAAACGATCGTAAAAATTTAAATTGAAATTGCTATTGTTTTTTAATGCTGTGCACAATGATTCAATGAATGCGCGCCTCTGTTGTTAATCGTTTCTAGATAACAGTCTTCGCTTCTTTGACTCTCGACACTTACCTGATGCGGTAGCTGTCCTGTGTGCCCGTCTCGGCAGGATCCCAGGACAGGTGCACGGCGTTGGTGTGGTCGTCGAGGTAGCCGCGCAGACTGAGCACGGGCAGCGGGCGCAGCGTGATCTGCCCGTTGACGGGCCACGAGTTCACGTTCTCCGAGATGGTCTTCACGACCACATCGTACTTCTTGCCGGGCTCCAGCGTGTCGGGGTAGTCGAAGTGCAGGCTGTTCGCCTCGCTGCGCGGCACGGTGAAGACGCGGCGCGGCAGCACCAGCGACACCTGGAAGCTGTCGTACTCACTGTAGGTGCGTGGCGCCTCCCAGCGCACCCGGAAGCCGCTGGTGGTCGTGTACGCCGGGTCGAAGGTCACGTTCAGCGGCCGCTCCGGCACGGTGAGGTAGCGCGCCGTGGTCGGCACAGACGTCTCGTTCTCTGACACCGTCTGCACCGAGATGTTGTAGGGCCGCCCAGGCACCAGACCCTTGAACGCCGCCTGGGCGGGGCCGGGCGGCTCGCCCTCGCGCTGCACGTTCTGCACACTCTCGATGGCGTCGTTGGGCGTGATGGAGACCTTGTAGTGGGTGTAGAGGCCCGCCGGGTACGGCGGCTGCCAGAGCACCAGCAGCGTGGTCTCGTTGCGGAACCACACGATGAACTTGCCGGGCGTGTTGGGCTCTGTGTGTGGGAACGTGCGATTTGGTTCGTTTCAGGCGGGTTTTTGGGGGATTGGATTCGATATGAGTGTTACTGCTCTAAATACAATATGCCGACTACTGTGTATGCGGGTGTGTGGTTAGAAGCGTGTGGTGGGAGCGTGTTAGTGACACAACAACACAACGGTCGGTAAATAAAGACGCAACACAGCCAGCTGCAGTGATCCCCAACCCGATCAGGCAACTTTCCCTACACTTCCCAAAAAAGTTATGGGCTGGCATTGAGTATGAAAGTCTGCTGCGACTCTTGAGGTCCTTCAAACAACAAGCAACAGTAATTGCTTCCTTGCAGCTAAGCGCCAAGTAGCAGTCATCTGAGGCAACTTTCCCTTACACTCCACTTGGCCACAAACAAAGTTATTGGCTGACATTGAATGTGCAACTGCTAGCAGTGATTTACAGCAGGACAAGTTAATAATAAGGCAAAGCTCCAGGTAGAACTCATAAAAAGAGCGGACACGTCGAAAAAGTTGATCATCTCCTAGGAGAACTATCGGAATGAGTTGAATTAGTATATCTGGTTTCGGATTCAAGGAATGCTTTTGGTTAAATCCACAGCTAGGACTTCACTGATTGCTGATTAACTGCTTATCAAGTTGAGATGCACTTTCATTGAACTGAGTTTCGAGTTGGAGATCACTGGGCGGGCGTTTGAGTAGCTGGTGAGCATCAAGTCTGCTGCTCGTACACACGTATTTATTGGCAAGAACAACATGTTAAAAGGAGAACAACAACATCAACAAAATTACGAGGAATTCTTAAAGGTTACCTTGAGACGCTCCAATGCTGAGAGGAGTCAGTAAGCAAAACAGATAGAGCAGAATATTAGAAGACAGACACAGAGAGTGAGAGAGAGAGAGTAAAGAGGGAAAGAGGCAGAGGCGGAGCGTTTTGTTAGATTGCCAAACACCAAAAGCAAATGCAGCGAGAGAGCGTGCTTCGTCTCGCTGCGTCCCCTCAGAAATTGCAGGGGTTGTGGGGACTGCGAGTGCCCGCGTGCCGGGACTTACTTGTGGTGAAGTTGCGGCTGGTGTAGGCGACCGACTCGTTGCCCTGGTAGAGCGTGTACGCCTGCACCTGGTAGGTGCCTCCGGGCGTCAGCTCCTTGGCCGACAGCTGCAGCGTCTCGTTGCCCGACACCAGGAAGCTGCGGTTGTACTCGCTGTGCGCCGGCTCCGTCAGCCCGAGCACCCGGATCTTGAAGCCCGAGTACTGCCCCAGGCCCGGCGGCTTCCACGTGATGAAGGCGCTCTTACTCGAGCGCAGCTGTACGCTGAGGTTCTCGGGCGGATCGGGCGCTGGAAGTGCAACAAACAGTCAGTCAACTAGAGGAATGTCATGCGCTCTAACTAAGTAGCAATGCACTGCTAGGAGATGCAGCTGAATGTTAATTCTTGAAATCACGATCATCGTTTCTCACCTGTGGTTATGTTCACCGTCCAGGTGAGCAGCTCGCGATGCGTCGAGTTCGTGTAGTACAGCCAGAAGTTGTACTCGCTGCCCGGCCGCACCTTCGACAGCTTGATGTTCTGGCCAATCTCGCTGGCGGGAATGGTGGTGTTCGGTTCCGGATACCCAAACGGCGGGCTGTAGTCGATGCGGTAAAAGGCATTGTCATTGCTGCTGGCGTTCGGCACGCTGATGACCAAATCGGCGCCATTGGCGACCTGGAAACAGAGCAAGAAACAGCATGACAGTCGGAGAGTCAGAAAGTGATAAAAAAAAGAGAGTGGAACACAAACGAGTGCTGCTGCCTGGTTGCGTTTTGTTTGGCTTTCGGTCGAGCCGAGATGAGTTGGGACGAGTTGACGTCAGGGTCAATTGACGGCCAGATGGATTGCGACGACTTGATGATTTGATGGATTGTTGCTGGCTTGATAGTGGGCCCCATAACTGACCTATATTGTGAAATGCCTCAATCTGCCTGCTGCTGCTGCTCTCTTTCCCAACACTCAATCAATCATGGCGCGATAAGCAACACTGCTCAGCTGGCGCAGCTCTAATCTATAGCAATGCCAAAAATGCGCTCTCGACTCACAATGTCACGGCTATAAGCGCTGCTGTCTCGGATTGCATCTGCTGCTCATTAGGTTTTACATGAATTGATAGAGATGATTATGATAATGACTGTGACTGCGACAGCGACTGTGGTCGTCTCCCATGTGAAACCCAATGCATGCCGCCGTTGCATCATCAGCTCATTTGTTGACACTGCCCGCAATATGATGGATGCATTTGCCCTGGAAGAGGAAGTGCAGCAAGCGGAAGTGCTCAGACAATGCAACGAACAAACTTTCATTGACTCGACGAGCACACACTCTGAACTCCACTAGGCCAAGAAATCGGTTCAATCAGAGGCAGACTAAAGCTGAATGCAGTTTGTTGTTGTTGTGGCTATCTTTCAATGCTGAGTCAATGCATTCTTTGCAAATCGTTTGCTTTGTTCGCCGGATTGTCTTGCGAAGGTGGTGAAATTGCAATAGCACGCAGCTTATGATATCTTCACAGCACATATGTGTATACTACATACATATACTGGGACTAGTCGCGTAGTCCAGTATATACATTGCTGCCATCATTTTGAGCGATAATTAATGGAGATTAGCGAATTTCTGGGGCCTGACTCGTTAATTTACTGCTGCATGTTGAGCAACACACAAGATTCCAAGGCGTTCGTCGATGACGCACATCACGATTCCCCCAAAAAGCTGTGAGAAACACGTGATATTGACTGGACTTGGAGTTGGAGTTGGATCAATGGTATCGCGTTGCACTTGGCGAGATGTTGAACAATGTTGAATGAAATATCATTTCCCATGCTTCGACTAAGCAAGCGGAACAACACAATTGATTTTCCAGCTTTCCACCACACACAAAAGCAATTCGCTTTTGAATATGAAATATGAATTGAGATTCTGTTCAAAAGTTTTCACTGTTGCTGCTGTTGTGATGGTTGCATGGGACATGCGAGCGATTCAAAGTACGGAAGTTCATTTCAAATTTTCAAAACTGATTGTGGGTGGTGGTTGCCTTAGCTTCCATTTGATACTCAATGAAAGAGCCATGCCACTTAAATGTTAAACGCGGCATTGGCTGCCGATGATTCACAACACACACACACACACACATACTCAATTATACTCATTACAATTAAAAGCCAAACGCTGTTTGACTAACGCCACGCAGCGCGTATTGACCATGAGCATACCCTGTGAAAGTCCAATGAGTGGACTTCAAAGACAAACTGCTAATAGGATGCGAGTTGACAAAAGGGCAAATCAGAGAGTATAACAACCAAGTTCAGACTGGAAGCGGGGGCAAAGTGTTATGCGAGGTCGAAATCGCTAAAAATATACCAGAGCATTGTGTCGAGTGTTTGTTGTCTGTATCAGCTCATTAGGTGCTAATCCCTGGCAGAAATAGCTTCAGCTGAATTGACATTTTGTTTATTGATTTGCATGGCTATGCGAAAACATTGAAAGCCACCCGAAGATTTACCTTGCCTCTTAGAGCCTGCCTCTTTCCACCTGTTTTGATTCGTTTTTTTTTTTGCGTCTTTTGGGTTTTCGTTTTCGGGTGTGTTTACAAAAGGAAAGTATTCGGATCGGATTCATATTTAGTGTAACAAATCGCTGTAATTCGTCGAAATTGCCGGGCATTTGATACAACACGAGTGCTGCGAGCCAGCTCGTGACTCTCTACCGAGTGTTTTGTGTTTTGTGGGCGTCTGGGCTATTTATAAAGCACTTGCGATTGACATTGCGGCACTCATCTGTCGCTGTCGTTGTCGCCGTCGCCGTCGTTGCGTTTCGTATTGTTTTGTTTTGTTTTGTTTTGTGTTGTGTTGTCAGAGTCTTGCCTTTCACTTTCCGCTTTGTATTTTGGCTGATTTCAGTTTCGGACAACTGGAAAGTTATGGGCTGTGCTGCGTTACGCATAGCAGGCAGCTTTCTGTCGGCCATCGATATATTTATGTTATGTATGCAGCATAGTGCGATGTCGTCGTTCCTCCGCCCCGCAGCGACGACCTTGCCAGCTGATTACAAATGCAATTGTCGCGCCCCGCAACGTCGGCAATTGCAGCTGCAATTAGCTTTTGATGCGATCCACAACAAAAGCCGCAGACGACGCACGCAAGACGAGGTCGTGAACCAATCACCCAGTCACCCAGACGACCCCATGCCACATGCCACATGCCCGCTGTCCACTTGCTAACTAACCCCTATGCGCTAATTGAGCGTGATCGACTTCCAGATACCCGCGCAGCTTAATTCGGATTAATTGACAAATAATGCAGGCAGACAATCGGACAACGTCTTCAGAACTCTCTCCGACCGAGCAACCAGCAAAAAGACATTCAATTAAAAGGTTGCATCGACTTTCTTGCCAACCGTTTACAGGGTATCTATCAAAATTCAACACGAGCGCAACCGCAGCCAATGTCAAGCGCTGTTTATGATAATGATCTTGATGATGCTGAACAAAATCCAAACACAAATCAAATAAAACAAACTACAAAAAAACTGATCTGCGGTTCTCTGGGGAGCAGAGGGGAGGGGGTGTCGCATCTTAACGAAAATTTTCCATGGAAGCCTCGATTTCCTGCCACTTTAAGTTTTCAATATTTTGTAATAATTGCAAAACTAAACAAACCATTTTTTCGGGCAACAACAAAGCGCCGCTCCACAAAACCGCAGCTCAAGTTGCAAAAAAGCAAAACAAATCGCCGTGAACGACTAGCAGTTACCCTGCAAGGTTGCCAGAAAATGACTGAAGCAGCCACATCCCATTGAAGTCGCATAAAGTTGCATGAGGTCGTGTAGATCACGCCTGACAGAGAACAACTCTCAGCTGTTGTCGATCACGCTCACTTCGATCACTCCACACTAAACTGATCGCTGCAAGTACAAGGAGAAGTCGACGATGGCGAAGTGCCCCCTGCGTCGGGCAGGGTATATATAAAAATTGTTGCATTGATTGTAGGCACAACACAAGAGGCAGGTGCGCCGCCTCAGGTGGCTCTCTCATTTGGCCAGTCCGAGTCGAGGCGGGGACTTGGAGGGGGGCGGCCACTGGGGCCGGTTGTGCGAGTGTGTGTGTTGGTGTGTGTGTGTGTGTGTGATTTATAAAGCGTTGTTGGTTTTTGCTAATTATTTATATGGCAGCCGCCGAAACCAGTTAGGCGAGCGAGCAGGCGGCAGCAACGAGCGCACCACGTTTTGTTTTATTTCATTTGATTCGATTTGATTTATTTTGGTTTTGGCTTTGGTTTTGTTTTTGCTTTTGCTTTTGCTGCTTTTTATTAATTCACATACTCGCGTATTTGTTTGCGGCTCCGATTTAGCGATATGCGAAATTGAATAAACAACAAATTGGAAACCGAATATGCGAAAAAGTGAGTAAGTGAACAATTCGCAATTGCGTCGCTCACGCTGCAGCAACAAAATGGTAAATAAAGCATAGGCAACATGTAAAAAGAGACTCTAACTGCCAGGTTTTGACTTGGCCCAGTTTAGCGAGTTGCCGCTGTAAGAGAGGCCGACGCAATTAACATTAATTAATGCAAAATTCACTGCTGCAGTTGTAGTCCAATCATTAGGCAGCGAGCATGTGTAGACAACATGCAATAGGTGTAGAGATATGGACTTTATCGTCGACCCCGCGCGATCTGATCTCCCATTATCCGCAATTATATAACACTTTTGAGCTCTGACACCCCCCAAAAAAAAACACACACGACAACAAGACGTGTCAATGCTGCTGCTTTGTTGGCGCCTGTTGTCGAACGATCAGCCAATTGGCCAATTAGCTGCCTGGCCATTTATGTAGGCCCAATTGGCAGCTAATGAAACAGGCCCTATGAATTGAGTTCGCAACTCAGTTCGCAAGCTGCGAAGTGTTACAGAAAGTGGCGCGCATTAAGCGCAGCTTGGCCCACATTCGACGCCTGCCGTTGTCATTAGCGAAACTGGAATGCGATAGTCGCTGCGATAGTTGCGGCGATAGTTTGCTGTTTTCTATGCTTGATCGCTTACTTCTTTCTTTCTTCGTTCAAGTTTGTGCTCATCGAACTACATAATTCCTCTTTTTTGTATGACGTTGTAACCTAAATGCCCTACTTTAGGTTGGTCTAATGCAATTTGTCACTTATTGATCTTGCTTATTTCGGCATTCAATCAAGCACTGGCAGTCAATTCAATTAGCTATCACAATGGCTATCACTCGTGGCTTGTTTATGCAGCGGTTCCGGGTTTTTCTGGCAGTCAAATGCTGGTTGCTTCGAATGTGCGGCCAGCAAAAAGGAAGAGCAGACGTGCTGTGGCTAAACGGTAATAATGGCAATGGGGAAGTGGCAGGGCGAGAGATCTGCGGAGGTTTCAAAATGAGCCCTGTTCTTGACACTAGTTTACACTACTTTACACAGCACTCGCTGGCTGACAGCACAAATAATTTGCCGCTAAATGGTGGGCTATTTTTAAAAAGGCACTCCATCAAGTGAGGACTGGCAATGCCGGATGGTTGCATGCCACAAGCACACACACATCTGTGTGGCTCTCGTGGAATATCCCCGAGTTCAGAGCGACAAATGACAGTCCGACTTGACTGCCTCTCTCGCTCTCGCTCTCTCTCTCTCTGTCGCATGTGTCGCAATGAAGTTGGGGACAAAAAGCAGCTGGGGCTGAACAACATAAACTGCACAAGTTTAGTCCCAAACTGACTGACTGCCTGACTGACGCGTAGTTGTTGCAGTCATCCATCCATTTTTGGGGGCACCTTTTATTAACCGTTGCCGCAGAATCGCCTCACTCAAGGTACAGGTACAGCCTCAACCTCCTCAACCTGGCGAGCACTTGGTATGCATACCAATTAGCACCGAATGCGACTCCAACTCCAAGTCTGGCACTCGGTGCATTCCAGTAAACACAAAACTGATATTACGAGGCACAAAAGTTTTGGACAGAAAGCAGACCACACCCTGGAAAGGGAAACAACAGCAAGTGAGGCCGCTGCCCGTCCGCCCCGAATTCGTATTCGTTTACGGTTTAATTAATTAAAATTAGATCAGACGATCGCAAGTGCAGACTGCAGTAAACAGAAGTAAACAGAACGACGACAATCTGGTGGCATGCTTGGCTCGAGAACACGAGTAAACTTTAAATTACAGCACCACCGAAATCCACAAGCAGCTCTGATCGACGTCGTGCATACCCTGCAGAGATTTACCTCGCAATGCATGGCGACTACGTAACTCTGTAGAAACTTGCTATAGATATAAAGTAGAATACTATTGCTGACTTGTGACACACTGCACAATAATAGTTGAGAGCTAAAACTAACAAATTGGGCAGCGGCAATCACTCTGTTATGTGTCGCAGCCCGTAAAAACTTGTTTATGTCGCATTTAGCTTGAAAATATGAATAGAAATTGAAGGCAGCATACGAGACAATTTATAGAACAACTCGACTTTGACAGTCGATGGCAATTGCGTTGCAATTTCGGCTGCAACAATGTTGCACGCGCAGCCAGAACTTACGACAGGTATAACTGGAATGCGCCTGAGAGATTTAGTTATTATTCGGGGAAATCCAAACAGCTAGAGCATTGTGCAACAGTCGTAAAGCAAACGCAGTCAGACTCTACGAAATATAAATCATGCAGTCGACACTAACAACCCCCGTTGGGGGTGCGTTGTTTCTAGGGTATGGCACAAAGTGCTGGCAATGGGATGAGCTTTCAATTGAACTTGCGGCACGCTGTCGTTTGATCTGCGTGTAATTCTAAATTGAGTTAAGCGCGGCGTTGCCAGACAGTCGCGCGAGCACAGCGAGACGGCAGCATTGGCGCATCATTTACATATCTAAAACAATCGACAGCGCGACGAAGAGTATCATAAAAAAAAAGAATAACATAATAATAAAAACAAAAACACAAATAATACATGCAAAGCGAATGAAGAACAAAAGCTAAACTTCAAGCGCTGATGTCATCGCACTTTTTTCTTTTTTTTTTGGGGGGAGGACGCGCTTAGTAAGCATGAATCTGTGGAGTCGAGAGGGGGGGGGGGGGAGGTAGTGTTGAGTGTTGTCTACTCATTAGTGAATTGTGAGCAAAGTGAGCGGAGAAGTGAATGTTTGGCTGCATCTCTTGTGGAGACACGTAATGATGCGTCCGTCTCTGATATATCATGATCGAGTCAAGGCAACGCTTTTTATTCTCCAGCGAAATTTCAAAACAATTATATACCTCTGAGGTTTGATTTGGCTGCTGACTGCTGGCTGCTGACTGTTCTTGTTCTTGTTATTGTATCGGCACGTGAGCCCCGAGACGAAACAGTCAGTGGCCGCATTCCGTCCGACTTTAATTGCAAAACTGACTGCAAAAACAACGCTGAGACGCGACAATTCTCTGGCTTCTATATAAACAACAAATGCCACAGACCGAGAGCGAGAGCGAGAGAGAGACGGTTTGTTTTCCGATCTGGCAGGACAACCCGAAGCCGGCGACACAGTAGTCACTCGAGAGCAACGCCAACCTTGAGAGACTATTCAGATTTACGTGCTTTGTGCGCTGGGGGCTCTTTGTTTGCGTATACTCTACTGGACGGAGCATAAATAAATAAATAGACGTGGACAAATCAAATTACGAAATCCCGCGCCTCGAGTTACGACAACGCATAGTTGGCATCATTGCAGTATTCTTTGTTTAGATATCCAAGGTGCATTGGGTCTTTGATTCATCAATAGCAACATCATCAATACGCCAGCCGAAGGCCAGCGAAATTGCCAAGAAAATGTGCTCATGTTGGCAGCGAGTGGCAACAAGATGCAAAGTCGCGTGACAGGCGTGCAGATAAGATAAGCCTGGGAGATAATTAATCTCGAGAAATTTCTCTTCAAACATGGTAGAGTATTTGCTGTTCGATGGCGACAGAGAATGCTCAAAAGAGCAAAACACAACTAAACCAGTTATAGATTGAAGTAAATGCCAAAAATGCCCAGCAAGCACTCGACTGCAGCATATCCTATAGAATTAGTTGGAGAATCGTCGGAGATTGGACGGTTGTAAATGCCACGGGTGATTGTATAACACGACTAGATAATAAAAGATATAACTCAAGTATATTCCAACACAATAACTAATACTATGTGCAGGTAATTAGCCATGATGTAAGTGACTGCGGGATGAGAGCAACAGCAAATTCTTAATAAAGTTTCGAATAATTGGCGGCATTACGAAGCTACGGAATCGCGGGTTTTAACTCCCATTCAAAGAAAACAATGAGCGGAGAACGGAACGAAATGAAATGGAATGATCGAATAACAAGAAAGCAACAACAACAGCAGCAACAACAACAAAACCGGCTGAGCAAGTGATTAAAAAGTTTATGACACCAACTAAAGTAAAGGGGGCGAGGCAACAGCGGCGGCACAGCACGAAGAACAAAATAATAAAAATGCACAAAATGTACAATGCTAAGCGAGAGATTTGAATAAATTGTTGTATGTAATTGCGCATGTCAGAGCGAGCAGCAGAGAGAGAGCGAGAGAGAGACAGAGTTGGAGTTAGAGGGGCAGACAGATTGAGGTGCACTTAGTAAATCCCCCAATTGACCTGCAACAGACTGCAACAATAACAATCGAAATTTAATGACTGCAACGACGGGTTCACCCCAAAACACACAGAAGCAGCAGACGCACGCCAGACCAGAGTAAACAATCAGGCGTGCCTCGACTAGCCAGATACCACGCACCCACCAGCCGAATGTTGCAGCGCTTATTGGGACAATTTCAGAACATAAACTAAACCAATCCAATTGGTCAAAAATCATTCAAAACTCTACGCTTTTTAACGATGTAAACAGTTAATTTAAAGAGACTAGAATTAAAATACTATAGAAACCAGTTCTCTTTAGTTTGGAATAGGCTTGGAATTCGGAAGTTTGTTTTAAAGTCGTTAAGAAACTTGCAGAATTTAAAGTTCACACTTGAATACATCAAATAAAATTTTCTGTCGCACAAAATGCACTTGAAATTTGCTAGCAATGCGCAAAAGAAAAAACCAAGCTGATCCAACCAAATTGCTGGTAGTCTCTGGCTGAGAGTACAGGGTATGCGTTGAACTGGAAGAAGGAGCGAAAGCGGCTGCAGTTGTTTATTTTATAAAAACCGAAATGGTACATTGTACTGCATGTATTTGAATATGATATCCAATTGATTGCCTTAAACTGAATACTGAATGAGCACAACAACACAACCAGTTAATGAGCAATCTTCAACTGATCATGTGCTAAACAGACAAACAAATACGAGTATTGAGAATTGATGTTTTTTGTTGGTCAACACGGGGTATTTATCTTATGATCCCGAAATACACGTACTACGTGTACTTAATGCATAAGTAGAACAGGCTCTCGACCAGGCAACCAACGGCATCTCGATTCTCTGGAATTTGGGAGCCCGCCTCATTCCCTGCTCTCCCAATATTTGTAGTTTCAGAAGCGAATTCGCTCGAAATATTTTTAGATCTGATACAATATATAGACCTGCTCCCCAGCTTCCTTTCTCTATATACACATTTGGAATTGCGAATCGCAACTTGTCGATAAGTTCAACGCCGTCGTGTTGAATCAAATCATTTGCAAATCGCCGAGATTTCAGCACAACGGTAAATGCAACGTCAATTCTAAACGAAATTCTAAAAAGGCTCTCAAATTAATCATCAAATAAATAATCAAATTTCGACGAAATTTCAATTCTTTGCAAATATTTGCATTCAAAGTATTGTTTATTAAATATTTTTGAAGCGAGCTCAGATTTTAAGCAAGAAGCGAGCTTGAATTTCAAACAAAGTTTCAATGTACTTCAAATATTTGCATTGGGAATATTTTAGTCGACGCAAGCTGCAATATCGTTTGCATAAAGATATGAATACTGACAAAAATGTTCAGCATTTGAATAAATGTAATTAAAGCAATTTCAATGAATTTATTTGAATCGATGATCAAATGCAAAGCATTTCAAAATAACAAATATTTATATGAACTTGTAATTAAGAACAAATGCATAGTAAATAATATTTCTAGAACTTTCATTTGCAACTAGTTGACGGTGAAATGAGCTTAGTGCACTTTCAATGTGGTTCACTGTACTTTGTGTGACAAATTTTAGTGAATTACGAAGTTCGGAATTCCCAGCGAGCCCAAAAACGCGAGTGGAAAGCAGTTGGACGCGATGAAAGAGGTGGGGGGAGGGGTCAAACGAAATGAAAGGAAAGGTAGGTAAAAAAAAAAACGGTTGATAGGGGAGAGAGAGGAAAGAGAGTTGAAATAACGTCACTCACCTGTGGCCAGCAAATTGTCAAAATGATAAAAACAAGTAAAATGTGCTGTTGTTGTTGTTGCTGCTGCTGCTTTTTTCGTTTGTTGTGCTTTTGTTGCTGTTGGTTTTGAGGCTGCCGCCGCTGTAGAGCTTGTTGTTGTTGCTGCTCCATTGCTAGTACAGTAGAAACCCCAAAAGTCACGGTTGCTGTTGTTGCTGTTGTATTTGCAGTTGTCGTCACGTTGTTGTTGCTGTTGTTATAACATCATTTGTCTTTATGTTTTGTGTGCGTGAATAACTATCACTCTCTCTTTCTCTCCTCCACTCTTTTTCACTTAAATAATATTGCACTTGGTTGACAGCGAAGGCGGCGTCTTGCTATTTGCTGTTTACAACAAAAACAAGAACTACTATTAAAATTTGTTGGTGCTTTTCGCTAATGACTGCGACTGCGACAGCGACGACGACGGCGACGGCGACAGAGCTGATGACGCGAGCGACGTCGCCTGCGATTCAAGGAATGCTGCTGCTGAGAGCGCCAGTCCGATCCTCTCTTTTAAAGCAAAGCAAGCAGCAAACCAACGCAGGCAAGTGAGCGATCGAGCACCAAGCGAAAGCGTCACTGTTGCTGCGCTGCCTGCTGCGGTTACTGCTGTTTCTGCAGGTAGAAAGGCAAGCAAACGACAACTACTGCAAAGAGAGCCACGCACAAGTGCGTGTGAATGTTGTGCATTACTCGCACACACACATGTACGTACAATTGCAGTCGACGCGCACGAGTCTCGCTGTGCGTGTGTGAGTGTGTGTGTGAGAGAGTGCGTGTAATAACGGCGCTTTACAACCGACGCAGTTGTCTCTTCTTCCTCTGCTGCTGCGTGCTGCTTCTTCTTCGTCGGTTATTGCTGTTAGGTGCATTACGAAATAACTGCGTGTCCGCAAACGGCAATTACAAAGCAAATGTTGTTGTTGCTTTTGTTGATACTGCTTATGTGTAGCTGTTCTTCTTCAATTATTGCATCTCCCCCACCCACGGCAATAGTAATTATATACTAATGCTAATTGCACGCATTTATTTCAACAGCACCAATAACAACAGCAGCACTGTGAATCGCTGTCGCCGCCCTTTACTCACACACACATACACACAAACACTTGCACAGTTTAATGTACGAAATGCGGCGGCGCAACAGCGACTGTCGCGGCGACGTCGCGACGAAAGAAAAAGAAAAAAAATGAATTCACATGTAATTGTTGTTGTTGCTGCTGCTGCTGCTAGCTGCATTAATAAAATAAACTAGTCACGTTTTGCGTTGATGCTTTTAGTACAAATCGTTTTTTTTTCGGTGAAATTTCAATGGCTGTCGACGTCGCAGACGCATCGGCATTTTTATGCGCGAATTCAAGCAGCAAAATAGAGTAAAACAAACTACTTTATATTAGTTATTAACTAACATACACACACATTAAATCAGACAGCGGCCACGGCGGCATTGTAAACACACTAAAACGCACACATACTCGCACACACACAAACATGCACATAAATAAGTTGGGAGGGGAAAAATATTCACACTGTAGTTTTTTTTTAATTTAAACTTGTTGCGGGTTACCGTTTAATTCACTTTTCTTCTCCTGTTACTTCTGTTGGCGGGGGCGGGTGCGCCAAAAACCGAGACCGAAGCACGCCGCAACAATTGATTAAAACATATTGTTTAATGACGAAATTAAATGCGCGCGGAGCTTCACACAACAAAATAAATAAATATACCGCAGCGACCGAAGCGAACCGAACGAAGAAGAGCATAAAAATGAACAAAAACAATGCGGCCAGCGTGACCGCAATTTCAATTACAAAAAATATATCTATCGGTATATTTGATATACCAAACCAGTGTTGCTTTGCCCTCTCAATATATCGATGCACCTGCAAAACTCCCACAATATCGATATATAACAGCGCACTAACAGCGATAGTTCGTGATACGCAAGCAGAGCGCGCTTAATTCAATTTTTGTGTTTATTTCATGTTCATAACAGTCATTGTAGAATATTGCATCTCATAATATTATGACCACTCAAAATTGCTCTGTTTCCAAGATATTCTAAGAACAGGAAGTGCATTGAATACGCCTCAGCTTACTTGGCTTAACATCTGCAAAAAATAGGGGTTGTAATGCGCACACAAGCATAACAATAAAACTGAATGTGGCAGTCAGAAACTCAAGATAACTTTAGCATTGCTTTTGTTCGCTTGTGGCCGGAAATAGCCCGTCTGCCCAAAATGGCGACGCCAAAAGTTATGCAATTCAAGACACTAAGCAAATGGCTCTTATCGCATGACCCTGCAACATTGTGTGACATTGATGTGCAACAAAGTTAAATGCAACTTTGTTTAGATTAAATTGGTCAATACATTTAAGACAGTATCTCACCAGAATTTGAAGCGGCGCCTAAAAGTATGCAACAAAATGGTGAGCAACAGGTGCTTTCCAAATGTGGCGGTGGGTCGATAGCCAGCTATCGATGGTTGCAATTAAAGTGAGAATTTTATTTACTTAGGCAAGCATTGCTTTTAAAGATTATTATGATATTTGAACGATTGAATTATATGTGGCTTGTGTTTGAAAAATGTTGCACAGCCAGCTTTGTTTACTGCGGTATTATTTTGAGCTAAGTCAAACAGTTATCGACACACGCGCGACGCGACATTCAACAAGTTTTGTTGGCGCCAAACATAAAAATCATTTGAAATGCGCGTCATCACTGCGTGGTTTTCGCATTTCCCCCTTGGAGCGCTAGATTCCCCAGCGACTTTACATGCACAACTGTGTGGGATGTCCTTCTGCATTCAAGCTGTACTAATTAAATTCTCTATTTGTCTTTGCAGTGGGAATATTGCCAGAACTTTGCGATGTCATGGATCAACGCGGCATAAGACGAGTTACAGGGTGTGCGGGGTAGATAGGTTCGCAACTCAACAGCAAGCACTGCTTCAGCGGTTTTATCTCTGCAAAATGACTTTGTTGTACAGTGTAATTATCAGCAGTGATTGGTATAAAATGACTGTTGTATAAAGCGATTGTTCTAGGCTAATTTGCACTTTGTGCCATGCTTATAATTTGTTATAGAGAAAGTAATTTGACGGCGTTATACCCAGTAAACCACTTCAATTAGCAACTCTTCTTTGAACACTACTACTTAGTTTTCTTCACAAAAAAATCATTATAATTGAGCAAAACAAACTAAAATTAATAAAAGACACTCCAAATGAATAGAAGTATTTACTTTTTCGACATGTGTGTTCTATAAAATAACATTCATAGGGTATTTTGAGAGCGTGCCTGCACTTTTTTGTGCTTTAATTTGTTAACTGTCATGTTAACTCCATGCGTAATACGCGTGTTCATTATGTTAAACACTTGCCCAATAGCTCAAGGGGTTGCGGGGTGCCCAAGGGGCTCTGTGTGTGTGTGTGTGCGAGAGTGTGTAGCGGCGTGTGTGAGTGTGTGTGTGTGTGTGTGTGTGTGTGTGTGTGCCTAAACAGTACATAGATGAAAGTGTAACACACTAATTAGCAAGTGTATGCGATTCATAATGATAACAGTAATTAAAATGTGTGTGAGGGGGTTGCCTATCCCTGCGTGTGTGTGTGTACGTGTGTGTGTGTGTGTTGGGGAAGTGTGTGTGAAGTGTCGAGTACCAAACAACAGCAAGAACAACACGAACTGAAGCTGTAGCTGTCGCTGCTGTCACTTCAGCCGTTTTGTGGCTAGCTTCAAATAGCTCTAAAATTACTGCAGCCACTTTTTTGCAGAAAAAGCTAAATTAATTTTGGAAATCAAAGATAGATTATTCGGCAATTTACGCAGCATATTCGTCAGCCAGATTTGCTTTTTTAGCCAGTTATGCTAGCTCTCTCTCTCTCGCTCTCGCTTATACGCGATGCACGACGTTAGAGGGGTATGACAACATGTTGGCAATTCTAAATGCTCACTGGTTATATGAAGTTTGTCTTAAGAATTGTTTACGACTGACTAATAACGATGCAACAACAACTTTCACGACTCTACTGTTAGATAGCAGATGCCAGCACTGTTAATGTAAAGTTGCTGTTACAGCGCTGTTACGAGTCTGTTCAGTGGAATGTGGGTGGAGAGCGGGTGTTTGGCAGTCGAGCACGCTCACGTGCTGCTGCTGCTTTTGACTGCTGCTGCCACAGACGCTGCTGGCGTTGCACGTGGTCGCTGCCTCGTGTCTTCAGCAAGGCTGCCTGCCAAATGCCGTTGGCGCTTGCCACGGCCCAAGTGTTGCCAGTGCTGGGGCAGGGGCGCACACTTTGCACATTACCCGACACACACAGAGACTCGCACACAGCTCGCACATTTGATCCTCGCAGGATGCCGTGTCATGTTTTCATTATGCTCATGTGTCTAAACAATTATCCTGCAGGCATAATTATGTCTGACGTTTATAAGCTTTGACACTTTCGGTTTTCGGTAACATGTCTGACGCACACACACACACACACACACACACACACACAGACACGGGCACGCCAGCGTGCTTGCCACTTGCCGCTGCTTGTGGCAAGGCTTTAAAATGTTTGTTGTGCTGCTTATTGAAATGATTACAAGTAATTACGCCACATAATATTAAGTAGACTGCTTGCTTCGTGGCCCCTCCCCTCAAAACACTTCCTGCTGCTGCTCCTGCCCCTTCCGCATCCCCTTCGCCGCCCTCCTCTCCGCTGCTCACTTCGCTATTCGTGTTGATTTTGAAAAATTACGTCGCTTGGGCCGAACTTATTTTGGCGTAAAATTGAAAAATTCTTTTCGTGTTGCATGCATTAAGCGTTAGTTGTAGCCCTGCCTCACTTTCTTCCGCACTCTTGCAACCGAGCATACTCACAGTCTACTTCAATTTGCTTACAGATTTAGTTATATATATTGTACATGGTAGATATAGCTGCTTTTAATGCAGGCACATTAGTTGTCTACTCTATATAAAGCAAACGCTTTAATTGGACAGATTTACTGTAAAATTAATAAATACTTTATGCCAGTCTGTTGTAGCTCGATATAATATATAAATATATAATGTATTATATATACAATGCATTGCAAATCACATCCAAAACCTTTTCAGTCTGTGAACATATTTGAGTTTTGAAACCAAATGAATGTCGCATCAGTATAGCTTGGGAATATTAGTTTAAATATATATATTTGCGTGCCACTAAGATGGCTTCAAAGAAAGAAGTAAGCTATGGTATTCCAATGCTGCAGATTTGTATTCAACTTTCTTCGCTGTTCTGTAATTTGTTGTTGTTTTAAAGAGCAGCTCACACATGAATTGCTATTAAACATCGCATTGCTTTTAACTATTGTAATATGTCTGGAAAGAATTAAGACTACAACTGCCTTCTATACGTTGGCAATTGAATCACTGCATGAATAAAGTACACAATACTCGTATACTTCAAATAACAGAACTACGAAAGCTATTTTATTTCTTTTACTATTACTATTACTATTTCCATTACTATTTCTATTTCTATTTTTTATTTCTTTTGCTATTTCTATTTCTATTTCTATTTCCATTTCTATTTCTATATCTATTTCTTCTTCTATATCCATGTCTTCTTCGATATCTGTTTCCTCTATATCTACTTCTATTTCCATTTCTAGTTGAAAGAGCATTCCCTGTTCATGCTATCAAGAGTGTAGTAGTTATTCTTTCGTCTGCCCACAAATTGCTCACCTCGTCGCTCGTCGCTCGCCGCTCGTCGCTGGTCGCCTTCTTCTTGGGGTTTCGTCTTTGGCCAGCTCATCCCGGTGGCCCGAGTGTCCTGCGACCCGTTTGGCCGCCTAGCCTGGCCCCTGCGCCTTGTGTCCTGCGTCCTCTGTTTACGTTATTTTATTATGCAAGAAACAAAAGTTTCATTTGTTTGCAGCGCTTCTGCGTTTCAGAACAACCATCAATCATTCGCCGTGTTGTGCGACGTCTTACAGCAGACCGTTGCGTGGAGAGGGGAGAGGGGAGCGGGAGAGGGCGCAAAGTGTGCGGCAGCGCAAAAAAATGTTTCATTTTCACACACTAAACAAATTGCATGCCGCATGGCAGAGTCAAGTGGAAGTGTCCTCTTCGGCTGTCCCTTCTCGCTCTCTCCCATTCCGTCGCCTGCCACGTGCCACATGCCACGTGCTGGCCATGCTGCCTCAGCTCAGTCTGACGTCAGTCTGTCGCATTCCTAACCACTTTTCTGTCGCCTCGCGCGCGCTTTCAAATAGTTGGCCCCCAATATCCTTCAACACTCGCCGCCCTCCTCTGGACTTTGTTTCCCTTTTTTATTTACAACTCTCTCCCTAACTTGCCACACTAGCGGTGGCCGTAGTTGCAAGTACTCGTGGTGTATTTCAATCGCTTTCGTTGCGAGTCCGACTCAATTTAGTTGGCATTACTATGCTCGATAATTGTAAATTGCAATTGTAAATGCAACTGGTTTATAGCAGACTTCCTCAACTTCTAATATATAATATATGTTGTATGCTCATTGAAACTCTTTGGGTTGTTCGTGTAAAGGGTTGTGTTTGTATTTGTTAAAATTTTTGCATATTTATACTAGATAATCGTGGCAGCTTTCACTTCCCGCCGTCTTAGAAATTTGAATGATTCGCCTTCGGTTTCGTGTACATGTTCAAGTCTTTCATTGTCAATTCGGATCTTTAAAATGTGCCTCGCTGCTTTCATATCTCATCGAGATGCGGCTCGTTCTGCAGCTCGTCGACGCCATTCTTCTTGAACTTGGAATGGAGAGCAGTTAGCTGGTTGTTGCAGCTGTGGCATGCCACAGGCGGTCGACTTACTAATGAGCAAATTGTGTCCGTAAGCCATCGAAGGGCGTAGGTCGATCCGATGGCCAAGAAGAAAGTCAGCACTATGGACATGATCATAGTCTTGAATTCCTCATCCGCATCGCACTTGCGACCAGGATTCTCATATGTATACCACACTAAAGGACGTTTCTCCTCCGACATTTTGTCCACAAATTTCAATCACAAATTTCAATGTTACCTCTACGAATTCTCACAGCACAATAGAAGTGCGTGCTCAATCACCCGAACTCTCTATTGCTGTGTCTACTACGATCGACTCCTGCCAACTGCCAATTCAAGGCCTACATGGACTCACCAATCGAAATCGTTAGCGGACTTAAAATTAAATAAATACAACTGGAAAGCTACCAAACCATACAAAAAGTAATCTATCAATGAGCACGTTTGATATTCGACTTTGCTCCAAAAACATAGCAAATCAGCAAGGCCTACTAGAAGGCGCCCCAAATTTTATATTCATTGCAAAGTTGATTCAATTTACTCGTATTTCATGATGCACATTGGTTTTATTTGCTATTCACTTTTTGTGTTTTTGTTTTCTTGCGTTTACATTGCGTATTATTTGAGTGTTCATTTGTTGCACAATTCTTTTGTGTATTTTCATTAACCTATTTTTTATTCGCTATCCCCTTGCTTTTTATTTGCATTTCGCATTCGACTATTCTTTGTACCCCCATACAAGTTTAATGTGAGCTAATGTAGTGAGTTGTGAGCTTGTGTGCTTCGTGTGATGCATTTCACGCCAGTTCATCAAAGTACAGCTCTAGTTCCTGCCCGGTTCCCGCATGATGATCACCAACTTGAATGAATGGTAGATTGTCATTACTTTAGGCTGCCTCAAGTATGCTACTTACGAATGAGAGGGCCTTCTTTAGCAGCGAGAGCATGCCCAGGACCAGGATCACAGTCATGAGAAACACGCTGGCCAACATATAGATAAAGGACTTGATCTCCTCCTCCAGTTCGTGTTCCTCATTGGGATCGCTCACAGAGCGCCACACGGCGATTGGAAATGCGTCCGACATTTTGCTGCAACTAACAAATACAAATTTTATTGTTGACTCTACGAGTTTGAACTTGTCACTGAATTGAACTATGAGAGCTGCTCTCGCAGCCTTTCGAAATGGGAAATCAACGTCTACTCTGTTGCAGCCGAAAACTGTGTATCAACAGCTGAACGTTACGTATACGCAGTGTGCGCTGCAAGAGACTGTTTTGAATTTATATAGATTTATTAAGTAGTTGAGCCAGCACAAGTACCATAACAACACATTCCGGGAACATTTTATACTGGCCAAACCTCATACTTATATGTCATAAGGACTTCTCAATTGTCGTGCACGTTTGAGTAAGCGTTTTGGCGAAACCTAGCCGCAGTTGTCTAACAGCTAGGAGTCTCCAAGCGAGTTTGTTTCAATGTCTTATCAGCCTGTCGCTTTAGCGGCTCGTGTGTCTGTCTATCTGTTCCTCTACGGAAAACAGATTTAGATCACGATATAATGTGTATCCTCTCAAGTAAAACACACAATTGTGCAGTCCTTGGATGTGCTTGTTACATTTGTCTGCAATCCCTCAAATCTGCACTCCGTCTAGCCAAATGGGGACTATGCAATATATATTTACAGCTCTCTTAGAAGAGCCATTTGTTTCTTTTAGCAGTCAGCTCAGTTTCTGCAGCCCACAGTTCCCGCTTTTAAAAGCGGGGCAAAAGTGAGTCTCTTGTCTAGGACGATAACAAGATATATTGCATGATTAATTTGTTCCAAGGCCACGCCTTCGCTGGCATTTCATTTTATGAAAACATGTGCACATATTTCTGATATCCAAACTGTCTGCAAAGAAATGTTTAGTTATTTACAAATAAAGGTTTGTTATTTACTAAGTAATTGTGCAAGTTCGAAGCAAAATTGTGCAGCTCCTCATTGATGTCATGCGAATCTAAGTTGTAGATGAGCAGGAGGAAAAACAAGGGGAAACGGGAAATGGGAAACATTGTTTGCGCAGTGAGTCCATTCATTTCATTCAGTTCGGTTCACTTGGCTGCGATGTCGAGTTTGACCTTCAACCGTTTGCCAAACGCTGCGAGGATTGTTGCCACTTAGAAGTGGGCTTAACAATTTATTTTGCAACTAATAGCGAGGCATGCCGCCGCCCTGCCGTCCTCATGCAACTTGAATTTATAGAGGCACATTAAACTTTTAAATGATAAATGGCAGAACATAATTTACGTAACGCCCAGAAAGCCAAGGAGAGAGAGAGAGAGAGGCGGAGAGTGGCATTGTGGCAGCCAAGTTAATAACTCTTTCGCTGTTGCCAGCGAGGGGGCGGGCGGGGCGCGTCGTGTGCTGTTTAATATGCACGCAATGTCGGCGTAAATGTTTGTTGATTAGTGTGTCCTTAGTTTTTAGTGGCAGCCACCAAAACGATTGACGAATGCGTCTCGTTCGACAGCCCAGCCAGCGAGTAGAGCGAGCATTCCATTGTGTTCAAGCGACCCGCGCATGCCACACGTTGCGGGGTTGGCGGGGGCAGCACCCGGCACTCGTGCTGCACAAGGGCGTAGTAACTGGGCGCTAAGCGAAAATGTGCGTGAGCAGCCGAAGAACACAGCGACGACGCTTTAAAGCAATGTCGCTTGCAGCAATCTTTTAGCGGCAAATTTAAGATAATTGCATAAATTAATAATACAAATTGAATTCTACATATTTACATTTTATTTTTGGACTTGTGCTCTTTTTAAAATGTAGCGAAAAGCCTTTTGACTTATAGAAATTTTCGAGAAATTTCGTTTTATATGATTGTAATTAACTTAATACGTAGCTGTGTCTCTTAAGCGAGTAATGAATGCCACTAAGCGAAGAAAACAGCGGCGACGCTTTAAAGAAGCAATCTTTTAGCGGGTAATTTAATCAATGCCACTAAGCGGTGATACTTTAAAGCAATGTCTATTGCTGTCAATTTAAGATAATTGCATAAACTAATAATGAATAATTTGTACATTATGTACTTTGAAACTTAGCGAAAAGCTTTTGGAATCTGTACGAATTTCGATTTACATAATTATAGTACGCTCAATACATTGCTTTAGTGCATTTTAATGTGACGCTTAAGCATACAATAAATGCCACTAAGTAAATTGAGTGTGGCCATTAAGTGCAAATTGCACTTATCGAATAGTGGGTGCAATGGGAATCAGTAATATTGAGTAGCGGGTATCTTGAAGTCGAGTGTTGTCGACTCCTTTTATTTATTATATCGCTGGCATTCGCTTCATATTCATGCTCATTCGACAGCACGCTAACGGCATATAAATTGACACACTGAAGTCTCACTCGCACTCGCTTCCGCACTGCCTCTATCCATCCCCCCCTCGCTCACTCTCTCACACTCTTTCGCTCGCAGTTTGTGTGTCTCTTCTCTCGTTCGCTACAAAAGCTGTGTGTGTGTGAGTGTGTCATTTTGTTGTTTTTGCATTTTCATTTTCAATTACAAATGACACAAGTGCCTCACGCTCCAGTTTGCCGCACACGCTCAAGCCCCTCTGTCTGTCTGCCTGCCTGCCTGCCTGTGTGTGTGTGTCTCTGTGTGTCTGTCTGTGTGTGTGTGTGTGTTGCGGGTGTCCCATAATAATAACGAGTGTACCGCAATTTGTTCCTCCAAAGCGCCAACACAAAATGCCAGCAACAATTGCTATTTAACACGTCTACGTTTTCAGCTGCCGTTTCCCGTTGCCCATTTTCATTTCCATTTTGCTCTTTCTCTTTCTGTTTCTCTCTCTGTCTCTATTTCTGTTTTTGTGTTCCAATCGTTGTGCTCATTATTTCAACGACTCTTTGGTTTGACAATCGTTACTTTGTTTTAGTTGGTTGCCCAGCGCGTTATTTCTGCTTTAATCTCTGCTTTGCAGGCTCTTCTCAGCTTCCGATCATCTGCTTCTCTTTAATTCCTTCAAGTTGCTTATTAATGTGAATATACAGAAGTCGATATAGGTTCGAAAGAGAGTTTGTATGCATAACATTAACTTCAAGACTAAGCTAAGAGTTTTATTCACGTTATTTCTGTTTTAATCTCTGCTTTGCATTATCTTCAAAAACTCTTTAATTAGTCGATATTATAGTTAGATAGAGAGTTTGTATGTATAACATTAACTTCAGGATTAGGCTAAGAGTTTTATTCACGTTACTTCGCTTAAATTTCTGCTTTGCACGATCTTCTCAGTTTTCGATCTTCTGTTTCTTTTTAATTCGCTAAAGTTGTTTCTTGATATGAACATTTAGGAGTCGATATAAGTTGGATGCAGAGTTTTTTATGTATAATGTTAACTTCAGGATCAGCCTAAGAGTTTTATTCACGTTATTTCTGCTTGAATCTCTGCTTTGCAGACTCATCTCAGCTTCCGATCTTCTGCTTCTTTTAAATTCCCTTAAGTTGTTTATTGATATGAACATATGAACTTACTGTATAAGTTCGATGTTGAGTATGCACGTATAAAATGAACTTCTTCATTCAGGAGTCGCTATGAGTTGGACGTAGAGTTTGTGTGTCTAAAATGAATCTCTATAACAGCAGTCAGGACTAAGCTGAGAGTTTCAATGCATTTCTAAATCCTACGCAAAACAGACTAAAAGACCAGAAAGTAATTTTCGTATGCTGCTATGCAATAAACTTTAAATGTAAGAGCTTAAAGCTCAAACTTATTTGTAATTGCCTCAATCGAGCATTATGTTCGATCCAAACGAGTTTCAGTTTATCAGCAACGTCGAATGATTCGATTAATGCGAAATTGAGAAATGTTTTGCATATTCCATAAAGATGACAGCTCTCTAGGCGAGGCGGAACAAGCAATTGATGTGCACTGTTTACAATCGATAACTGTCGCCAGCGATGAGTTCGATAAGCACGTTTCCACCCAGAGCAGCAACTAGGAGCAGCGAAGGGGGGGCGACGAGGGGCGAAGCGGGGCTAGCGAGGAATTTTAGGATATTTGCGATAAAGAAAGCGCAACTGCAGCAAAAGCTGCAACCACAGCCCCAAAGTCGATTATAGAAAACTTGTAATAAAATTTTCGTTAGCCAAAAACCAAATGGAACGCGGCCAAAAAGGGTTGAGGGGACGGGGTGGGGGAGGGGCAGCCAAGGAGAATGCACTGGAAAAAGTGGAAGCGGTTGTGCAGCGGTTGCTGCAGGGCTGAAGGGGAGGGGGAGGGGACAGCAGAGTGGGGAGCGCAATTGGAAACTATGAAACAAGCGACCGCAGTGCAAATGGCTACAAAAGGGGGCAGCAAGAGGAGGTAGAAGAAGAGCGAGAGTATGCAGATAGCCGAGAGGGGCGTTGGCGGGGCGTGGCAGCCGAAGGGGCTGCAAAAATTGTGTTTATTTTAAAGGCAAGGGCAAAGGCAAAGTGGAAAGAAAGAGCTCTCAACTGTGAACGACAACGAAGCGCAGACAAAGGGCTCAAGCAACGGGGACGCCACAGAAGTGGGTGAAAGAGGGGGCGCCGACGAGGGGGGGGGTCGAGTAAGCTTGTGGTTGGTTACTTGCAACGCATGGACGAGGAAAAGGAGAGAAGAGCGCTTCTGTTGCAGCTTCGACAGTTCAACATAAGATGCAACATTTTCACCAACGTCATATTTGAGTGGTGCAGCGGCTCAGCGGCTCGGCGGTTCGGTGGTGTGGCGGTTTTGCGGTGCGCTGGTCACTTGCTTAAGCCGCAACCACATCGAAAACTGCTCGAGTCGCTGCTCGAAGTTTCACAAGCATATCAAACAAAATATACACATATATATATATGAGCAGCTAACGAGCTGCTAAATACAGTCAAAGAGCGCTGCAAGGAACTGTAAATTTATGTATGATTTAATATAATAATAATAATAATAATAATAATAATAATAATAATAATAATAATAATAATAATAATAATAATAATAATAATAATAATAATAATAATAATAATAATAATAATAATAATAATAATAATAATAATAATAATAATAATAATAATAATAATAATAATAATAATAATAATAATAATAATAATAATAATAATAATAATAATAATAATAATAATAATAATAATAATAATAATAATAATAATGAGAATAATAAAAAGAAAAACAGTAATGGCAAAGTGTTAAATATTATTACAATGTTTTTTAACACAAAATATTTTTAAAAATCAAAATATTTTCGTTTCATTTTTATAACATAACTTATAATACTTCTATTTGCTCTGCGAATAATATTAAAATTACATTTTCTTAGGGAATTAAAAGCTTATTTATCTTTAACATGCAAAGCCGAAATACAATTGTCTAAAGTTTTTGTTGTTTTTAAAAGGTTCGATTGGCTTCTTCTCTACACTTTGCTATGGAACAGTTTAGTTATTTGCGAGCTATTTGCAAAATATTAATAAAGTGTTCGCTACATTTGCAGTTCGTCAGAGGCAGCTCCGACCGTGGCAATAAAGCAAACTCAGCCAATTCACTTAACAACTTGATTAACCAGTCGGAGAGCAGGCAAACAGGCAGCTTCATTATCATCACGAGGCTGCAAACACAAACACACACACAGACACAGACACACAGACGCACACACAGACAGAGGGGCACACAACGACACACAACACAAACAAACACAGGCAAACACACAAACACTCACACACACTAGTATAATTTTCAATTTCATTTCAATTCGCCAAACGCTTTTTCAAAGAAAGGCCTAAAGAGTGGGGCAGAGTCAGTCAGTCGTCAGTCAGTCAGTCAGTCAGTCAGTCAGTCAGCCAGTCCGCCTCTATTCCCTCCCCCTGCACTGCTGCCCCCTCCCGACCACCCCACCCACCTATGCGCTGATCATCGTGTCGCTGTTGTTGCTGTTGCTTTCATCATCGCGTTCCGTCATTGTCATTGTCATCATCCTCGGCATCGTTGACATAGAAATACAGGAAAAGAAAATCCGGCGTACGTGATTTTCAGCCTTAATGCCAAATTTTCTTCTTCCTTCCAGTTTTCTTTAGTTCACTTCTTTTTCTGGCGTTTCTGCGTTTTCTTTTTCTTTCATTTTTTTTCGCCTTTCTTTAGTTGACAACCTTCTGACAATTTGGCACCCCTTGCAATCACATAGTCAACCTTCGGCTTTATTCTATTTGGCGCTCATTTCACTTTGTATTTTCTGCCTGATACCCTAACAGACGACGTTCTCATCTAGCAAGTGTTTCGACACCGTACTTATTGCAGCCTCAACTATGTGAACTTAAATTTGTGTGTTGGCATTTAGAAAGCATTAGAATAGTAAATTGAGTTGACTTTTGTATGCATTAAACCAATCAAAAGTATACTTTGCTAATTTCAAATTCAGTTGTGAAATTTAATATATATTACTTTTGAATATTATAATAAATTCGCATTCATCTTACAGACAACAGAGCTACACAAGAGTGGATAGATTGCGAACCATTTTAGTTTTGAAATTAGGCATTTTCTTTCGATTTATCTTGGATTTGAAACACTACTGCTTGCACTTTGTGCTGCTGTTGTGTATTTTTATGCATAGTACAAGCAACTGTCGGTGAAATGAAGAGCATTCAGTAGTCGAATAGTCGCTGGCAAGTGTTTTAGCTCGTTCCCTGCTTTTTTGCGCTTTGGCAGCACTTCCCACGCCAGCCTCAGCGCCGACGTTGAGCAGTGAGTGAGCGGAGTCGAGCACCTCCTTCAAATCCACCTCCTTCTAATCCGCCTGCTCCCCCGCCCTCCCACACACAGACACACCCCCGCCCAGACCATGCACTCACTCGCCTGGCTTATCGTGCAAAGTTTTTAAGTTTCGTGTCGTGTTTGGCATACGTAATAGAACATTTCGTCGTGACTTCCCCCTTTCAAGCACGCCCTCTCTCTCTCGCTCGCGCTATATGGCTGTCTCCCTGCCTTTTCTATTTGCAGATTTTGAAATTTCTATTTCCAGGGCGGCATCGGGCAAATGTTAAAGTTAAAGTTGCAGAGTCGTAACCCTTGTATGCCGCATAAATCATGAAATGGAGCTGCCTCGCTCCCCTTCGTTGTTGTCGCTGTTGTTTCGAGTTTGACTCCATAAACTGTCGAGACATTTGAAGATTTCAAGTTCGTTTTATTTCAATCAATTGCAATTGATTTTCCCGCCCGACAACTGACATAAGAACTTGCAGCCTTTTGACGGATTCAAATCGTTATCGATAGTATAGACTGACATTTCTATTCTCATTTTCGATATCAGCGTAGACATTGCATTCATTTCTTTTTGCAGCTCT